>CM053783.1:533449490-533821990 GCA_028749045.1 Cupressus sempervirens | reverse complement strand
TTCACAGTTCCCTATAACCCTCAACAAAAAATAGGACTATTGTAGAAGTTTCTAGGGCTATGATATATGATCAAAATTGGAGTATATAACTTTTGGTTGAACCATGTAATACAAAAATATACATTCAAAAAAGGTGCCCTCACTCACATTTGGACAAAAAAACACTTAAAGAAGCCTTTTCGGGTGTATAAACTAGACATTAGCCATTTGAGAATATTTGGTTGTCTTATTTACATTCATGTACCCAAAGAGAAAAGGACAAAATTATAACCTACTAGAAGTAAAGGAATCATTATTGGCTATAGTAAAACTACAAAGGGTTATAGAGTGTACATACCTGGATAGAAACAAATAGAACTTAGTAGAGATGTCATATTTTAAGACATTTCTTTCAAAAGAGAAACAGGTTCAAATAAAATAGAGATTTATGACACCTAAAAACATAGAAGAGGTTCCCACTCATGAGATTCAGAGGGAGTACCTAGAAGATACTACAAGTGAATATGAGACTCCTCCTAAGATTCAAGAAGAGAATCTTAATAATAAACTAAGAGGCCACTTTGGGAAAGGAAGATAATAGAGGAAGAAAGTCAATTTCTAGCACCTAGAGGGACATTTAGAGAAAGAAGAATACCTTGTAAATTAACATATAATCCGACTTTGAACTTGTTGATGTTTCTAAAGCTATCAAGCATCAAGTTTGGAAAAATATTATGATGGAATAATATCAATCAATCTAAAAGAATGATGTTTGGTATATAGTTCCTAGACCAAAAAGGAAATCTATTGTTTCATCCAAGTGGCTAATTAAAATTAAACATGTTGTAGATGGTAGCATTGAAAAACGTAAAGCATGCTTTGTAGCTAGAGGATTCTCACAAAAGGAGGGAATCAACTATGAAGAAATTTTTGCACCAGTTGCTAGATATACCTCAATTAGAGTAGTGATAGCTATTTCAGCTACCAAAGGTTAGAAAATCTACCAAATGAATGTGAAAATTGTATTTCCAAATGGAACCATTGAGGAAGAAGTATATTTAGAGAAACTTGAAGGTTTTGTGATTCATGATGCAACTATTAGAAGGTAAAGTCCACCAAGGTAACTAAGAGTGGGTGGGGGGTGAATTACTTATCTTATAAATACAACTTTTATTAACCTTATTAATTCATCAAATATGTTATCAATATAAATAGAAACCATAGGAAGATACTCATACACAATAACACTAGATATGTTAAATAGGGAAACCCTTGATTAGAGGGAAAACCCTGGTGGGGATGGTACCCACAAAATGATGTACTAATATATAAGTTCCTTGTAAGAGGATGGACTCCATTAGGAGATAATGAACTACATTTAGTAAATATCACTCCCTATTAGGAGACTTTGAATCCCTATGAGGAGATTCCAATCCTATTAGGAGTTGTGGAAGGCAAAAGGACCCACTATCCAAACAGCGTCAAGGGAAAGTCCATCAAACTCACTATCCAACTGGCCTCTATATTATTCCTTTTAGAAAATAGAAAATACAACTAATCTTAGCAACTCATAATCTTTCTATGTCCTCTTACCATGCCTCTTATGTACCAAACATCTGGGAGATCTCAATACCAGATCCACAAACTCGCATCACAATAATACCTTAGATCACTTACTCGCATTATACTTCCCATCCACATACATTTAATCCACTTGATACATCTAACAACCATGGAAATAATCCTTCCTTTATACCAAGTCCTCAAAACTATTTATTAAGTCAGCCTTGAGGCTTTCCCAATTACAATTACAATAGGACCTCATTAAGATAACATGCTACATTACATCTTTTCATAATTGCATAACATTTTCAGCTCACTATATTTACAACTTTTCACATGTTCAACTTCAAACTTCACACACTTTTTGATGTCATCATCAGGATGTCTTTTACCTTTGTCTAATTTTTCTCATCTAGATTTTATCTTTGTTAGAAGATATAACCCAATCACAAGAAACCACTTCTCAGGAACTTTTTTTTTGTAAATTGTCTTCTATATATCTCGAATAACTATCACTAGTCTTTGAATTTTTGCATGCACTCTTAGCCACATCATTAGGATACTTTGTAGAACATATCCTCAAATGTTCTTTACCGTATCTTCAATACTCAAATTATACAGTCTCAATCATTGTCTACTACTCTATCAATCTTCTCAGTATGTTGACATCAATGACAAACATAATCATGAATGCATCACACATTCATGTTATCAATATCTTCAATGCTCTAGAAATTTTAAGATACTCCCCCATAGGAATATTATTAGCATTCATGCTAAAAATATCCCCCTTTGGCATTGATGGCAACATAGATGAAAAACATCTAAGTTCCAAGAATATAAAATACAACTTTGTTACTATTGTTGCTCTCATCTTTTGAAATCCTCTTCATCAATAAAATTTGAATATCTCAAGAACAATTCTTCATCATCTTTTGGTTTCCCATTGATATACTTCCCTATTGACATCAATATTTCTCTATCTTATGAATGACTCTCCCCCATTCACAAGAGATACTTCTCTCCCCATTCTCAAGATATGTTTTTCATGCATTCCCTTCCCTATAGAAATCAATGACAAAGGCATAATTATGTCAAACTGCTACTCAATGTCTTCAATAAGCTCAAGTGTTCAAAGACACTATTCAATGACTCTACTCAAACACAGATACTCCCCCATAAAGGAGGCATTAACATTTAGTCTAGATAAACAATAGTGTTTTGTATCACTAAACTGATGCAATCTCTGCATCATCTTCTCTAAAGGAGGTAGGGGCATAACCCCAAGCATACCATGAAAGTGCTCAAATGTATCATGAGGCAAAGGCTTTATAAATATATCTACAATCTATTCCCTTTTATTAATATATTCTAGTCTGATCTCTTTCTCTACAACTTTCTCTCTCAAAACATGATACTTAATAGATATGTGCTTTGTCTTAGAATGTGATATAGGATTCTTAGACATACTCAATGTACTTGTGTTATCACAATGTATGATAATAGGTTCTAAAATTCTATCCTAATATCCTTCAACGTCTATTTCATTCACATAATGTGATTGCAATTGTTTTCTATTGGTACATACTATGCTTCTCTTGTAGTCTATGAAATATAGTCTTGTGTCTTGCTTAGCCAAGAAACCAACTTTCCTCCTAGGAAAATTGCTCCATCACTTGTACTTTTTATGTCATCCATACTACCTGCCCAATCCACATCATTATATTCACATAGAGTAAAGTCATTTGATATGTCATACCACAACCCAAAATTACGTGTACCCTTCAAATATCTAAAAATCCTCTTTATTGTTGCATAATGTGCTTCCTTAGGATCAACTTGAATTATTGCAACAATGGTTGTGTCTAGTCTTATATGAGCCAAATACTGCAAACCTCCAATCATGGATTTGTAATTATTCTTCTCAACAATAGGTGTCTCAACTTTGCTAGATATATTCTGACTAGTTACCATAGGTTTACAAACATGCATACAACTTTTCAAAACAAATATCTTCAATAATTCTTTCCAATACTTAGTCTAAGAAATGAAAATACCTTCACTATTTTGCACAATTTGCAAACCCAAGAAATACTTCATCTCACCAATCATGCTCATTTCAAAATCCTTCTTAATTTTATCATCAAATGCATCACTTGCTTCATCATCACTTCCAAATATTATGTCATCCACAAATATCACAATAACTAATAGACCATTCTCAATTTCTTTTAGATATAGACTACTATTTTCAGTACCATTAGTACATCCCAATTTTGTGAAATACTTATCCAACCTTGCATACTAGGTTCTAGGTGCTTGCTTTAATCCATACAATGTTTTCTTTAACTTATATATCATATCTCTTTCTTATCTCAAAGGAAATTCTTCAAGCTACTCAATATATACTTCTTCGTCAAGTTCTCCATTCAAAAATGTTGACTTCACATCCATCTGATACACTTTGACTTTCTTGTTTGCTAGAAAGCCAAGAACATTCTCACTACTTTAATTCAGGCAAAAGGTGCAAATATATCCTCACAAATTATGCCTTCTTGCTATGAATATCCTTTGCATATAGGTTTACCTTTATTTCTCACAACTTCACCTTGTCCATTCATTTTATTTCTAAAAACCCATTTAGTCCTATAACATTTTTGTCCTTAGGTCTAGGAACCAACTCAAATGTCTCATTCTTCACAATCTGGTCTAGTTCTTCCTTCATTTCTTAAATCCAATGATCATCCTTGCAAGCTCCATCGATGCTTTTAGGCTCTACTTGAGAAAGAAAACATAACTTTTCATGTACTTTGTTTCTAGTCATAACTCCTCTATCTTTTCTTCCAATAATATGATCAGCAGGGTGATTCTTTGTCAAATTCTTATTTCCTGTTACCATCTCAACTCTTACTTCTACTCTAAGTTCAAATCTTGGTTCCTCTCTTTGTTCCACAACTTGGATGTCATTCTGCAAATCATTGTAGTTTCATAAAATAATTCAACATTTTCTTGGTTATCCTTAGGATCAGCTTCTTCATCAATCATATTATGTGAACAACCACTATCTATAATCCAATCAATTTTCTTCTCAACTTGTGATACTAGGGATTTTTCGTCTCTAACTTATTTTTAAGGATTTTCTTCTTTTATAGAAACAAATCCTAATTCATCATTACTTTTTCATCTAATTCATCATCATCATTTGTATACAAACATTCTCTAGGATTTCTAGACTTGAAATTCTTTTTGTACTTCTTTACTCTTTTAGGATAGTTAGAAGCATAATGACCAAATTTGTCACAAGTCTAACATTTAAAGATTTTCTTACCATATGGTTCTCTTCTCACAAGCAAGGAAATTCCTTCTTCAATCTTTTAGTCTTCTTCAAATCTTGATCTATTGGTGCTAGCATAATCTCTACTAGTGCTTGCACTCCTTGATAGAGTAGGTCAAACACTTAGTGCACTAAAGGCAACCTCCACTCTAGGAAAATCTCCAACTTATTTTAAAGTTATTTATTTTGCTTCCAATCTTCCAAGAAGAGTCTCTCTAGAAAACTTCTCTATACAAGTTATCACTTTCTCTATAGAAGTTATCACTTGCTAAATCATTTGTGCTATCTGCTTGAATGGTGGTGTCAAAGTTTTTAATATTTTTCATATGATTGAAGATCATCTTCTTCTTTAGTTCCTTCATAAGCCTTGATCCTGTAACAATTTTTGATATTCTTCCAATATAACTTCTTACACATTCATCTTCCATCATTTTAGCTTCTTGAAATAGGCATATCCAATTTTGTAATCTAATCCTTTTAGCATGTTTATCACCTTCAAAAGTAGATTCCAAAGCTTTCCAAATCTTGCTAGATAACTCTAAAGATTTTACCTGACTATACTCATTTTTAGGAAGAGCTAACAAAAATGCTTCTCTGGCAAGCATGTTACACATAAACAAATTTCTTTTAGCTTTAGTATACTCTTCAAGTTTTCTTTCTTCAACTATGGTCTTTCCATTCTTTGTGATCAACCAATCTCCTAGACCCATGCATAGTAGATGTTTCTTCATCTTCTCTCTCCATTTCTCATAGTTAACTCCATCAAACTTTGGACTTCCTTTTTTGAAATGACCTATCATTGATCTCCTTAAGGTGTTAAGCTTTTCCTTCAAGGACTTGATACTCTGATGCCAATCATTAGAAAGTAAAGTCCACCAAGATAACTGAGAGGGGGGGAGTGAATCAATTATCTAATCAATACAACTTTTATTACCTTATTAATTCTCAAACATTTTATCAATACAAACATCAACCATAAGAAGATAATCATACATGATAACACCATATATGTTAACTAGGGAAACCCTTGATTAGAGGGAAAACATAGTGGGAATGGTACCCACAAAATGATGTACTAATATATAAGTTCCTTGTTAGAGTATGGACTCTATTAGTAGCCAATGAAATACATTATTACATATCACTCCCTGATAGGAGACTTTGAATCCATTTGAGGAGATTCCAACCTTCTTAGGAGTTGTGGAAGGCAAAAGGACCTACTGTCCAAACAACTTTAAAGGCAAGACCACCAAACTCACTATCCAACTAGCCTTTATATTATTCCTTTTAGAATAATAGAAAATACAAATGATCTCAACAACTCATACTCTTCCTATGTCCTCTTACCATGCCTTGTGAGATCTCAATACTAAATCCACAAACTTGCATAAGAATAATCCCTTAGATCACTTACTCACATTATAATTTGCATCCACATACACTTAATCCACTTAATACATCTAAAAAATAAGGAAATAATCCTTCCTTTATACCAAGTCCTCAAAAAAATTCATTGAGTCAGCCTTGAGGCTTTCCAAATTATAATTACAATAGAACCTCATTAAGACAACACACTACATTACATCTTTTCATAATTGCATAACATTTTCAGCTCATAGTATTTACAACTTCTCACATGTGTGACTTTGGACTCTGTGCACTTGTTGACATCATCATCATCATGTCTTCTACCTTTATCTAACTATGCTCATCAAGATTCTATCTCTATTTGGAGATATAACATGATCACCAGAAACCAGTTCTTAGGAAATTTGTCTATAAGTTGTCTTCTATATATCTCAAATATCTATCACCAGTCATCAACTTCCTATATGTGCTCTTAGCCATGTCATCAGGACACTTTTTAGAACATGTCCTCAACTTCTCTTGGTCTTATCTTCAATACTTGAATTGTATGGTCTCAATCATCGTCTACTACTATGCCAATCTTCTTAGTATGTTGAGATCAATGACAAACATAGTCATGAATGCAACACACAATCATGTTATTAATCTCTTCAATTCTCTAGCAATTCTATCATTCTCCTCCATAGGAATATCATCAATATTCATGCTAACAACAACCTCTTATGTTTGTAAATTGAAGAAAGACCTAAATGGACTTAACTAGGCTCCTTGAGCCTGGTATGAAAGGATTGATAAATATCTACTGGGTCTTGGATTCTCCAAGAATGATGTTGATCCAAATATTTATTTTGAAATAACTAATGGTGATATGTTGATATTAATCCTTTATGTTGATGACCTTCTAATTATAGGAGAAGACCACTCATTAATTAATGTAAGAAAAAATTGGCTTCTGAATTTGACATGAAGGAATTTAGCATTCTTTATTACTTCCTTGAATTAGAAGTCTGACAAAAGTTAGGAAGCATCTTCCTAAATCAAGGGAGGTATAAAAAGGTTTGGAATGTGGAATTGTTGACCTATGTCAACACCTATGGAAACCAATTTACACAAACTAAAAGAAGCAACAACCAAGTCCAGACTTATAGATCCTCCCTTATATAGACACATAATTGGATCACTTATGTATCTAGTGAACACTCAACTGAATATTTTCTATGTCATGATTGCCTTGATCCAATTTACGTGTGAACCTCGAGACATACATCTTGTTACTATGAAGCAAATACTAGGGTACCATTGGGTATGGACTTAAATATAAGATCACTAGTTTGGAATTGCATGAATACTCTGATTTTGATTGGGCTAGAAGTGTGACAAACTAGAAAAGCACATCAGGGTGTTGTTTTAGTTTGGCATCAACTATGATCTCATAGATTTATAGAAAGAAATCTTTATAAGCTCAAATTTTAACTAAAGTATAATACATTGCAGCTACAATGGGAGCAAGAGAAGTAGTGTGGCTTTGGAAACTAATTGTGGGACTATTTGGTGAGCCTCTAAAGTCTACCATCATTCCCTATGATAATCAAAGTTGCATCAAATTATCTATAAATCTTATATTTCATGACAGATCAAAGAATATAGAGATTCCTTACTACTATATAAGAGACATGGTAGAAAGGAAGGTAATCCAGTTGGAGTATATTAATACAAGAAATCAAACAACTAACATTCTCACCAAGCCTCTTCCCAAAGTGAAAGTTGAACACTTCATAAATAAAATTGGTATGGTTGAAATGTAAGTTTATGAGATTGAGTCTCAAAACTATAAATTGTATTAATATAAATAAATATGTTTAAGTGTAAACTCTTTTGTCATATATGTGACTATATGACTTATGGGCCTACTTTATATACATTATTAAAAGATGACAATCTCTCTAATAATGAATTGTTAATACCCTAAACATTATAAGGTGATGACTTTATAATTATTAGATTACTATCATGATGAATAGGATGAGAATTTGTATTCTTGTACATTTCATGATAGTTATTTGGACATATTGACAGATATTATGAGATGATTTGAAGATCTTTATGCTCCTTTGTCATGGTAGATATTATAAGAAGGAATATATATGGATTTACCATGATCTTTTATGGTAGACATCATGAGACTTAATGTCAGTGCACATACCATAACTTGGATATATATATATATATATATATATATATATATATATATATATATATATATATATATATATATATATATATATATATATATATATATAAAAGAATAATATCATGTGACTTGATATTATTAAGCATATTATATCTATTAAAATATCATAGGTTAGCTTATTAAAATGAATATATATATGCTCTATCTTTCCTAGATAAGAGGGAGTATTAAATTATTTATAGCTTTGGTCAGATGATCACTATGAATAAATCTAAATATGAACACACACACACACACACACACACACACACACACACACACACACACACACACACATACCCATATATATAGAGAGAGAGATGGATACATGTTTGGTATTTTTGGGAGAACTATGTGAAGTAGGAGAGTATGCTCTTTTCCTTTTAAGGAAAATAAAAAATCTAGACCTTCACTTGTCATCCATTTTTATTTAGATCCTTTAAAGGGTCTTCCATTAAGGAAAAAAATTCATGGTAATGATCCAAGTGGGAACAATAAAACCTATCTACTCCAACCCACTATAATCAAAAGCCTCCTATTGATATCAAAGTCCTAGAGGAAAAAGTTACAATTAGAAATAAGGAATACTAAGAAGGGGGGTGAATCAATATTCCAACACTTTTTATCCAATTATGGATATCTGAAATAAACCATATACATGCATAAATAACTAAACTAAAAAATAATAAAGAACATCCCACAAAGAGACTTACAACACCATATTTTGTTAACTAGGGAAACCTTAGCCAAAGGAAAATCACGATGGGGATGCTACTAAAAAAATTATCCACTAATCAAAAGTACCTTGTAAAAGGTTTTTGACCCTGTTAGGAATCTATTACATGAATATAGTGTATATATCCTTGTTATAGGACTTGACCTTATTAGAGACCTCAAACCTATCAAGAGTTGTATTACATAATGATCTTACAGATCTACAATATTATAAAACTTCACAAGTAGTATAGAGAAATATCAAAAGCTTGACTATACTAATATCTCAAATATCTAATTAGTTCTTTGTTGTTCCTTGCATATGATCATACCCATATACAATTTCTTCTATGATTTGATCACCAAACAAAATCTATCCAGCATAAGCAAAGCTTTCATATCACATACATATCATATCATAATAATTGGCAACTTCCTTAATCAAAATACTTTGCCCTTATATCCTTTTTCTTAACTCTTTGTTCAGTCGGCCTGATTTTCCAAGTAACACATTACCAAAACATATTATTAAAATTTTCTAAGGGTTAACATCTAGGATGTTTTCCCTACATTTTCAAGTCCTTGAATTGACAAGTCAATTCAATGCCTTAACCAAAATATCAATTTTGTCCCATGTATTTTGTCTTTGCAATAACAAACTACATTTTGTTTATTCATCCAAAATGTGTGCCAATAGTCATTCTAACATAAGAAAACATAGATACAACATGTATAGTCCTCATTCTACTATATACCAAAACTACAACCTTGTATCTGCTTTGAGTGAAGTTCACAGATGAAAAAATCTAAATGTACCATGTTTTCCTATGTTATACTTCAAAAATTTTATCATTTTATCTCCCCCTTTTGCATTGATGACAACACTTAGTAAAAAAATTGGCTAAGTGTTCAATAACTTCAAAATGCAAAAATGTGGCCATATAAAAAATGTATCTTTTTTGCATATAACTATAATATTACATACCATTATGTATACTTATCCTTTTATGCATATTATCTATCTTCTTCTCTTGTATAGTTTATATATTTTTCACTATCCTCACTCCCTCTTTGACATTAATGTCAAAGGTGAGTATCAAATATGTATATACAAGTTGAAATTTCTGGATCAAAAAACTTCTTCAATTGATATACTTCATGATATCTAAAAATTCCTTCTCAAAGTTGCATATTCAATATCCCATGACTTCTTCATTTATTATGTTTCATGTATAACTACACATAGAATATGCAACTATCTATGCTCCATTTTAGTTCATAGGAGTGAATAACTCATAATTTTTCCTTGTAGTTATGAGGGTACCCAACTTCTTCTATAGAATATATAACTTTGGGGTCACTATACTTCTTAATAAGTACAATCTATCTAATATTCTATTATTCTTATGTCCAAAGTTTGAATAGCTCCATAAGTCTTGCTTACTAATTTATCTAACTCTTTCACAATGATATCCTTTTGCTCAAACTCACTAGCTAGTTGTTTTCAACTTATCCACATCTTCTTTGATGCACTTAAAGACATCTTCAAAAAAATAACATGGCTGTGTGCATGTTATGTGTATATTGTTTCCTCATTTAATGCTTCTTATTATGTCTTTGATACACTCATTAATTACTAGTATGTCATTTGCAATATTTTTACACACTTTATGAAACTATGCAAACTCAAATTTTTGTTGTGCTATTATCTTAGTTATTACAGTAAAAGTAGAAAAGTGTGAATCAACATCTTCAATTACCTTATTTCTATTGTCTACAACATTGGTTCCTTGCAACTATGATGGTGTGGAAAAAGTTCTTTGCAATCTGTCTAGTGCCTTCTCAAGTATCATCTTTTATTTCTCTAACTTCTTTTATGACTTCTCCTTGGCCTTTTCATAAGAAAAAAATGATCTATCTACATGAATCCATCATCATCCATGTCTTCCTTGACTAACTTTGTGATATTCTTAGAAATACTACTACTTTCCAACAATTATTGAAGTGATGACTAGGTGTTGAAGATGTAGCAAGTCTTTTTATTTATCATCTATCCTCTATTCATGCATAGTAGTATGATCATCATCTTTATTAGAATCATCTTCTATGGAAAATGAATATTTATCTTCATTTTTCACATATGGCATCTCTGTCTACTCTATATCCATATTTGTTTTAATTTGGTCCTCTTCTTTTCTTTTCTCATCATGTTTAGCTTCTTCTTGTTAATCTTCTTCTTTGTCACTATCACTTATTTGACCTTCCATTATCACAACTTCTAACATGATATTTCCAATATCACATATATATCTTTTATTTTCGACATTATCTTCTTCTTTAGGTGTGGCATCCAATGTAATAGACACTCTGCTAATGAAGAAACCTTATAGTTTGCTTGCACTAATGAATTTATTTTTGTCTTCATCTTCCCTTGTCTTAACAATAGGTTCATTGGTTGATATACCAACTAATCTTTTCTTTGGTTGTGTCTTCTCAAGACTAGGGTCGTTAAGTACTTCAACAAATGTTTTCTTTGTCTCAGCTTCAACCTTGTCATATAATCCAGTCATTAGTTTGACAAGTCTTATTTTTTTCTAAGCGTATGCTTCACTTGGTCAAGCACATTATGCATATTATCAAAAATTATTAATGTACAATTCTCTCCTAATTTATCCTCTCTCATATTCTTATCTTCTTTAGTAGCTCTTAGTGTTTTCTATTCTATTTTGTTAAAAAATATTAGGGATGCTTCCTTTTAACTCTACCACATTCTTCTTGAAGTTCAATAAATGCTTGATAATTGAGTTTTCAATCATACCTTTCTCTTTCGCATCATACCCCCAATAATTTTTTTAATCTAATCCAATTTTCCATCATGTTCAACTCTTGTAGAAATAGTCTTCAAATCTAGTTTCTATTTTCTCCTCTCTACATCAATATCAATGTTTTTGATAAGGTAAAACAGGTTTTACAGGGATCTTAAAACCCAAAGTTTTACAGCGAAAAGAGTGAGATGAAATAGACTAAACAAACAAAAAATTTCCACAAAAGGTCAGAGACAAAAGAAGGCCCAAAGCCAAAGACAGAAAAGAAAAGCTAGGCGAATAGGCTAGTGACCATCTGTGTCCATGGCCTGTAGGGTTTTTGCAGCATCATTGTCCTTCTGACTGGGTGCACCCTCCTAAATCCTAGTAGGAGTGTTCATTTGGTTCCCCTAATTCACCTAGTCACTGGCCTCTTTCTGAAATTCATCCCGATTGAATCCTTGCTTTGTTTTCTACTCCACATCCCTTTCAAGGCTAGTTGTAGTTAGATAGTCCCCCAAATTGACAATATTCTCATTCAAGGTGTGAAGGCTATCCACTATTTGTTTGGTGATTATTTGGTGGATAGAATCCAGCCTTTGGACCTTCTGCTCAAACTGGGTGAGTCTGTCATCTTGATGGTCTCTGGAGACCTGGCCTCTATCTTTCTCCTGGCTACCCACCTGGTCCTTACTTCCTCTAGCTTCCTGGTCCTTGTCAGAATCCTGGTTGTTGGGCTGGTTGCTCCTATCCTTCAAAGCCTCAATTTCCTAAAAAAGCCACTTGATGGAACAAAAGTTGTCAATCGGGCTATTCTTAGCATTGTTTAGGAAGTTGAAGCCAGTTTCTCGCATCAATATCAATGTTAAGTTCTTGTGTCTATGTTGTTTATGGTTTTTCCTTAATTTCTTTTGACTTCATTGTGGGAGTATATCTAGTTGACCTCCTTGGAGTGATACAAGGTTTAGGTGTGACTTTAACTTCTATGATCTCTACCTCCTCTACTTTGTTGGTGCTTGTAGCCTCTGAAATAGGATTTTTGACTTGTTATGCACTTGTGCCTTCAAGATTGGGTCTTGTGATAACTTCACTTGATTTTATTTTAATATCTTTCCACTCCTCTTAGATTATCCATCCTTTCATGATAATTTTTTCTTCCATTCTCAACTTTCATCTTCCTCATATCTTTGTAAGGTTGTTCCCTAATTGAACTAAATTTCTCTTGGTACGTTCCCTATCTCTCACAAGTTGGGTCTTTGGGGGATTGAAGCATCACCTTATCTGATCCAGCTAAGGTAGCTTCATCTACCTCATAACCCATAGGATGTATAAACATTTTTCTAGGATCTACAGCTTCGATACAAGTAATCTTAGTTTCAACCATAAAGAAAATAGTTTCTACATATTTTTTAACTACTTCCCTTAGTATCCTATATATTTGCTTCATTTCCATCTTTAAAACCTGTAATCATTCCAAATATATATTTTGCGATGTTTCCTATATCCTATCTATTGTAATTTTTTGTAATAAGGTCCATATTGCACCTATCAATGGTCCATTCTCTAGGATGTATATTAGGAAATCTATGCATTATATGAAAGAATGTATACACCATCAGTGATCCAAAAATTAATGGTTGATGCTTGTCATCTTTGATTCTCCTAAAGTTTTCAAATAATTGTTTCCTTAAGATCTCATAGACATCAAAGTGTTATCTCTTAATTACCATCTTATTGGTAGTTTGAATGACACTAATTGATAGTGACTTAGGTTTGATAATGTAGTGCACTTTATAACCAAGAATCTTAGCAACTAATCTCACATCAGTTTGCTTGATGTCTTATAGGGGCATATCCCTCTTATCCCACTTGGTTCCATCATTCCTCTCTACTTCTTTATTCACTAACTTGGTTTCCATGGGAGTTAGCATGTATTATTGAGACCAATCATTGAGTGAATGAGTTCTTTAGTTATCATTGTAGGTTGGTCATTGTTGCCCCACTTTTCATCCTCTAACCAATTAGTAAAGTGGGAATTTGTGTTCTAATAAGGTCCTAGGTGTGTTCAATTCTAAGTCTAAGCCCCCTTAGGTGGAAAGAGTCTTCATCGGATTTTTCATTTTCTCCTTCTCCACATTTCATGGCCGGGTGGCTTTTCCTTTGTGTTGAGAGATCTTGTGGGTACCTTAGTGCCTAATCTGATGGAGATTCACATTGCTCATGCAAAGATTATCTATAAATTTATTTATGCTTGTAGTGTATTATTTTCTCACAAAAATGGAGGTTTTCGAAAATCTAGGTTTTGACTTCTCCTTAGTGGGTTTTCAACCCATGAAGATAATTTTCTGCGAAGAGTTCCAAATGATGCATACAAATCAAAATAAGAAAATAATAAGGTGCCCTATGGAAAATTTAGGTTCCTTTTATGATTATCTAACTCAAGAAATGTTCATGATTCATCATAATTCTTATAATCATTCCAAGTGGAAAACTAAAAACTGATTTCTCCTCAACAGGTTTTCAACCCATGAAGTTAGTTTCCCACAAAAGGTAATTTTGAAGGAAAAGAAAAAAAAGGTGGGTCCCTAATATTTTTTTCATTTCCAAACTCAAAGGAAAATATAATCAAAAGGTAAAGTTAAAAGGGAAGCCTAGGTAGAGAAATGGAAATTGTCTTCTCCTTGGCAGGTTTTCAACCCATGATGGCAATTTTTTGGTTTTTAGAGAAAATCAAGTTTGTAAGCAGATTGAACCCACTTTTCATGCACAAAACATCTTAATATGATAATGTAAATGATCTAACCACTATGGGAAAGAGCTATTAAGAAGAATTTGACTCAGCTAATATTTTCTTATGGATTACTCTATTCATAACTTCTCGTAACTTAATGGGAAATAGGAAAGTAAGTTTAGGAAGATAGAAAGTTATTGTTGGGCCAATGAAATAGTGAAAAGACACCTAGATACCCATTAAAACCATGAATTTACTATTTCAATAGATCTCTCCTTCAATTCATTCATGTGGCACAAATTCTAAAGATCAATGGATGAATTAAAGCTCCTATATAGATGGAAACATGAGCAGTTACAAAAACTACCACTCTTTCTTGAACTATTATTCTATTAAAATTGAACAACTTTTTCAAAAAGCTAGCATCGAGGGGGGAATAGCCCACTACTACGGGATAACCCATTAGGGAGAAGAACTGGCCCGCCCTTATTTCATATTATTGTTTCATTTTGAGTCATTGGACCCGGCCGACTAACGCTGATGTGTCCATACTCACCTCACGAATCCTTGTTAGAAGAGTAGGGCACCGGCTTTCTATTATTTTTGTTTTCAAGATTCAAAATTCATTTACAAACAAAATGGCAACTAGATTTGTGGGTTTGGATGGGTTGAATGGAATCAAATCTTTGTTGCAAAATTTTATACATACTTCTCTTTGTTTCTATGACATATAAGATTTTTAGAAGAGAGTGAGATTAGAACCTATTCATGCCATTACTGAGAAGCTTTGAGGATGCAGGCTAGTCAAATCAATGGGTTTTCTAGTTGCAATCCAAGCTCCAGAGTTGATATACAAATACATAAATCATTATAACCTGAACACCAGACAGATTGTATTGCCAAATGATACAGTGTTGATCTCCATCAATAGGCAACTATGGTGAATTGCCTTTGAGTTTTAGAGCAAGAGGAATTTTTAGATTTGACATTTGAAGGAGCCATCTTAGAGTTTTCCACGAAGAAAATGATTTGGAGAAAGGAAATCATGCAATCATGGTTTCAAAAACCAAGGAGCGCCAAGAGTAAGGTCCCTAAGACTTTGTTTGGTACTAACCTCAATCCTAAGATCATCGACATTTTGGTCCCTTTGCACAACTTATTTTCTCTAACACCCAATATATTGATTGGGCTTATGAGGTAAGCAAGATTCTGTCCAATACTCTTCATGCTTCAAAATTCTACAACGCATTCTATATGTCTTCCTTTCTCATTTACATGTTAGCTTCTTTACAATTGTGGCCAAGCCTCCCAAGGGTAGAATATTTCCTTGATGATGTGAATTTTTATGAGTTCTACCCATGTTTATAATTGGAAAATAGTTATGTAAAGTATATAAGAGTTAACGATGCATTTACCGTGATAATTTGCAGGGAGCTCTAGGGATGCTCAGAGAGAAAATTCAGCCCTGAAGCTATGGAAGCCATTAGTTAATTTGAGAGTTATTTCATCTAGTTCTCATCCTTTTCATATTTTTGTCTTACAGATTTTAATGGATTCCCTTTGAAGCTACCAAGATATCCAAGTGACATGATCGTATTGATCAAGATTGTGAGGCAAGCAATTCAAGTGAACATGTTGAGCGGGAGTTTAAAGAAGAAAGGTTATGAGTTTCATATAAAGGTGTGAGATTTTAGTTGTGAGTCTCATTCTGATCTAAATAACATGCTAAGGGTGTTCAAAATGAAATACAAATTGGAGATGTATGAGGTTTTGATGCCTATGTTTGATCTGAATAGATATGCAAGAGAGGTGTTGCAGATTCGAAGTGTGATCAAACATATTACTACTATTGAAGACTATTGGGTGGATTACAAAGATGATTTTGAGAGCCAAGATCATGCTTTTTCTAGATTTATAGTGGGTAAAGTGAAGATGTATCAAACTAATATTGATGTTGAGGGAATAGAAGATGATGGACATAATATGTACAGTAACACCTACTTGACGAAGCTAAGAAGCACTCTTATCTTCAAGCCTTATGAAGATGCTGGAGAAGAGCTAGATGTCATGATGGCCTAAAGTATCAAAAAGACTAAGAAGTGGGTCCAATGGACTACAGCAAGAAGGAGTCAAAGTAAAAGCACACCTGATCAGGCTTCTCCAATAGTTGTAGTGACTTCTTCCTCTCAAGGTGGCACATCAAGTGTAACCTTGGCCATCACTCAAGGACTAGCTAAACCATCAGGTGGAGGTGATCAACCTCTAGAAAAAGGTATTTCAATGGCTAAGACTTACCAAGACAGTTCATTCCTAGTGATTGATACCTAGTTCAAAGATGAGAAGAAGAAGGTGGATGAATCAAAAGATGGAGTAGTTACTCCAGTCCCCTCACCTCACAGTAGCCCAGTTCCATCTACAAGCACTGCACTTCTCCTATCAAGTAGCCCTCATGTATAGGTAGTGGACTTAGGAGATGGAGGAATTAGTGATAGTGATTCCACTGAGTCAGATGAGGCAACCAAGAAGACTGCAGAGTAGAGAAAGGCCAAGATTCTTCAAAGCTTTTTTCACAAACTTTGAAGAATCCCTTCTCTTTAACTATGAGAGAAACTACCCCAAATAAGAGAAATATGTTTAGTAAAGACTCTCTTAGGATGACTTCTAAAGTGATAGGCATAGATTCATGGTTGGAAGATACTCTGGTTAGGAAGAGAAAGAGGAAAGATGAAAGTGCTCCCAATAAGGATGCCTTATCTCTTGTTGTCCGCTCTAGATCTGCATTGACTAAGGTTAAGAAATAGAAGACCTTATCTATCATTGGACAAGACCTTGAAATAGGACATTTTCAAATTGAAATAGCAAAGCCTACTAAAGAGGGAAGGATTGAGGACATGACTACAGATGATTTCAGCATGCATTCGGTGGATCTCGAGGAAGCCAAGCATGACGCCAAGGTTGGCTTGTGGAAGTCAACAAATGAAGTGATTGAAGGACAAATAGAGAACCTTAAGTTGTCAAAATTCTAGATGAAGGAGGAAATTCAAGAATTGAACAACTTCATTAGACAATTGGTCACCCCATTGGCAAGCATTTCTGGAATGCCTATCACTAGTGATCCTTCTACCCCAAATGTTCAAGCACTCATCTCTCAGCTCCAAGAGGACAAACATTTTGGGTAGATTGATAGAAAGTGGAGTAGGAAACTCAAGTTAGATGGGCTTGCTATTATAGAGAAAATTGGAAATGCTATATTGAGGTTGGAAATAGAGAAAGATAATATTTCATCGAATAGAACCACTTTTGCCACAGAGAGAACGAAGAGTGAAGATTGTGTCTCTGCTAAAGATGATCACTCATATGAAGACTAAGGAGGTATTGAAAGAAAATATCCTTCCCAAAGGGATGAAACTTTATTTGAATGGCTCGAGAGCATGCAATTTAAGTCTAAAATGATTTTGACATTTGAAGAAGGGCTCAAAGAAATCGATGCTAAAGTGAAGAAAGATCAAGACAAAGATTATGAGCTCTTGAGAGGTTTTCATACAGATTCACAACTAGTGGTCAAGGAAAGGGAATAATTGGAATATCTATCATGTAATCAAGCTTCTCCAACTTCATAGATAGCCTGATAGAAATATCTTTCATTCATCAAAACAAAGTTTTCGAACTCCAGAAACTTGGTGGCTATATACACATGGCCATGGAGGAAATACAAGATCATTTGAGTGTTGTCAATGATTTGGCCAAAGAGCAATGACTCTTGAAATATACTAATGTACATGTTCATAGGGAAGAAGAATTAATTCCAATCATTGTAGCCGCTAAGGCCTATAGGGAAAAAGTAGAAAAAGGAAAGAAGGTAAAGTGATTCATATTCTGCCCCTTTCCATTCTGTTTGATGTAATCATTGCAATCAACAAACTGGCTCCTTGCCATTTGTCAATTTTGAGGAGATGAACCAATTAAAATTCTTTTGTAATGGTCATCTCGGAATCCTATATGTATTGGAATGAAATATTAATAAAAGGTTGACTAATTTTTGGTGTGAAGTACTTGATGTTGCAAAGTCAATTGAATGGTATTTTGTGTTAATTATTTTATGTTCCAATCTGTTAATTGTTAATTGTATGTCTTCTCTTTTATCTAAATTGAAACAAGGAAATGAACAAAGCTTCATCCCCTATTTTGAGATAGCGAGTTGAATATGATAAGTACTATCATCTTAGTTTTGAAAGAGATCTTTTAGGCATTTTCCTTCAAATTAATCTTTCTTTCTCTGCATTTTAGTTTCTAGACAGATCAGTTTAGCTTTAGTTAATATGTACTATTGAAGCATTAAGCCTTATGAGTTCATAATATGTGTGAGTTCATAAAATTAATCTACCCTAAAATACCATTCCTTGCCTAAGTTAGATCCTATTTAGGCTTGGCTCATATTACCTCTCCTATTCTCGAGTTAAGAACATACCCAATTTTAGATTTAGTATTAAACATAATTCATTGCAAATCTGCAATAGGGAGCTATACCTAATAATTCAAAGGAAAGTTAGTCTTTTCAGAAGCAACTTTCCAACTATTGTAATTAGATATTGTTCACAAATTAGGGCATTTAATAGTTAAAATTAGAAAGAATAATCTGTTTACCAATAGTCAAAATATTTGGTCATGATTTTTTTCTCAAAACAATTTTAATCTATTCTTGTTCCTCAAATTCCTCATGAAATCTACATACTATAGGAAATTTAGTTTTGCTAAGTGTTCAAATTCTAGTTTGTATGTTTTATCATCATTGTAAACCTTGTCTAGGTTTGAATCTATGTCTCCATCTCCAATTGTCTCTAATTTAGAGTGAAAGTAAGCCCTAAATTCTTCTACATGTAGTACACCTTCTAGGAGTTGTGAAAATGCACCAGTAGGGTCGTCTTCCATTGATATGTAAGGATGTTTTTTAAACTAATATCTTTCCCTATCATTTACATTGTAAATTTGTGGTTTATCCATGACTTCCTAGCTTCACAAATAATTACAATTGCAAGCTTGAATTTACTTTTCAATTATTTATATATCCTTGCAATCACACTATAGGCTCTTTGTTCAATCTCTTACCTCGAATGGTGAAGAATAAACCCAATTTTCCCTTAAATCCTTGAAAAAAAACTTTAGCAAGAAATGCAACTTGTAGGAGTAAAAAAGGCTAATAAAACTCATATTATACACCAAAATCCATAGAAATATTTAGATTCTTCAAACTAGCATCTGTGAACTAAGGTTTGAGATCTAGAATGCCTGACATACCTATAACTATCTTTGCATACCTTAATTCTTCCATTCAAGGGTCTAATAATTTACCAAATAAATTTCTCCCCTTTTAGCTATGATAGCTAATTTAGGATGAAGTAGAAGGTTCAATGCTAAGCATTGCATCTATCTTGTTCTATGTACAATTGTGTACCTTTTTCCTTCCACACTTTTGTGTTTTCCATGCTTCCTTCTCTTTCAAATATCTTATCAATGCCTCTATATTGTGTCCTATTTGAATTATCATTTCTTCTTCCACTATCCTTATTCCTTCTAAAAAATTATGTCCTCATAGTGTTCTTGAATCCATTAAATCTACAAAATATAGTTGTATGTCCCAAGTTATTACAAATATGATATGTTATAACTGAATTCCCATACCTTGGTCCAAATTGATTAATCTAAAGTCTACAATCCCTAGAAATATGTCCAAAATTATTTCTTTTATAGCACATAACTCCATTATTAATGATATTATTCATTCCCAAAGCATTGCTAGTTGTCATGTCCGCTTTTTCATTTGTCCTTGTATTTGATCTCTAATTAGGCTTCTTATATTTTTGGGATTTGTGTCCATAAAGAAATCAATTGAAATAATATCTAGTAAAGGGTTTAGTATCCTAATTTCCTCTACAATCTTTCTTCATGTGTCTATACTTGTTGTATGCATAACATCTTCCTTTGAATGGTATCTTCTTATCTTTAGGTTACTCAAACTAATCATTAGTCAAGTTGATTTGATCTGATGATTGATAAGGTTCCTATTCAAATTCATGTTCCACTATGATCTCTGATCCTTTAGAAGATTCTTCTTTAGTGTAACCAATCATTTTCATGTCACCTTTAGGCTTTTGTTCCATTAAATACTCATCATGTTTATTTGTTCTTGAATATAACTTCTCAAAAAAATTCTTGGTTTGTACAAGTTCTCCTTTCATAATGCTATTATATTTCTTATATTTTTTGTACTTTAATTTAGTATCTTCAAGTTCAGATGTTGTCTTATTAAGTTGTGACTTCAAATTTGTAACTTCTCTTTAGATATACTTATAATTTTTGCTCATCTTCAGTGATGTGTCTCAATTTCATTATTCAATATTTAATTCTCTTTCTTTAGCTTGACAATCGAATTTGAATCCTTGAGTTGATCTATTAGCTCTTTCCTATTGGATTTGAATTTCTAGTATCATCGTTTATCTTCTTAATGAAATGTTGTGCATTTGTTACCTTGGTCTTCAATCTATCTCTTTCATAATTGGCTTAATCCAATTCCTTAAGGGTTACCTCATAGTTTCTTTGCAAATATTTTGAATCCATATTGATCTCCCTCAAGTTGTTAAACTTCTTTTGGATAACTAAGCTCTAATACCAAATGTTAGAAATATGTAATATTAAGAGGAGGCACATTGGGGGTGAATTAGTATTCCAACACTTTTTTCCCAATTATAGATGTCATGAATAAACCATATACATGCATAAATTACTAAACTAAAAAGAAATAAAGAAAATCCCATAAAGAAACTCATATCACCATATTTTCTTAACTAGGGGAACCCTGGCCAAGGGAAAACCCTGGTAGGGATGGTACCCACAAAATGATCTACTAATCAGAAGTACCTTGTGAAAGGTTTTGACCCTATTAGGAGTCTATTACATGCATATAGTGTACTTTTCCTTGTTAGAGGACTTGACCTTGTTAGAGGTCTCAACCCTATTAGGAGTTATATTACATAATGATCTCACATATCTATAATATACACCATTACAAGTAGTACATAAAAGTTCCAAAATCTTGACTATACTAATATCTCAAATATCTAATTAGTCTTGTGTTGTTCCTTGCATCTAATCATGCCCATGCACAATCTCTATGCTTATCTAATCACCAAAACATAGTCTATCAAATCACATGCATATCATATCATAATCATTGACAACTTCATTAATCAAAATAATCTTCCTTTATACCCTTTTACTTAACTCTATGTTTAGTGAGCATGAATTACCAAGTAACACATTGCCAAAACATATTATTAAAATAAGCTAATTAAGGGTTAACATCTAGGATGTTATCCCTACATTTTCAAGCCCTTGAATTGACAAGTCAATTCAATTCCTTAGCCAAAATATTAATATATTCTTGTATAGAAGCTAACTTATAAGTCTTGAGATTTCCATGCTCATCATAGATTCTTTCTAATGCCACTAACCCCTTCAGCATCTTATTGGTTTTGAGTTTCACAACTTCCTCTTCAAACAAGGTCTCATTACCATCCTAATTTTCTACAAATCTCAATCAATGCTTTAATCCTAGTATTGTCCTTCACATGTTATAAACCAAGTGAATTTCTATCATCATTGAAAAATTGCAAGTTGTGCATATTATCTGGTATAGATGGACCATTTTTCATCTCAATCTACATAATTTCTTGCAATGGACTGCTAGTTTTCTTGATATCTAGATTAGCCATCATGTCAACTAAAAAATCATCATTTCTATCAATTCATTATTATTGAAAATGTATCAAAAAATACAATTAGGTCCCACACATAGTTTCTATATTGCTTCAATCTTGAATTTTTAGTGGTAAATTGACTTCTAATATGTAATTTGAGACACTATTAATTCTGAATCTCCCAAGGTTAAAATAATTTTAATGTTAATTAGCATACATTTTGACCATATTTAATCCAAATATCAATGTTTCATAGTAAACAATATTATTAGTACATTCAAAGTTCAACAAGAAAGAATATCTGAAGATATTACTAGAGGGAATGTAAGAATAACCCCTACGCCATTACCTTCCCTACTACTAGCTCCATCAAAGTGTATTTTCTATATTCCATGACTTTCTTCCTATAGACAACACCCATTAGATTCATTAGTGAACTGAATTGGTTTATTTAAGCTTACCTTGAAGTTGTCTATATCTGTTTGAAAAAAATTAACTCCATAATCAGGACTTAAGCTTTCCAAAAGGTGTGTAAATCTTGGTTCCCTATCAATTCTGATATATCTTCCATTTACATGGATAGTTGCATAATATTATTCTAACTAAGTGTGTCCTCCAACCAAATTGGACCATTTCCTTGAAATAAATATACCATAATAGGCTATTATTTCGACCACAGTAACATCTATCTTGTATGAAATGTTAGGGCATGTGGGAAATTTAAACTCAACACACCCTTCATGATTTTGACTATAGGCACTAAATGATTTCCCATTGCATAGCACTTTCTATAACGTATTTCCATTATTGAGCCCAATTTGTTCATGACATCCGCATTAGAAACTAAAGTTCACCAAGATAATTGGGGGGTGAATCAGTTATGAAATTAAAATAACTCTCAATATATTTATTAATTTTGAAACATGTAAATAGTAGATGTAACAATCATGGAAAGATAACCATACACAATAACACTAGATTTTTTAACTAGGTAAACCATTGATTAGAGGGAAAACCCTAGTGGGATTGATGCCCATAAGAAGATGTACTAATATAAAATTTCCATATGAAAGGATGGACCTTGTTAAAAGTCAATGAAATACAATTTGTTTAGTGGTAAAGTTGAAGCACTTTAATAGGAAGTAGACATACACTTTATTGGATCACTAAGCCATTCAAACATGTGTGTGTGAGGGAAAGAGGGGAAATTCCAAGTATGATTACACTTATGATCCAAATTGGATTAGCTAGGACCCAAAGGAAGAAGGGAGCTAATACTAAATATGAATTATAAAGAAGAATGAAACACAAGGAAATGTACTCTCTTAGGCCCTTAATAGGATAATGTGAATGTGAAATTGAACTAATTTCCTGAATAATGTAAATCTAGATGCTATGTAAAGATAATTGGTCCAATTAAGATGTAAATCTATGGTAAAGATATAAAATTAAATAAAATATAAATGAATCACCCTAAAATACATAGAAGAAAATGTATTTTTGATCCAAAACTTCTATACCTTAACTATATCTAAATATCTATCTGTAGGTCCTAAAATGAAATGACAAAAGGAACAAAACCTAGAAATCTCCCCAAAATCTAAGATTGAAGGACTAGGTCAATTTGGGAAGATTTCCTACAACTAGGTTGATATAGTCTATCAATCTACAACTAACAATTCCATAAATCTTGCCAATAGTAGGTTCCAGATCTGTAATCCTTTTCACTTCCAACATACAAATCAATATAGAAAAGAAAGGTTTAGGGTTGGGTTTTGATGAGGGCTTGCTTTGGTCAATCCCTAGGTTAAGGAATTAATCATAATTGAGAAATATAAATATAAAGGAAATTCTTGCATGTATTAGATCTAAATAATATCAAGTGAAAGATACAATTACCTTCATAGATGCAATTGACTTTGATCTGTGATCAAGTATGTAAGTGTAATAGCCTTGACTCAAAGAAACAATAAGGAAATAAAAGAAGCCAAAACCTCATGTACAAAAATGTATGTGACATGTCATGGATTAATAACAAGAGATAATGAATGGATTGGAATGATGAGTCTTCTCCTTAGAGCCAAACTCCACTAACAACTTGAAGGAAGAAGCTTGATGCAAGAAGGAGATGCTTGGACTTGAATGCTTGAAGATGTTTTCTTGAAGAAGAATGCCTTGAATGCTTTCTTTTTGTTGGATTTCTTGAGAATGTATGAAATGAAAATGAATCCCCCAAACCTCCTTTTATACTAGTTTTGAGGTAGGAAAACAACTCTGGTTGACTAGGGAAGTAACTAAATAATTGTTAAACTTGAGAACTTTCACATCTCAAACTCTATGATCATCGAGTCCTAGGTCAATGGTAGACCTAGTCCTAGACTAGATTGACCTAGTTTGACCTAGTCCATGTTGGCATAGTCTAGGTCTACCTAGTCCTAGTGGATAGGTTAGAAAGGCCACTAAAAACTCCAAAAGGTGTTGTAGGTAATACAAGAAGATAATGAAGAAAACATGAGATATGGTCAAAAGGGTATCAAAATAACACCTATAAAACCATGTCAAAAAGAAAGAGATGACAAGGAGGAGTGAAATGGAAGAGGAGAAGAGAATATGAAAATAATATGAATGCACCATGTTTTCCTCTATTATACCTAGTATACTTAGGAAATTGTATCAATCTATCATATCAAAAATTTATCTTCATAATAAGTGAACTTAACCATGCATATTGTTGCCATGAAGGATAACATCCAAGTACTTAACTTATCCAACTTTCCAATAGTTACTTCTATCCAATAAGAAGGACCCTTGAGGTCTTACCCTTGCTTGCAAGACTACTAACTTGGGTATACTTATTTATGTGTAAGGCCATTTAGTTCTTAATCTTGATTGAAAGACTACATATCTAAGTACTCCTAGGATTGTGAGGCCTTGATCATGCATTATTACTAGGGGGTGCTGAAAATGGAACCCTCACTAAGAACCTTAGGTTGGACACTACCCTTTTTATTCCTAAAAGTACCATTATCTTTGTGCAAGGATTGATCCAAGTGAACTACTTAGATTACCTCAAGATTACTCACCATATGTATTCTATTAGATGTTTTAAAGAATGAATGTATCATTAGGGGAGCTTTGAGACTCAATTATTATGACTTCTATCTTTCTCCACAACGTGCATAGTCCTTGAAAAAACCAAAAGCACTTTGTGTGAGGTGAAGGAATACCAAGTTGGGGGGAAAGGTTTTGATACTAGCCATGTCCTTTGGGTAGAATTTTTATGGTGTGTCTTTGAATTTTGTTAGACCCATGGAAAACATTTGAACATACACATTGGCATTATTTAGGAATTACACAAAATTAGACTTCCTGAGTGTTTCTATCTTACAAGGTTTCTTTGCCCTTTGTGCGATTATTTGAAGAAAGCTATTTCTATCATATGATTTTTTATTCAAAGATATACTTACTGTAGTCAAATTATTTTTATTTTGAGTGTGAAAAATAGTTCTTGCATAACCAAGCTTTCCACATCACCTATTCTATCTACCAATAACCACATCATCATTGTACCTCTTTTCTTGATCACCTTTTTAATCCTTCCAATTATTCCTATGAGCTTAATCATCTTATCCATTTATAATTTATCATTAGGACCCTTGTTCTAATAAAATTTCCTAATATAATTAAAATCTTAACCATTCATTTTATCTTAATCATCTTAATCATTTCATCATCTTCCTAATAATTCCATCAAGGTTCAAATTGTAATTCTAACTATCTTTCATGATCCACATCAGTGACCACTTTCTTAATCTAATATTAATTCATTCTACTATAATAACATCATCATCCTAATCGATCTACTTGTCAACCTCTTTATCTCTTTAACATATCCCCTTCTTAAGAAAACAACTATAAAGAGATGAATCTACTGCATATCGAACTATTATGTAGTAGACAAGGAAAGGATTTGATATGTCACTCACAATAGATGATAAGGTTTTGAGCATAAGAGAGATCTTAACAACAAAGTAAGTTGCACTCAATCAGATCAAGTTCATTGTTACTTTATTTCCATTATAGAAGATAAATCCTTTAGCAAGGTAGACATTATAGTCTTTTTTGTAAATATCTTAACTAAGTGCACACATTGTATAGTGTTTCAATATCCTTTATAAAGGTATATTTTGATAGGTCCTATTGTATTATTTCTAACATATTAAGTCATCAGAAGTGATAAATAGTTGTAGCCCTAATAGGTAACCTCTTTCCATAGTAGTGAAGGATTTGTGGGTACCATCCCCACTGTATTTTTCCCTCTAACCAAGGATTTTTGTGTGACCAAAATATTTGTGTCAGGTATGATGATCAAATGGTTTATGGTTGTGTGCATATGATGAATTAGAATAGATATGTTTACTTTTATTTCAGTCTATGATGTTATGAATATACATGACTACTAAGTTCATAAATCATAAGGGCTTATATGAATAAAATATTTAATTTTTTTAAAGGATACTAATTCACCGCCCCCCACATTGTCCCCAGCATTCTTCCTTCCCTAAAAATTCCAACAATTGATATTAGAGATAGGTTATCTTGTCAAGGAGTTTTTCCATTCTAGAAGAGAGATTTAATATATGGAAAGGTATAGGCTTGATGAGACTATTGAAAATCATAAGTTGAAACTAAAGATGGCCCTAGGTTAGATCAATGAAATGAGAGAAAAGATGAAGCAGTCATTGAATAGAAGGAAATAAATAGCACATCAAATGGATGACATGACATATCAAGAAGAAGTAACTGAGGAACTATCTGATGAAAATATGTCTAATGAATCCAAAGATATTATATTAGACCTGATGGAGAAGAACCAAACTCTAACTGAGCAGATGAAATCATTGAAAAGAGAACAAGAAGCACAATCTACAAGGATGTGTGAAATCTTGGAACAAAAGAGACAATCATAAGATGAGAAAAAAAACTATTGAAGATGATAAGAGAAAAATCATTGGAATACTAGATGCAAAGGATAGTGAAATTATGAGATTGACCCAGAACCACTATGATTTGGTAAATTAGCTACTCGGTGCAAATAATGAGAGTGGAAGGAAAATGGAAGAAATTATTGATTTGAGATCTAAGAATGAAAAGTTAAAGAATGGAGTTAGTATTGAGAAGGAAATAAATAAAAATTTGAAAAGATCAAAAGAAAGCATGAGGAAACTAGATAAATAGTTGAGAGGATAGAGAAGACCAAGAGACACTACTAGACTGGGCTTTACCAAGAAATCTAAACTAAGAAATCAAAGTCATCAAAGAGATATGAACAAAGGAATGTCTATGAAAATCCCAAGCCAAATAAGCCTACATTTTATCACTATGGAAAACCTAGACACATGACTAATGTATACACGAACAAGGTTAGTAAGATTAATGTTACTTCTAAATTTCATGGTTATTGTTATAATTAAAATATGTATGGTCATCAAGAATATGACTATAGATCCAAGTTTAATCATCCCCCTAAGAAATATGAGTTTGATGGTTATTTTTACACATGCAATAAGTATGGACACAAGTCACAAGATTGTTGATCACAGAAAAATCCAACTGGCCATGGCTTTAAAAGAAAGAGCTCTCCCCTTGTCAAAGGATCCATCCACCTTTTGAATATTGTTATGCTACAAGTTTTCTAATAGGTTTCTTTGGAACTTTGTGGAGAACTTTTCATATCTTGTCTCATTCTCTCATCCATTGCATACTAGTTTAGAAGCATCTTGCATGGTAGCTTGGTTCTTTTGTTGCAATAGTCTAGCTTACATAGCATAATTAGCTTGGATATTTTAATACTTTGATTTTGTTAACATAGTTTCACTTTGTATTTCATACTAGCTTACTTCATATTTGCATTGCATCCTTGAGGAACTCCTTTGTAGAAATTTACACTCTTGCATCTTATCTCTAAGAAAACCTCCCATTGCATGGTTTACTGGCAAGAAGAGCATTCCTAAGGCTCAATTGAGAGCCCTCATATTCAAATAATACTCTCTTTCACTCCGTGGATGGGGAGCTCTAAGCTAGCATCATAGCATTCCAAACTCATGGAATCACTTAGATAGAATGGTTTAGAGTGTGACATGTTTCTACTATACATTTTTTATGCCCACCGTGGGGTAGAACACTTGGTTTTGTCCTTTATCTTATTATTTTTTGTTACATGTTGTCTACACTTTTCTTTTTTTATAGTCGCAACTTTTGGGTGATATTTTGTCAATTTTGTATGACATTTCTATAATTGCAATGTGATAAATTTCTAGTAAAAGTGTCGCACGATAGTACTAAACTCTATCCTTCCACTATAGCATATTCTCTTGCCTAGCTTAGATAAAAATATCACACAAAAGGAAACTATCCCACACATATATTGAGAAATATCGCACGACATAAGTCTAGCAAAAATTGTCACCTGGTCTGAATTTTCTTGATGATTGAGTGATTAGATTAGTTTCTCGATTGTACTTGATGTTTGCAAGATTTTTATAGGTATGTAGTAGTTTCACAGAGGTCTATTTGCAAATTAAATGTTATTTTGAAGCTAACTTGTGGGGCTAAGAGTTGTGTTTGTAGGTTGCTACCTTGAGATGTTTGCCTAATTATCTTTGAAAAAGAACACATGTCAAAGCTTCAAATGCACAAGGGATACTAATGATTGTTTGCAGGGCTACCCAAAGCATAAAGCCCCAACTTGTTTGTATTTCTTTTATTCTATGTGTAGCATTTACTAGTTTTTTCATTTCCACAGGCACATTAAACTTGCAATTAAGGTCCTTTGATGATAGGAGAGTATGCTCATCACCCTTGTGGTGAATCAAAAATCTTGAACCTTGAGAATGGATCCAATCTATGGTAGTTAGAATCCTATAGAGGGCCTAGTCTTGGACAACCTAAGAGGAATGACCCAAGTGGGGACAAGCTAATACCCAAATCTTCCAACTCACTATAAACTCAAGGCTATCAAGGATACAAAATCTTGGTAGATATATTATTTTTCTTCTCTTAGTGTGATGACTTGTGGGATTTTGACCATGAGGAGATCACTAGGTAAGAATGCTTAAAGTGCTCTTGTGACCATGAGGTCTATTAGCCACCACAAGGTGAGGTGTCCCTTAATTGGGTACAAGAGGAAAATTATGAATGGGATCCCTTTCTAAACACTCTAAGTTAGTAGCTACCCTATTTTATCACTCAACTTCTTGGTGCAAAAAGCAATCCTAGTGGACTACCCAAATCACCCCAAGATTTTACACTCACCATCTATGTTCCCTTGGTTGTGCTTATGACACTTCCATGACAAAGCTGATATCTCTTGTGGGCAACCACTTGGTGTGAGGCAAAGAAGCATCAAGCATGGGCCAATTTTTTGAGTAATGAACCATAACTCTAAGGTAGATTGTTTGGCTAATATTTTTGAATGTGTTGACCTATATTAATGTTCTTACAAATCAAACATCTCGATAAAATTGGTAGGAAGGTTGTTCTAATATCATAAATGTGTATTGTCAAGGTTTCTTTTACACTTGTTCAATTGTTTAAGACATGTTAAAAACCCCTACTATTCACAAACCTTGTTGTTACTTGACACAAACTACAATCTAAGAATGTCTGATCTGAAAACTATGTGACTGTCAAATTGAAACACCATAAATTGGAGTCAAAACTTGTCCTTTTTACACAAAACTAGCACTTTATCACACATTCTATAGAGAAATATTGTGCAATAGTTATTTTTACAAAAAATTTCACCCTACTATTATAAATTGTATCGCCCTGCTATATGAAAATCTGTCATCCTGCCTTATGCAAACTATCACCCAAGAGAAAAGTGTCGCCCAACTATTTCAAATTGTGTCACATAATCTATTGTGTTGTCCTACTATCGCCTAGGTTCTGAAAGAATATTGCCCAAGACTTTTTGTTGCCAAAACAAGGTTTATGTTACTCTTTATCTGATCTAGGGTCTTGTCATTTGAGTCCTTCCTGGTCTTGGTCACACATTTGTATGTTAAGTGTTGTCCAAAGTTGAAAAGATGGATTTAGTCCATCAGATGTAAGTCTTAAAACATCATTGACTATCACTTGTCAAAATCTGGTTACCATTCTATGCTAGGTATTCGCTATTGAGCTTCTTTCTCGCTTGCTCAACTCAAGTCACTGGTGCTACAAATTCTTGAGAACCTTTGACAACCCATCTATTCTACCTTGATAAGTGATTATTCTTGATTGTAAGAGCTTCAAATTTGAAACACTTCTCTCATCTTATTAATCAAAGACACATCCTTACATGTCGGTCATAACTAGGTTCCAAGTTGGTAATGGTAGTCATTCCCCTTTCATTTTCAAATAGTTAGATACTCCACCTAGGCATCCTCGCAGAAAACCTTGTGTGGAAGATCCTAATTCTAGTTAAGCACAGATATCCAATGTTTGACACAATCTGCTTTATAGTTTTGAGAATCCATTTGGAACACCCTTTGATACACCCTTGGGTGAAAACACTTTGACCAACATGCATCCTAACAAAATCAAATGGCACTTAGAAGAGAAAGCATGTCAAAATGAATTTTTTTTGGAAATTATCCATGCTAGGGAAAGAGTGGATCAACAAGCTAAAGCTAACCACCAAACACATAATGAGGAAATTAGAAGAGAATATTATCGTAATTGTTTTGAACACATTCATATCAGTGGTAATCACGGCAATCACAAATCTCCAAGGAATCCTAGAGTCAATGCGAGGGCATGTCCATCATCACCTAGACAATCACAATCATAATCACATCATGAAAGTGAGGAGGAAATCACTAGTGAGGATGTTGTAAGATTTCAACAAGATGAGCTTGCTCAAAAACTGATGCTAAAAGCTTTAGAGCAAAATGGGGATCAATACTTCATGTATATGACAACAAAAGGATGGAAACTCCCCCAAGATTTTGATGTGTAACAAATAATCAAAAAATGAGAGTATACTGAGGTTGAAATCTTGTGAGAATAAATGCAAGAACTAAGGAAACAACTTGCACAATTGCAAACTAACAAAGATCTACCTAAAATGTCATTTATTGAATCAATTTGTGCTCTTCCATTTGATAGGAGTTCATACATGCCTCCATTTCCTAAGGATATAGAGGTTCCTAAGAATGAAAAATATGATGGAAATGGTGACCCTCACAATCATGATAGGCATTTCTATGCTGTTAGCATGGATTTCATGCATGAAGACTCCTATCTTATGCATTTGTTTCCTAGAAATCTAAGAGGGCAAGCTATGGAGTGGTTCAAAAAATTGACTCCCCTTTTCAAAACATTTGACGAGCTTGCACAATGCTTTATCCAAAAATACTCTTACAACATTCAACATCTCGTAATTGTGTTGGACTTATTCCAAATTAAACAAAAATAAGAAAAAAATTATGCAACAAACCTTCAATGATGGAGATCCCTATACCATAGGTACGCTTGGCAAGTTCCTGAAGTTGAGAAAATTGACATTTTGTCAACACGCTTGTACCTAAGTTATACTTTGACTTAAGAAAATAGTTGTTCACATCCTTGAAACCAATGGTTGAGAGTGCATATCGCCTTGAAGATGTTGCTATCAAGAAGGGTGACATTGTTGTGAACAAAGACAAAAATAGCAATGGAAATGGCAACGACAAGGGCAAACCTTGGAATAAAAAAAAGTATGTTGTCAATGATAGAGTAGTGGACACTCCTAAGACCAAGGAACTTGTGTTTAAACTTTCTAATGCTATCTATGCTACAAAACATCAAGAAGGTTTGAAACCACAAACATCTTATAAGGGCTCTAAGTTTACCAAAAAATGATGTGTTTATACACCAATGGTTGAGCCTTACAAAGTGGTCTTAAAAATCTTAATTACAAACAAGCTAGTTACTTTACTAGATAATTCCATCCCTATGACCCACTCGTCAAACCCTCGTGGTGGAGAGAGGATCACATTTGTAGCTATCACCAAAGCAAGGGTCACAACACTAAAAATTGTTTCAAGCTGAAAGACGTAATTCAAGATCTCATTGAGGCTGGTAAAGTTGTAATTCTAACCACAAAGCTTTTAAATAACCTTTGACAAAATATGAGAAAGGTGAAACCTCCAAAGCTTCTAAGAAGAATCGTGATGCCAAGATCAGCTATGCCTATTCTAACACAGACAACATTATAGGCATGCTTGAGCCCATTGAGTATTTATGCATGGCAAGTTCTAATGATGACAACCAACCTAAGGATGACAGACCCAAAGTTGTCCTAAAAAAATGTAATGCTCCCCAACACCGTAATGACACTAGACCTAAGGTGATACTTCGAGTGGCCAAATCTTCCTCTTCACAAAGTGAACCGCTTAACATCATCACTAGGGGGAAAATGTAAAGTGGTCCTAAAAATTGCTCATGATCCTGAGAATGCTTCATCTTCTAAACAACCAACTACTTCAAAGATCCCAAGTATGACCTTTTCAACCAACTGTAACATACCCCAGCTCAAATTTCCATTTTTGATTTGTTAGAATTGTCCCCTTTGCACAAGGATATCCTTGAAAAAGCTTTACGTTCTACCAACATTCCTACAAATATTGATGCAAAACAATTCCAAGCTATGGTGAACCATATCTCTTCACCTAACTACCTCACATTTTCTAAAGAAGATGACTGAGCTCTCAGTCATCCCCATAATCTTGCTCTCCATGTCGAAGTCCAAATCTTTTGTACTTGCATTGTTTGAGTCTTGATAGACAATGCTATAGGTATTTCATTCAATGTGATCCAACAGCTGGGCATGTCTAAATTTTCCATTGACCCTAGGTGCAAGATCACTATAAAATCCTATGATGAGGTTGAAAGACCTTCCAAAGGTCTCATTGTGCTTCCAATCAAAGTTGGTCCAGTTGAGAAGGATGTCATTTCCCAAGTCCTAGACATAGCACTTGCATACAAATTATTGTTGGGATGGCCATGGATTCTTGACATGCAAGTAGTCCCTTCTATGTACCATTAGTGCATCAAGTTCCCTCTTAATGGTATTGGAATAGTTGTCCCTAGCGACAACTCAATATCTATCAACACATTATCTGCTATAAAAACATTGGTTCCACATAATTGCTCTTCTCATGAGCTGACATAGTCCTTTATAGAGTGTGAATAGAAATTGAAAATGATGAGCCTTGGTATGGGTGAATAAACTCTAGCTCTATTGTTGCTTTACCTGTTTCTCCTTGATCTTATGGGAAACTTGTTGGAAATATTCAAGACTATGCTAAGTTATTGAGAGGGGAGGGGTGAATCAGTAACTTCTAAAACTTCAAGAATTTCAACTCTTAATCCAGCAATCCAATTAGCATTTAATCCATCACATATAATCCGATCTAATTGCATGCATAAGAAACTGAAAACATGAAAGCATTATTAACACTGAGACACAAAGATTTGGTGACCTAGAAACCTTCCAAACAGAAAGTAAAATTGGGGTGGGGATGATATCCAAAAACTTTAGTACTGTAGTATAAAGTTAACCTGTTAAAGCTTACATTGATCACTTCTAATGATCTACCCTGTTAGGAGAAATAAGGACTACTAGGTCCACCTTGTGAAAGGATTTACAAGCATACAATTATGTATGCACTCAGTAAAGAGATTTACAAAAGATTTTTAGGTCTACTTTATGAAATGATTTGACCGGTCCACCTATTAGGATGAAATAGTAGATGATCTTTGATCTACAACTTGGTTTGCTAAATGAGATTCTTTAAGTACAAATCACCTTGCTATGATAGATATGACATTGTTGCTCCTTATACTACTGTAGCCTTTGTAATTCACTCTTTTTGCTCTTCTCTAATTATATTTTCTTACATTGCACTCACATTCACATTCCTTACACACTTGGATATGATACAATTCATTACATATATACCAATCCAATTATACAAATTACAAAGTCGACCACAATACAAGTTAACACATATTACAAAGTCAGCCCAAATTAAGACACTCGAGTTCTAAAGACTAACTCTATGAAGTTCTAATATTCGACATCCACTACCAATGCTCAACATTGTCATGCACTCAGTAGACATAGAAGCTCGGTCCATACTGATCACTTCCAAGTAGTCTTGAACTCAGTCTACACTGGTGACTTGATAGATACTGTGAAACTCATCATATAAACTGAGTCTCTTGGTTTACATTATATGACTCAGTAAATACTATCACCTGAAACTCGGTATAAACCAAGTGTCTTAGTTAACACTAAGTGGCTCAGTTAACACTAGACTCACATCACATACATTGCAAACTCAGTGAACACTGCATAGCTCGACTTGCACTAGTAAACTTGGCATACACTAAGATGCATGGTTTACACTATTGATCTTCACGATAATTGCAAATGCTTGGTAACCACTAGGATTTTTCCAAAGGACTCAATAGCAACTATAGAACTTGGAAACAATTGAAATGTTTGGCAAACATTGATAGTTTTACAAAGAGCTCGATGGCTATATACAATTTGAATAAGTGTGTGTCACTAATAACAAACTTGATTGATATGTGAACAATCTCCCCCTTTGGCATTAGTGACAAAAATACTTATCAGCCAAAATTGAATTCTAAAAGTTTCCTGAATACCTTTTATCCATCACCTTGTGATACTAGCTCGATGAAGTATAATGTTTTTTTGAGAATTTTCAAATTTTATTTTGTAAGATATATATCTGTACATGGTAAGGTTCTTTCATATAGTATACTATACATCTTCTTGCTATATAGAACATATCTTACTCCCCCATTGATTTTACAACTTATTACATTTTCTCCCCCATAACATATGTCTTTCTCCCCCTTTTTGACATTAATGCCAAAGATTTACTCTATTTGTTTACATAGTAACATCAAAATGAGATTTAAAAAATTGAATGTACCTTGAGAATGATTTCCAAGGTTTTATCCCAATTGTCTTGCAGGACCTTACATGTGTGAAGTGCAATTTGGACTTCTGCTGACAATTCTATCATATGGTCTGCAATGGAGAAGTTATTGTCATGGATGAGAGTTTTTAAATGTACAATATGTTTCTGTAATGCATCCATGATCAAAAGAATCATATTTTGTATATTGATCAAAGAGGATCTTATCCTTGCTTCTTCTCTAAGCAATTCTGCTTGCATATCTGACAAAAATCTTATTTTCTTGAAATGTGCAGAGCTTGAACTAGGGTCAAGTTGCAACTGCTGAGCACTAGCCTTCAGATCTCCATCTATTTTGGACAATTTTTCCTTTATTTCCTTAGTAAACTCATAAACATCACATAGCTTTCCAAAAATTTATGACACATTTGTACAAGATGCTTCTAAATTGCCCAAAATTGTAGAAAGTTCTACTTGATATATAGCTATCTGTTGAGCAATGTGCTCTAGCACTTTATTATTAAACTTCTTTTCTACCTTCTACACTAGCTTATCTTGTCCCTCAGTATCTTCATTAAATTTCTATACTGCCTCTGTTAGCTGATACAAAATTGGTTGAGAAGAATCAACCTCAATACCTATGGCCTCTGCCAAAATTTTCTTTGCATCTTCAATTATCTTGAATTCTTGATCTCTCTCCTCTCTTAGTCTTTGTTGTTTAGCCTTCTTCTAGAGGAGTTCACCAAATGACTACATTTGATCTAGAGTAAGATTGGAAATGTCCCAGTTTGGGATTACAATTTCCTCATCTAAATCAATTTCTTCCTCCAACTCTTTTCCTTTTCCCAAAAATTGTGTGCTCGGTTGAACCTTGGGCTCAACCATCCTTATACTTATTGCTTTTGTACCCAAAATAGAAATAATAATAGACATGCTAGTACTTGCTATAAAAAATGATATTGTGCTTATTGAAGGAATATTTATAGAAATACCTAAAGAATCCAAAATTGATGTGCTCAAAACTAAAGTAGCCAACCTAGTTTACGAAGGAAGAGTCTGCAATTGGGTAGATGAAGTAGAGGTCACTTATGTCAATGATGTGTTGAGTTGAGTAGGAGAAAAGAGTGATTGGACATTTGGGTTGGCACTGGTGGTCACAATCAAACTTGTTGGGGTTGTCTTTACACTTGATGTTGTCACTATTTTGCTTGGAGAGTGAGGAAGTGAGGCAATAATTGTTGCAGCTATCTTAACTAGATCAGTTTCCTCATCATCTTGCTTTGCTTCCTCAGTAGCCTCTTGTCCTTGATCATCTTCATCTTCTTCATTGTCAAAATGAGTTACTTCTTCAATATTTTCTTCTTCATCTTTCTCCTTATCCTCTTCATCATCATCTTTAACATCAACTAGAAGATCACTTGGTTTATGTAATAGATAGATATTCTTCCAAGTGTTTGTTGCATTCTTTACAACATGTACAATATCATTCATCAAAATTAGATAGGTATTAAACTTCAAAGTCAATTTTTCTTCATTTTTGCTCAATGACTCCTTTACCTCTTCATTTGATATGTTTGGCAAAAACTACCTCAAGGTTTGCCCATATATATCTTTGACAATTTTCATAGCAAATTCCCATCTTGACTTTATCTTTTCCAAAAAATCATTAGAAATTTGAGAAGCAAGTTGGTCTAGTGAGTATTTCCATTTTCCCATCTTATCCATCACCAGGTCTTCAATCTACTTCTGCTCCTCTGCTATCCTAATTTCATACTTCAATGATTTAAAAAAATTTATTCTAGCTCCTGCTTCCAGATCTTTCAATCTATCTTGGAAGGTGGGTGGAGGTTTTCTTAATACAATGTCTCCTCCTTCCTTGTTAGATTTCTTCTTTGAAGATCTCCTTGTGGATACTGTAGTGGATGGCTTTTGTGGCTTGGTGATAATCACCTTGCCCTTCTTCCTTAATGGCTCTTCTTCCTTAGGTTCTACCTCTCCTCTTCTTCCACATCCTTTTCTTCTTGATCCTCTCCTTTTCCTTTAGTCAAAAAAAGGGTAGAACTAATTTTTAATTTAGCAATCCTCTTCTTTCCTTTGTTGATTGCCTAAGGGAGCTTTATTTCAAGTTCAATCATGGCTTTTGTTTCATCATATGTTCCAAAATATGTAGCCTTAGGATCAACTAGCTCATTCACAAGAGCTCCAATGATAGCTTTAGTTTCATCAATATTAACCTCATAACCAAGAGGTTTTACCCACACAATTATAGGCTTAACTGCCTAAATGTAAACTTTGTCACAATCCACCATGAAACATACATAATCCTTATAATCTTCAACTATTTTCTTGGGGATTTGGAACCTATTGCTCATTTTCTCTTTGAATGCATCAAAATAATTATCCATAATACTGTTGTAGTTTTCACCCATTTCAGCAATAAACTCATTTATCTGATATAACATAGGCACATCTTTTCTCCAAACAATAGTACCTTTTGAAGGGAATAATTTTTGAACATAAAAGAATAGACAAGTTAACAAGGAACCAAAATTACATGGGTTTTTCTTTGATGTCCTTGTGCTTTCCATATTTTTGTTGAACTATTTCAACAATAGCTCGACAAGGTCAAATGATAAATTTTTCTTTACCACCTTGTATGCCAAGTCCACAACTTCACATGACACATTGTTCAACCTACTAGAGTTGAATATCTTATGCGCAATGATGTGAATACCAAATTTCAATTCCATATCTAAAACACTGCTAATTTTCATTCCTCTGTCATCTCATTCTACTAGGGTTTTCTTTTCAAGTTATGCCCAACCTAGGGTTTTTGTCATTTTGGCTTTGGCTAGCATTGAGAGGCTAGTGATTTGATTAATCGTCTTCTTTGTCATCAACACTAGTTGTTCCAACCACAATTGTCCATTATGCACCCTACTGAGGATACACCTAATTCATTTGACTTGAAATTCACAAGGCATGTGAGGGATGTGAGTTAACCCTTTGGTTTCCAAGTGTTGGTGCTTGGGTTTCAAAACTCCATTCACACGCAGTTGGCCTAGGGCATCATCCATGTCCAATGTACCAATCTCTTGAATAACACATTTGAAATGAGTGTGAATATTATTGATCAAAAGTACTTTTGGAGGGATTTGCAACTATGCTCCACTCGGATCTAGGGTTTCAGCAATCGCTGGAGTGAGCTTGAAATCCAGTGCCGTCCATTCCACTCCACGAACCAACCTGTTTGAACCATACTTAGTAGGGTTTGAGAGAATTCAAAAAAATTTGTTGGAAATACACTCAAATTGCTTGAAAGCTCTGAAGATTGCACTTTCACAATAACACTCAAAATTTCACAGTAAGAAATGACTTTGATTCTATGACTTTTGTTAAATTTCACCATAAATGCTCAGTAAAAAAGGTAGATTGATTGACATCATGTTGATAGATTGTCATCCACTACACTTGCATTGAACATTCAATGAAGTCTTCATGACTCGATAACCATATGCATTTTCATCACTCCCAACCTTGCTCGGTAGAGTTTGTCACCCAACCTTGCTCAATAGAGAAGATAATTTGGTAGACACGTGTACTTGGCAATCTCTTTATATCCTGAATACTGATTTGGATCATTTTTTTTTTTCAATCTAGAACCATTTTTGGATGTCTTCTTTGATAGCATGGTTCCAGTTTCTCCTTTGAGAGCTTAAGTAGAAATTGTAGAGTCACCCAATTCTTGAGTGACGTGATCATCATTATTTGGACTTGTATCATCAGTATATTTTGGAACCCATTGTTGTCTCATCTATTTTTAGATGTTATCAACCTTTGCCTTCTTTTCATCTTCAATTCTACTAGTATTCATGCAGTTCTTGGCAAGATGACCAAGTTCCCTCACAAATAAAACATATTTTAGTAGTATCTCTTTTTTCTCAAATGATGCTTTACACAATTAATACCAATGTATCCAAGTTCTCCACAATAATGACATTTGCACTAGGTGGTGTAGTCCCAACCAAATATTGCTTTCACAATTTGCTCTGCTAGATTCAATATCTTGGTTTTGCATTCTGATGACTTGTGTCCATGTTTCTTACATTTGTGACATTTTCCTTCAAATCTTGGTTTCTCTTTGCATTCATTAGCCTTGTGACCATGTTGATTGCAATTGTAGCACTTTCCATTAAATTTTTCTCTTCCATTGCTCCAACATTTGTTTGATGTATGACCTATCTTACCACAATGATTGCAAGTAGGTCTTTGGTTCTTTTGAGCTCCTTGCTTGGATGATTCTCCTTCTTCTGTATATCCAATTCCTACTTTTCCTTTTTGTCTATAAAGATTTTGCTCATTCAATTGATTCATGTCTTCTTGTGATTTCATCATTCTTTTATTGATTTGCTTCTCAGAGTTTAGATCATTCCTTAATCTTTCATTGATTTTCCTTTTAGAATTTGGATCATTTCTCATTCTTCCATTTTCAAATCTTAGGCTCATGATTTCCCCATTTGCATTGGAGAGCTGATCAATAAGGTTTGCTTGTTGAAGGGATTGGTTCTAAATTTCATTATTCCTTCCATCTATCTCTTCTTTTATCTTTTTTTTCTACTCCATGATTTCACATAACCTTACTAACTGAATTTCTTGTTCTCTTCTTAGTTTCCTTACTTCTTCTTGCAGGGAACCATTCTATTATAGGAGTTCTTTGATTGCTTCATTGGCTTCATCTAAATTTTTTGAATGAAGGTCTTCAATTATTTCTTCAATGTAGAGATGATCATTCATTTGAATTGCAAGTTCTTTTCTTTTTTTCAGAGATTGAGAGAGTTGCTCCTTTGCTTTCTTGAGTTGGGCAATGGCCATTTCCAAATCTACCTTCTCATTATCAATATCTTTGTCAAGTCTGAATATCTCCATGGCCTTGATCTTTACTCAAGCTATTGAGCTTTCTCATGAGAACCACAATGCTCTGATACCAATTGTTGAAAATATTCAAGACTATGCTAAGTTACTAAGAGGGGAGGGGTGAATCAATAACTTCTAAAACTTCAATAATTTCAACTCTTAATCCAACAATCCAATTAGTGTTTAATCCATCACATATAATCTTATCTAATTGCATGCATAAGAAACTGAAAATATGAAATCATTCTTAACACTGAGACACAAAGATTTGGTGACCCAAAAACCTTCCAAATAGAAAGTAAAATTGGGATGGGGATGATATCCACAAACTTTAGTACTGCAGTATAAAGTTAGCCTGTTAAAGCTTAAATTGATCACTTTTGATGATCTACCCTATTAGGAGCAATAAGGATTGCTAGGTCCACCTTGTGAAAGGATTTACAAACATATAATTAAGTATGCACTCGATAAAGAGATTTACAAAAGACTATTAGGTCTACCTTGTGAAAGGATTTGACTGATCCACCTATTAGGATGAAATAGTAGATGATCTCAGATCTATAACTTGGTTTGTTGAATGAGATTCTTTAAGTACAAATCACCTTGTTGTGATAGATATGACTTTACTGTTCCTTATACTATTGTAGCCTTTGTAATTTTCTCTTTCTGCTCTTCTCTGATTATATTTTCTTACATTACATTCACATTCACATTCCTTACACACTTGGATATGATACAATTCATTACATATATACCAATCCAATTATACAAATTACAAAGTTGGCCACAATACAAGTTAACAAAAATATTACAAAGTCGGCCCAAATGAAGACACTCGGGTTCTGAAGACTGACTCTATGAAGTTCTAATACTCGACATCCACTTTCAATGCTCAAGATCATCATGCACTTGGTAGATGTAGAAGCTCGGTCCATACTGATCACTTCCAAGTAGTCTTGAACTCAGTATGCATTGGTGACTCCATAGATACTATGAAACTCATCATATAAATTGAGTCTCTTGGTTTACATTGTATGACTTGGTAAACACTATCACCTCAAGCTCGATATAAACTAAGTCTCTTGGTTAACACTAAGTGGCTTGGTTAACACTAGACTTGCATCACATAAACTACAAACTCGATGAACACTACATAGTTGGGCTTGCACTAGTAAACTCAGCATACACTAAGATGCACAGTTTACACTATTGATCTTCACTATAATTGCAACTGCTTGGTAACCACTGGGATTTGTCCAAAGGACTTGGTAGCAATTGTAGAACTTGGAAACAACTAAAATGCTTGAAAAACACTAATAGTTGTGCAAATAGCTTAGTGGCTATATATAATCTAAATAAGTGTGTGTCACTAATAGCAAACTTGACTAATATGTCAACAAAACCTTCTACCAAAAAGAAGCATTTTGCTTCTACAATGACTCTTTTTAGCACCTTTGTGTAATCCTCAATTCCCCTAGAAGCAAAAAAAGAAGAACAAGCAATCAAAGATTGGATTTATAAGGAAGAGGAAGATGAGGAGGAAGTCACAGTCACTACTCCCATATCTCCTAAACATTATGGAAAAGGATATAAATTTCTTGCAAACATGGGCTATCAGGGTGGTGGGTCCTTAACTAGTGAAACAAAAGCTCTAGTTGAACCTTTAAGTCATACTCAAGGTCATGATACTCAAGATACTATTGGCCTAGGTTTCAGGCTAGAAGATGAAATACCAACATTTGATCAAAGAGCACCCATGTCTAGCGAGTTAGAGGATGATGATCCTCCTTTTGTTGCTGCCACTATACAAGATGAGGACTTTATGCCTATAACTTATCTCCTTTGGGGAGAAGAAACACTAATTACCAATAATTATGTTGAAGCTTCCACTTCTCAACAGCCAAAATAAGATAAATTTGACCATGAAGACATGAATAGGGGACGAATTAGATAAAATATTGCTCGTCTAATTGTTAGAGATCAGAGTATAGACTCTCATGAGTATAAATGGGAAAGCCTATCAAATGCATCTTGTGAGCTAGGAGTGGATGTCAATCATGCTTATGCAACCCAACCAAATGTAGTTGAAGAGTCTAGTATAGGGTCAGATGACTTTGGCTCGTAACATTCTTTAGTGAATCACATTGGTCCCTCTATGTCTATTCCTGATCTCGACTCCTTTGCAATGTTCACTATAGGCTTGACTTTGCATATCACCAAAGATGACTCTTTTCATATTAACAATATTGAAGCTTCCACATCACTCTCATTGATTTACCTTGATCTCATAGATTGGTCAATTCAAAATCAAAGACCTAAAATACCACCTTTTCAAAATGACTATGAGATTGCCTATTACCTAAATGCCATTGAACCCATCATTTCTTCCACTAGTGAACCCATAGTTAACATGATAGAATCAGATATCAAGTACCTTAGTCATAAAAATAAAATAAAAAACAAATAGTCAGATGGTGAAAACCACATTTTTGTAGTATCTAAACCTTAAAAAATGTAAGGAAACTTGCAACAGAGAATATAATCATTTCCACATAACCCATAATAGATCTGAGATAAATATGTAATTGAAATTCACATGCAAGAGAATAGACAACATACCCACAAGAAATGTGACACAAGATATACCCTGGGAAACCCTCATTGAGGGAAAAACCCAACCTCCAAAAGCATCCATCACCATGTATTATTCAACAAAATCACTATTGCAATACAACCATGGAAGCCTTAAAAGCCATAGCCACAACCGAGCAACCTATGTGAACAAGCATGAATCCAACCTTCACAAATGCTCCCTTGGCTAACCTATCAAGCCTTGTCTCACTCGACTCTTACCTTTTTGACTCACCAACAACTACCCTTGTGACTGCTTATATAGTAGCAAGTCCCACAAAACCACCAAGTGGTATTACATAAACTATGTACTACCTAAGACACTAACCCTATATTTGATATTAGGCATTTAATTTCTTTTCCCCAATATTAAATAATTACATGAAATATTCTCATAATGTTATAATACAACACATCAAGTATATCCCATGGGAATCTTTACATGTTGCACGCCCACCTAGGTGTAACATTACATAATAAAATAAAATAATGCAATATAAAAATATTATGCAATGTGTGCAACACCCATTATCTCAACAATCTCCCACTTGTTGTATACATTGCATAGGGTCAATCTGTAGCCACATAAATGAATAAATGAACAATCCCTCCCAACACATCCACCATCATGGATCAAAGTACATGAAGTGCTCCATCTTGGTACCTGCAAAAAATCAAAGTATCCAACATCTCAAACATGAATGATCTCACCTCCTATTATGCCACTACCACTAGACATACATAGAAGCCATCCAAAGAGAAAGCCACCCAACCTGTCGCATTAGAAGATCATAAAATCTTGTACCAACTAAAATATCAAGCACAAAAAACCTGATCTAAAGGTAATCACATGTATCTGTAGTTGTCAAAATATCCATAGCTGAAATAGCACCCACAGCAAGTGCCAAACCCATCCAACTATCCACACCTCCAAAGGTATACCAAGTTAATCTCACATTATCAACATATCTAATCTATAACCTGCAATCACAAGCCTCAAAAGAAATACCTACCACATATATACCAAGAAGCTCCCACTACAAAAGATAATGTCAAATCTATAACCAATCCACTCATAGCATCTCAAAGAAGTGAATCCTTGTAGTCTCAAGGACATCCATAACCTGCAAGAACAACCCTCATAACAAATCTGCAATGCTCTCCCAAGTTCTCCACAACCAATAGAGGAAAGAGATAAAGAAATAACCATGTCATCTCTCACATGACATACATGAGCACAAGCCAGTGATCACAATCTCCAACCAATCTCAAATCCAATGTAAGAAAAAATTGAATATCCAAGAAGATAACAAAGACCAAACAAAAACCATGCAAATCATAACCTGTATCATGTCCTTCTACACACACCTCTAGATGTAAACTATGCAAGTATAATCTCCTATATAAAACCCAACAAGAAGCCTCAACAACACCCAAACCATACCATATTACTAATCATGGATGTAAACCTTTCAAAAGAAGATCAAACTCATAAATCATTCCTAATCCAAGGAATATGCCCAATATAAAACCATCTCCCAAACTCAACCAGCATAACAACATATGCAACTGGAGATAATTAATGCTAAACCATATCTCAAATGAACCCTCTAAAACTAACTCATGTACCATAGCTCAAGATTCATATCCATGAAAGACAGGCATAAATATAATGCAACTAAGAGAAACAATGGACTATACTTCTCAAGTAGCAAATTTATGAGTAGACCAAGAGTGGGGAATGAGAATTCTCATCAAAATATTCAAGTCTCCAACCAAGACTCATCTAAGAAAAATCTCCTCTCAAGTTCATATCAGGTGACTGCCCCTCGTACTTCTTGCTGAAACCATCAACTATCCCAACAAATACTTTTATAATCCAAGAGAAATCAACATCACTGCCATCTCTAAGTATCCATGAGCACCTATAACCAATCAATCCATGCCAACTCCAAATGCACCATAGCAATATCATGAAGGATCCAATTTATGATCAATGTACTCAATACCAAGAAACTAAACCAAGATCAATGTCAAAGTTTCAACCATGGCCTTAGGATCTTAAACATGACAACATGATCTTACCATCTCAACCAAAGAGATAACATGCTCCATATGAACATACTATAACATGTCATAACTCTAAACACATATCAAGAGTATACCATGAAATAAAAATGAAACCATCCTCACACCAAGAATAGCATGCCAAATGAAAGCACAAACCACACCTTTACCAAGAACCCCATAAGTCCTCAAGATGCAAACATCTCCACACACCATGAAGAAAACCATCTCCACATACCATGAAGAACCATCTCAACACACCATGAAGATAACAAGTGCACCATGCAAATGTCAAAGATGCTTCTGCAGCAACAAGATATAAGACCAACCTCCAACATTTGCAAACACTCAATAAATACATCAATACCAACAACTCCCACTCAGCCATGGTACCAAGTCACCTATGGCATCATAAAATACATCTCCTACATGAAGATGCCCCAGGTCTACACTCACACAACCAAAGTGTCAGCACCAAGTGAAACTAAGATCTCCAAACCAAGAAGATACAAGCCAAACTAGGAACTAACCTTACATTGTCACCTCATCACTATCAAAAGATCCCACTAAATGATGTAACCATGCTGTCCATGACATCATGATGAAAAACCATCCTCTAACCATGAGAATCAACCAAGACATCAAACCATCAAAAGAACTCAAAGTGCACATCATGAGCTCCTTAAGAGAAACCAAATAACCATAATCTTCAACCAAGAAGATATACCACCATAACTAAATTAGAAATTCAAGCTAATGAACATCAAGGATGTACCTGTATATCCAATCATGTCATGCCAAAATTCATGGCACCATGATCACATCCATGAACCGAGCATTTGACTCTCATTCTATCCAATCTATCAACATGAAATAGTCAACCACAATCCTCCACCATGATTGTACCTAGTAACAACATCTCATCCCTTCTACATGAAGAAAAAAATTAGCAAATCATGTGGCTTAGGGCATGGACAACTCAAACCCAAGCCACCAATCTGAACATGCATAAATAATGAAAGATCAATGGGCAAAGACAACTCATAACCAAGCCCTAAATGCAATCTGTAAGTATAGACTGCTTACAACACTACACAACTTGTAGACCCAACAAGTCATCATACATATCCAAATCAAATACTAATAATCATATCATCTTGAAATCAATCTAAAATATGAACTAAGTATACAATGACATCAAATCTTGTACCAAATCTGAACCAATGTGTAGAGCTCTTCAAGAGCTTTTCGTTGACTACTCAAAGTCCAAAATCTGATCTGTATGCCCAAGTTATGCCCTAATTTGTGCTCCAGATAAATAACATCTAACTTTCAAGCTCTTAAAACCTAAAAAAATGTCAAAATCATAGAATCAAACCTATACCAAGTTTTTGTGCTCTAAATTAGCTTTCCAATGCCTATAAGAAGTCTAAAATCTAATATCTTGAAAGAAAGTTATGGTCATTTTACTAAGATAGTCTTTTTACCATTTTCACTACTTTTTTTTTTTGACGAAAATTCTAACAGGAATAAATTTAACGGCCATCAAGGGCTGAAACTGAAAATCTCTTTCATTTCCTCTAAACATGGCTAGATTAGGGCATATTATATATCAAAATCTATGGAAACATCAACCCAAATCTAATGGTGAGGTCTATTTTTACCCAGGAGGACATTCTGCAAGCTACCCCCTAAAACCCTCATTTAAATGAAACATCCAAAAAATCCATTTGTCCAACAATTTCACACACCCAAATTCTACCAACATTCCATCATAATAGCAAACCCAAAACCCTTAGATCTACAATAAATCACTCATATATATTGCCCTTTCTTTTATCCTCTTATGTAATCCCATGGATTCAATCTAGGGTTACAACAACACAACCATAGCTCTGATACCACTTGTAAGGATACTTGCAACAAAGAATATAACTATTTCCACATAACCCATAATAGATCTGAAATAAATATGAAATTGAAATCCACATGCAAGAGAATAGACAACATACCCACAAGAAATGTGACACAAGATATACCTTGTGAAACTCTCATTGAGGGAAGAACCCAACCTCCAAAAGCATCCATCACCATGTATTATTCAACAAAATCACTATTGCAATACAACCATGGAAGCCTTCAAACCATAGCCACAACCGAGCAACCTATGTGAACAAGCATGAATCCACACATCCTATGCCATGTTTCCAACCTTCACAAATTCTCCCTTGGATAACCTATCAAGCCTTGTCCCACTCAACTCTTGTCTTTCTCACTCACCAACAACTACCCTTGTGACTGCATATATAGTAGCAAGTCTCACAAAACCACCAAGTGGTATTACATAAACCATGTGCTACCTAACCCATTGACCCCACATTTAATATTGGGCATTTAATTTCTTTTCTCCAATATTAAATAATTACATGAAATATTCTCACAATGTTACAATACAACTCATCAAGTATATCCCATGGGAATCTTTACATGTTACACATCCACCTAGGTGCAACATTACATAATAAAATAAAATAATACAATATAACAATATTATGTAACATGTGCAACATTGTTTATCTCAACAACAAAAAAGTAAAAACAAAGATGTATCTAATGGTGAAAACCTCATTGAGACACCTACAGATGAGGTACTTGGCAGTCTGCCAAGTTATTTTCAGGATAGATCTTCGATTCTCATCAAACCTACATAGCCTATCAACTTGGGGATAGAGGAATCTCCTAAAATTATCCATGTGAGTCAATCACTATCAACTAAGGAAAAAGAGCATTTTGCCAAATTCTTTCAAGACAAGAAGATCAATTTTGCATGAACGTACTTAGATATGCTAGGGCTTGACACAGATCTTATCATGCATCATTTATCTATCTCTCCTAGCGTAAAACCTATTAAATAAAAATTGAGAAATATGCATCTGCATGTAGCCCTATTGGTTAAAGTAGAGTTAGAAAAACTCTTGAATGCACACTTTATCAGAGCTATCAACTATAAAAAATGGATTTCCAACATTGTACCTATGTCTAAACATGATAAATCTATCTAAGTTTGTATTGATTTTAGAGATTTAAACAAAGCATGCCCCAAGGATGACTTTTCACCACCAAACATAGATATGATAGTGGACATGATGGTGGGTTACAAAATGTACTCCCTCATGGATGACTTTTTGGGTATAACCAAATTAATATTGCTCCATCTGATCAAGAGAAGACAACTTTTACATGTGCCTAGAGTACTTTCTGCTAGAATGTCATGCCCTTTGGGCTCAAAAATGTTGGTGCTACTTATCAAAGAGAAATGACCACCATCTTCCATGATATGATGCATAAAAACATGGAAGATTATGTTGATGACACACTGGCTAAATCTAGAAAATGAGACACACATCTTGAAGACCTTAGTCTGATATTGGACCATATGGAATAGTTTCAACTTAGGTTGAACCCAAAAAAGTGTGCATTTGGTGTCACATCTAGAAAAATTTTAGGCTACATTATCTCAACAAAAGGCACTGAGGTTGATCTTGAAAAAGTCCAAGCTATCATGGAGATGTCTCCTCCAAGAAATATCAGTTAACTTAGAAGTCTACAAGGACGTCTGCAATCCATAAGAAGATTCATTTCCTAGTTGGCTAATAAAGCTCAATCTTTTAGCAAAAATTTGCATAAAGGCTCTACTCATATTTGGAACAAATATTGTCAACAAAGCCTAGACCAAATCAAAGGGTACTTGGCTAAACCTCTAGTTTTGATGCCACCCATTATGGGAAAACCTTTGATCTTGTATATCTCAGTGACTACTTCTTCTCTAGGAGCATTATTAGCACAAAGTGATGATACTAGTAAAGAATGGGCTATATATTACATCAGTCAAACTTTGGTAGCTTATGAAATGAACTACACTAGTATTGAGAAAGCCTGGCTTGTAGTGGTCTTTACTTCTCAAAAACTCTGACATTACATGTTAACACAAACAGTTCACCTGATTGCTAAAATTGATACTTTGAAATATTTTTTGAGAAAAGTTGCGCTTACTAGTCATCTAGCTAAATGGATGATGTATTGGGATAAGGTGACTTAGTCTTACCATGATTTATTGCTTTATTTGTGCTTTCTTGGAAAGTTGCTAAATGAAGTTGGATTCTTCCACAAGAAATGACTTGGAGTAGAAAAATAGAAAGCTTCTATTTTTTGGTGATTTATTCTCTTATTTTTTGTTTTATGCAAGGGTTGTGCATAAGGAAGTTTCTAAAAATGTTGAATGTAGATGCTTTAGAAACTATTTCCTCTTGTATGAAAACTCTATAAGTACAAAGTATTGTTGCAAAGAATATAGAGAGAGAGATGAGAAGCTATTTGCATAGGGTTATGCTGCCAAATTTTCTTTAGAATGGAGCAAGATGTAAATCTCCATATGAAGGTTGAAAATGTATTGTAACTTGTTGTTGAATAATACATTAGCTTGATGGTTTGGAGGGTAGGGTTTTTACCTAGAAAGGTTTTCCCCACATATATTTGTGTTCTTTATTCTGTCTCATTCTTCTAGTTTTATGATGATAGAATAATAATCTATATGTCATAATGCTGCTGAAATTTATTTAGATCAGTAAATTGCAATCGCTTTCCTTTAAGATTTTAATTGTGGGAAATCAACTATGTCTGTTTCCGCTTCTATGGCATAGTAGTATGCACTTGTATTTTCTTATTAGAAGTTGTACAAGGAACTATTGTATACAAGATATGCATATTGATCTCAGATGAATTTCTGGGGTGCTCTCATTTCCCTTCAATTGGTATCAAAGCCCATTTTTGTGAATTGCATGTTGCTTGCATGTGAGGATTCACAAAGTTTTTGGTTCTAGGTATTTATTTTGTTAAGATTTCTTAGCTTGCAGAGCTTGAAGAAGTTGTTTTGAAGAAATTGACTAATAATTAATCCTTTGATGAGTGGAAGTATTGCAGTCAATTTATTCTTTCAGGAGATAGTAGACATTTCTTGAAGGATGGTGAAGACAAAGAAAATAGAGTTGGTCATGTTAAAATGACATTGATCTGGAGCTCTTGGTTGACAGTAGAATAATTCTTGATGCATGGGTATTTGAAGGTGTCTCTTTTGTTACCTAGAATGCATAGAGGCTATGGAGTTGATCATTGGATGATCTTGAAGCTTTTGGATAGCCTATCTCTCTCAAATGCATGTACTAGTTGTAGTTGTGGAATTGGTCTACAAGTGGGCATGGAGTTCCAATATTATGTTCTCCTCTTGGATGTTTATATATGCATGGCTTGGATTCTTGTTCGTTGGATCTGAGGGGTTTATAGATTTTCCTTTAAAAAGAATCTATGGCGATATTCATCTATGATAATCCATTATTCTGGGTTCAATTGTTTGATATTTTATTTAGGGTTTTGAGTCTTCTAGATGAGAAGTGGGTGTGGATGTGCATGGGTGTTCTTAAACACAATGTTTTTGTAGGTTTTGCATGCTGAAATAAAAAAAATTTATTTTTTTGTGGATCTACTAAAGAGCTATTTTATGGACTCTTGTTCCTTTAGAGTGGTACCAAATGAGATAGTTGTAGTTCTACATGCATACATTCTTTTTGCATGGTGAGAGGAGGTGTTTTTCTTTCTCTACATGGAAACGTTGGTACGTGATCAATCACTCAACATTTCTATGGTGATGCTTTGTTGAGTTTTTGGACTATGGCACTTGATGTGCACATAATTAGCAAATCAGATTTTTTCTTGATCTAGTGTTTGAGTCATTTGTCTACATGATTATTCTATTTGATCTCATTTGCATATGTCACTAATGTGATAGTGGGTTTGCATGTTACAATGATCAGATCTACAAATTATGTAGTCAGGTGGGTAGGCCACCCATTTAATTGCAGTAAGATAACTTGGATGTGGATTGTCTATATCCACCAGATTTGATTCAGTGTTGGTGCAGACTTGTTAGCTGGCCTTGTTTGTGGTCACTTGTGTATTTGTGTGGTTGCTTTGAGAGAGAGGATCGATGATATTTGAGTACCTGGATAGTCAGTTATGGAGTCCTAAGGCATGGTGTTTTTCCTTAGTGTGGAGATCTTGGTTTCACCTAGTGTGATGTGTGGACCTAGATTATTTTTAGATTTGGAGGATGGTGTGTCATGCTTGGAGAGCTTGGTATCATGCTTCAGTGGGAGCTTTAGCAGTGGCTGTATTTTTCCATCATATGGTGATGGATAATCTTCCTTAGTTTTGTAGATGTTGGAGGATGCCTTAGATCCTATTGTTGTAGAAGGGTCTTTCACATTTTTTGCTTCATTAGTTGGAAATGGTATCTTCATGTGATTGGAGATGTTGAAATCTTTAGGATTCAAGGGTCCTTGGTAGAGATGTTATTTATGTTGTTATTTGATATGATCACATGAAGCATGTTATCCCTTTTGAGGAGATGGTTTAGATCGTGATGTCATGTTTATGTTCCTGATTCCATGGTTGGAGCTTTGACATTGATCTTGTTTTAGTTTCTTTGTATTGAGTACTTTGATCATTTGCTTGATACTTCATGATAGTGCTATGTTGTAGTGGAGTTTTGTATGGAGTGATTGATTACAGGTGCTTGTGGATACTTGGAGACTTAGGTGAGGCTAGAGTTCTCTTCAGATGAGAGACATTTTGTTGAGATGTATAATCTTGATGATATTTCAATAGAAAGTTTGAGGAGCCTACACCTTTGTTGGACATGAGTTAAATAGAGACCTATAAGGAGAGTGTTCTTGGATAAGTCATAGGGTGACTTGCATATCTTGGAGGAGCATTCTCATTCCTTGCTCTTGGTCTACTTGGCAATTTATCACTTGAGAGGTATTGCCCAATTTACTTTCAGGTGATTTATCTTTTCTTTCATATTCATAGATCTTGAGTTGTAATTAGATGGTTCTAGATGATTCATTGTGAGATATGGATAACATGATTATCTCCTTGAGGTGTACTTTTCATTTATGATGAAAATAGGAGATGGTAGTGGGCTGATTTCTTGAAATGGGAAATGGAGTTGTTTGATCCTTTTTGAGAGGCTTACATCCATGTAGATTCATGATATCATGTTATGTTTGATCTCTTGAGGTTGAATGGTTTTGGATGTTGTTGTGTCTTTTCTCTTGGGGTTGTGAAGGAGATCATATTTGGCATAGTTGACATTTAGAAGTGTTTGTAGAAGGACATGCTACATGCTTATGATTTGTAGTTTCTTTCTTTGGTCTCGGTTATCTTCTTGGATATTTTGGTTCACATAACATTGTTTTTGAGATCTGTTGCAGCTATGGTGGTCACTCTTTTATGGTCATTTTTTATCACTTGTACTTCATTATTTTTGTGATGACAAGGTGGTTCCTTTATCTCTTTTCTTTGTTGGATGTGGAGAACATGGGAGAGTTGTGGAGACTAGATGAGAGAGATGTTTCTTGCAATGCTTTTGCTACATGATTTACATATCTTTGTGGATGGTCCTTGGTACTACATGATTGCACTTTCTTTGTATTGTTATCAGTAGACTCAGTATGCTTTTGATTTTTCAAATTCGACATTACCCATGCAATGGGATATCTTGTATGTGTTTGGTCTTCATCGGCTGATTTGCAAATAGAGCTTGAGGTTGTAGTTTATGGGTTAGTTATGTTGTTGGCATGATTTTTCTGGTGTTGGATACCTTTGAGGTATGGGTGATTGGATGAGTAAACATTTACTATGGATGTTATTTTCAATCATGTGGGTTTATCAATTAGATTGGACAAATCAGTTTGGTTGTTGTTTTGGCTGATGTTTTATCTTGTTTTCTAGAGGATGACTTCACAAATTTGTTGGGCTAAGAAGTTGATGTTTTTTATGCTTTTTTGTAGCTCATGAGCATAGTGGAGTGGTGGCAATGTGTGTAGCCTTTGTTATGACATGGATCTTATGCTTGTGTAATTTGGACATGTGTCTAGTTGGAGCTCGAGAGCATATGTTATGATTTATGTTGTTTCATGGATGGTTGTGATGATATACTTTCATCAATTCAAATCTTGTAAGGTCTTCGTCAAGTGGGAGATTGTTGGGATAAGGTGACTCAGCCTTACCACAATTTATTTCTTTATTTGTGCTTTCTTGGAAAGTTGCTAAATGAAGTTGGATTCTTCCACAAGAAATGACTTGGAGTAGAAAAATAGAAAGCTTCTATTTTTGGTGATTTATTCTCTTATATTTTGTTTTATGCAAGGGTTGTGCATAAGGAAGTTTCTAAAATAATTTGTAGATGTGTTGAATGTAGATGCTTTAGAAATTGTTTCCTCTTGTATGAAAACTCTATAAGTGCAAAGCATTGTTGTAGAGAATGTAGAGAGAGAGAGATGAGAAGCTATTTGCATAGGGTTATGCTGTCAGATTTTCTCTAGAATGGAGCAAGATGTAAATCTCCATGTGAAGGCTTAAAATGTATTGTAACTTGTTGTTGAATAATGCATTAGCTTGATGGTTTGGAGGGTGGGGTTTTTGCCTGGAAAAGTTTTCCCCACGTATATATGTGTTCTTTATTTTGTCTCATTCTTCTAGTTCTATGATGACAGAACAATAGTCTGCATGTTGTAATGCTACTGAAATTTATTTAGATCGATAAATTGCAATCGCTTTCCTTTAAGGTTTTAATTGTGGGAAATCAACTATGTATGTTTCTACTTCTATGGCATAGTAGTATGCACTTGTATTTTCTTATTAGAAGTTGTACAGGGAACTACAGTATACAGGGTGTGCATATTGATCTCAAATGAATTTTTGGGGTGCTCTCATTTCCCTTCATGATGATTCTTTCAAAATTTGGCATTCAGTATGTCAAACATAAAGCCATAAAGGGTAGGCCATAGCTGACCAATTGGTTGATTTTCCACTAGAGGATACAACACCCATGCAAATTGAATTTTCAAGTACCTTAATTATTTACATCACTGAGAGAACTTGCAAAATGTTCTTTGACGGTTCTCATACACAAAATCCAGCTAGAGTAGGTGTTGTTTTAATTTCCCCTCATGGATATACAATCCCAAAATCCTACAAACTCTTATTCCCTTGCACAAACAACATTGTAGAATATGAGGCATTAACAAATGGGATCAAAATGGCTATTGAATGGAGAATCACTGAATTGCACATCTATAGAGAGTCTCAACTTGTTATAAACCAAGTGAACAATGAATATCAAATAAAGGATGACAAGTTGATATCTTACAAGAAGTTGATAGATGCTCGAAGTAACTATATCACTTTTGTGACATTCTAGCAAGCTCCTAAAGTAAAAAACAGGGCTATCAATGTTATGGCCACTTTAGCATCTATCCTCCAACTACAAGAACATGAATCATGATTTGAGTTCTTGGTGGAAGAGCTATGTCATCCCACATATGATTCCTCAGATAACCCAGGGATCTACACTATTGTAGGTCACAAATCCTCCCACTACACAACTATCTTCTCTTACCTACATGATCAAGTTATTCCTAAAACCCTCATGTGCAACCAAAAATGCCAACTCCTTTACAATGCTTCACATTACACTTTGGTCTCTGGTGACTTGTATAAGAAGAGTCTAGACATAACGTTGCCTAGGTGTTTAGAGCTAGAAGATTCTAAAAAGGCACTCACTAAAGTCCACAACAGTATTTGTGGGGCACATTCTAATGGCCTTGCACTTGCTTGAAAACTGCTTAGGGTGGGTTATTACTGTCCAACCATGCAAGTTGATGTTGTTTTTTATGCCATATCTTGTCAAAAATGTCAACTTCATGGCAAGTTAGTTCATGCTCTTGGACATGAATTGATTCCCTCTGTGACATACTGGTCATTTCAACAATGGGCCTTTGACAAATTCATCTAGTGGTCACAAGTTCGTCATTACAACAATTGAATATTTCATCAAATGGGTTGAGGTTGTGCCACTATCTACTGCTATAAGCAAACATGTTACCCTATTTATCCTGAACCACATCATTTGTCATTATGGTATTCCTTCCTCCATTGTTACTAATAATGGAGGACAATTCAAGAACAAGGACCTCAAATAACTGTGCAAGAAATTTTGAATCCGTTGGTCTTCTATCTACTACCCTCAAGGGAAAGGCCAAGTTGAAGTCTCCAACAAAACATTGTTGAAAATCTTACATCGCAGAGTTCACAAGTCTGGGAAATATTGGCACTTACAGACAAATCCAACACTTTGGGCCTATAGAACAACCATTTGTACTGCCATTTTCTCTATTCTATGGCTCTTAGGTCATCCTCCCATTAGAAGTTGAGATCCCCTCCTTGTGAGTTTCCTTACATGGGTTGATAATTGATGAAGACCATCAAGCTATGCGAGTATAGGAACTAGAGACTCTTGATGAATGTTGCAAGGCTACTTTTGATCATATGAGAGCTTATCAGAAGCACATGTCTGCGTAGTATAACAAGAAAGTTCACCCTCATGAGTTTTAAGTAGGTGAGCTTGTGGTTAGAGAGAATCCAAAAAATTAGCAACATAGAGAGTAGAAGGGAAACTTTGAACCTAATTGGTTAGGCCCATACATTACCACAATATTATTTGAGTCCAGTGCTTATCAATTGTCCACTCCTGAAGGAGAAGAACTTGTAGAGCCTATCAATATCCTACATTTGAAGAAGTTCTATGCTTAGAGGCTCACTACTTAGCTATCTTGTACATATTTATGATCCTGAAAAAATCCTAAAAATTAGAAAATGTCCTGAAAAATGATCATCCTAATGAAAACCTAGCAATAGGCACTTTGATGTATCACCAAAGAAAAAAAAATCAAAAATACAAAAAAATGGAAAAAAAAGTCCTGAAAATTTTTTCCAAGTGGTGAAAGCCTAGAAATATGCACTACTTGAGACCCTTGCACCTATGTCTATTAGTCTCAATCACTCTCTTCACAACACATTTCTTAGCTTGAGATGGTTTCTTGTCCTCGTCTTAGGGGCACAACTACTTAGCCTATTTAAGGTTTCCTTGTACATTAGGGTTTCTTTGGCAACTCAACAAAATAGTGTTTCTCAACACTACCCCCAACTTGACATCAAGTGCTTATCAATATTTTTCACATAGTTTACCTATAGTCTCCGACGTCATGATATTTCTCACTATCAGAATCAAGTCTTGAAAAAATGGCCAAGTGGCTTACACACACGCACTTAAACACTTAAACGATTGAGCTATGTTAATATTTTTTTTTTTCGCGTGTTGTCTATGATGATTTCTTTACTATATGCTCCCTCCCTAATAGTCTTTTGAGGATTTCATTGACTAGAAGATTGGGGGCATGGGGAATGTTTTCTTGATTTCTACTTGTGGGTATACTTTGTTTGTCTAAGGTGTTTTCGAGAATTCATGCTTGTCCTACTTAAAACTTTGACTTACAACATCTTATCCTTGACTATTTTCACAAGATCGCACTCAAGGGTTATCCTGGTGCTTATGTCTTGATATAGGTGTAATCTTGCTATAGTAAACTTAGGAAATCTAATTGCATAGTCATCTTGACTTACATGTCTTTTGATGCTTAGATTGGATTTCTACATACTTATCTAATATCGATCATATTCATATCCTCATAGTTATACTAGTGATGGTTATAAGATCTCATGACATCCCTAATAAACACTCAATGATGAAATTAGAGTCTAAAAGGTTATGTGTTTCTTGCTGGTAAACCACTTTTCATATTTGTTTTCACTATAGGTTTATTCTTGTATCTTTTTCATATGGGGAGAGCTCTCTCTTCATTTTTTTGTGGACATATAGGCTAATTGCTTTCATATCTTTCTTTTCTTTCTTCTTTATCATGTCTTTTCACCTTCTTGATCTTTTGCTTCATCTCTATTTGCTATCCTATCATCACAAGGGGTTTATCTAAAAATCACATTCGATCTATCCAAGTGTCACATGTTTAAAAAATATAAGTCTATATCATACATATGAGAGCTAAAATACATGAGAGAGATACATGAGCATATTCACATAAGTATCAAAGCAATGCATACATGAGCAAGAAATAGAAACATAAACATCACATGAAAACTTAAAATACTAAAACATCCATCAAAATGAGACAAGTACACAAATCTGTTAATCAAATCCAGTATCTCATATATATATATATATAGCAATGTGTCACAAATGTGGGATCCAAAATCTGGATATCTATCTCAAAAATATATGGAGTACAATCAAAATTGTCAAAATCGTCAAAATTGACCTATGACTGACTCACACCCTTTGCAGCTGGTGGTGGCCCTGCTAGCGAAGCCTGTCCCCTATCTCATGCCTACACCACACCCTCTAATATCCTAGCTCTCTCTTAGCACATAGGTGGTTGTTGGTTTGTAGTGACTACAACAATATATGCCCCATGATAATACATTGCTCTAGCTACCTGCCACTCCATCTCTCATTGGGCCTCTGCTAAATCATCTCCCAAGGCTCACTCTCATCTATCTACCTCTGCTTGTGCATCCACTAGCTGCTAATCTCGCACAGCAATGGTCACTTGCCATGCCTATAACTCAGTCTCTAGAGCCTGGATCTTGCCATCTCATTCATCCCCCCCTCATTAGTTGCTCTGTCTGCACCTCCACCCACATTGCTCATTGTCACCTCAATGGCACCTCCTCCTCCTCCTCCCTCCTAGCGGCCTACGCTCACATCCTTCTCCTCCTAGATTGATAACTATCCCTCACCTCCATCTATCTCTACCCTCTGCCTCCTCCATGTCCCCCTGCTACAAGTAGGGCATCTGGCTCTATAAATCACAAAAATGGATGTCTCTACCTCTCATATAGGAATGTTGGGTTTTCTCTTGCATCTGCCACATCTGAGCGATAATCCCAAGTAGTCTACACCAAGGTTGTTGTCTCTCGAATAGTCCTTTGATAGTCTAGCATGGGTAACTAGCCTCATACCTCATATAAGTGGAAGTGAGCATAGGTTGTAGTCTCCACTAAGATCACCTGTGGCTCTACAAACTAACACCATACCCAACTAATCACAAATCTCTCCACAATCTCTGAGTGTCTACCTACTAATGGTCTGCTATAGTGCATATACTCTAGCTCCCAGGCATCAAACCATCTATGACACTCTTAATAGGGCCACCATGTAAAAGGTGTCAACTTATCAAAAAATTGTTGATAATAAGTGACATCCCCACTACAAGTCTGTGGGAAAAATCCTTTGTATCCAAAAATGTAGGGTTGGCTCCGCTCCCATGGCTGCACCTATGGTCGAATAACATCAATATGCTCCCATGCCCAGATCTATACTAATATTGCTCTACATGCCCAAGAGTCACCCTCATGGTATACAATCTCATGTAACTCATGATACATATTGGTGAGTATAGCTAGTCCCCATGCCATCCTTTAAGACCGCACAATAAGATCCGCCACCAGTCTGTCCCATCCCAATGGGAAGCCCTTTTGGCTCCTGTTAATCGCCAAGGCCTAAGAAACCAATGAACATAACAAACTTGGTATTGGGTAATCAAAACCATACTCATCAATGAGTCACTCCCAACTCAGATGGTGGCCTAGGATGGTAACATCCTTGAACATATGCTACATCGCTACTCGGCCATCTATTGGGGTTTGATCATAGTACACCTATGACATATCACCAAACCTTGCATCAACATACCTCACATGGATATCACAAACCTGAAATTACAAAATCAATGATCAAACTTAGAACTCACCGGATCACTATGACAAGGTACTTGGAAAATGCGATACACATCCTCTAAAGTGATCAAGGCCTCTCTGGTCAGCAAGTGAAAGGTGTTATGCTGACTATGCCACCACTCAGCAAGCACAGTCAACAATCCATGATTCACCCATATATGGGGCATCTGTGTAACCCATTTTAGACCCATGCTAGCTAGGGTAGTAGTCTCATCATCCATCAGATATTATACAACACACAACCCCACCACTTTGGGGGCTCTGATGAGAAGGGCTGGAAACACTATTCACAACACAAGACATGCAAACATTAGTAACACATTGATAAAATGATCAAAATGCAAAAATTCAGTGAAAAACTGCTTCAAAACCATCTATGTGATATTTCTTGCTATATGCAGGCAATAAAAAATGTTGATTCAATATCATGTGATAGTTTTTGATGTACCAATGTGATACATTTATATTAAGCAATATTTCACACTGGTTTGTGCGACAAATTGGTAATACCCCAACGACATAGTTTAGAATAGTTGTGCAATACATTTTTTGATACAAGGTATCGTGTGATATTTTATAAAGTACCTATGTGATGCTTTTAAAATATCACATGATATTTTGTGTTTTACTTCCAAAACATGTGAAAAAAGGTCAAAAATGTTCAAAAAAGTGGTAAAAAGTTGGAAATTTACCGGTGCCTCGTAGTCATTGGCCAGTTGTGCAATCGGCTGCGATCAAAATGGTGTCTGTGGATTATAATGCCTACTAACACTATTTTCTCTCTCCAAATCACTCTAAGCTCTCCAAATTCACAAAAGACAAAATGAATTTAAAAATGACACTTGGACCCCTTTTATAGCCTTCCGACCTCATTTTGACCTCATTTTCAAACTCCTTAAAATTCTACAAAAATTGCACCTCTGGCTAATTTCGACATCCTAGATCCATTTTCAGGATTGAAATCAAAATTTGAGTTCATCTTGATAGTCAAAATCACATTTTAAAATTCTACCTTCTATACAATTAGCTGACCTTTTAAGGTCTAATATCTAAATCATCACTTGGGCATCTTTGTTTATTTATGTCTTCATCACTTCTATGCTTCATATCTACTTTGATTCACCTTTTCATGTCTAAAATCACTTTTCTACTTGATTTGACCTAATTTTCACACTTTATCCTTCATGGTCAACTTTGGTCAAGCTAGGGCATTATGTCATTCCTTAATAGTCACTCTTTGGTTCTAATCATCTATCTGTCATCTTGGACTTTGCTATATCTCAATTTTATCACATCTCACTTGATTATGCATCCCCTTACCTCATTTTGATCTTGATCCTGAGGGGGTAGAAATACTCTATCATCACTTGCTATAGCTATCTATTTCTTAGGAGCATATGTTTGATCTTTTCATTTGCTCTCGATCTATCTGCTTTGCTAGGTGTTAGCATTCTTCTTGAATTCTAACATTGTCTTTTCCTAGTGTTCAGTACTATCGCTATCAAGTTGTACATTCAGGATTTGCTATCTCTTTTTGTAGTGCCTCTTGTGTTTGTAGTTTGTACCTTGTCTATTTTGATTCGAGAGATACTTGATACTCTTATTATATGTACTCTGAGATGACCTGAGGGTCAAATTTTATACTTTGATTTAGTATCATAGATGCTATACTGCTATGTTATTCAATTTATCATATTTACATGTTGATGCCATTTTGAGATGATAGTAGATCTATAATGATATCTAATTATCTAGTATTTGGACATATTTTTTGATTATGTTATGTGATGGATTTTATGCTATGGTGATTTACTTCATTCTTGTCTCTTTATGCTTTATGCGAACATGAGTGATGTAAATAGATTAATTAGGTAATTGATGCATTATTACTTTAGCTATGATATTATATGCAATTGTACTTGATTGTGTGTTTTAGTGTGCAAGAATTATATCCCTAGCAGTGGCACCTGGAATTACTGATTCAACTATTCATATTTTACCAATGTCATCCCTATACGGTTAACGTATCCTTACTTAATTGTTTAAATTAAAACCTTTTAGTGATTATTAAATCTGAACTTGTATGCATTATGTGATTAGATTAGTGCATGTGTTTGTGCATTTAGAGTTTTGCATTGTCATGAAAGTTGTTTAGTGATTTCTATAATTTTGGGTTTTCAAACTTTAAATCTTCTTTAATTTAATTTCTAGTAGCTTTACCTTAGGTGAATTCTCGTTACAAGGAATAACCTTTTTTTGTTTGGGTTGATTCAGTGTCTAGCTAGTGTAACTAGCTATTTCCCCTAGTTGACTATTCACTTGAAAAGTGAATAAGTATTGAAAAACGGATTTTATTATCCACTTCTCACTTCTGACGATACAAAATTTGAGAGCTTTTCTGAAATCCTCTTCCTAAAGGATTGGATTTTTGTTTTTTCTGGGAGCTATGAGTGTGGGATCTTCATGAGGTTGGTCTTGTTAGATCCAGCTTGAGTAGACTTTGCTTTGCCGTGATTTTTGGCAGCTTCAGCAGACATTTTATTTTATTGTGCTGGTTTCAATTTCTACCCCTTTTACTATCAGGTAGGGCTTTCCCATTTTCTTATTTCACTTCCATTTCAGGTTCTCTTTTTTGTAGTCATTTATATGGAGGTTGAGAACTAGTGTTCCCCTCCATTTCTATTTGTTGGTTCTACCCAGTTGGTCGAGTATGAACATTTTTCCAATTTTTGGGATGGAGGTTTGGGGTTTCACACCGTTATGCTAGTCGTTTTTACATACAGTGTCTGAACGTAAATATTATTGGATTTTTGGGGGTTTTTTACACAGACCAAATGGGTTTTAATTTTGAATTTTTTCCAACTTTTGGGGTATTTACCCTATTTTGTGTGCTGCCCTATTTTCTCAAGTTTTCATGGCATGATTTTGGTCATGGACTTGAATCATCTATTTGGATGTCGGTCAGACCTTTGTTGCAATTTTTATGTTGCATTGGGAGACATGCTACATCTATCCTCTTGAGTCTATTTTCAGTTGAGCGACTTTCTGCATTGTGTTCTCATCTAGTCCTTGTGTTATGATCTTTGTGATGGTGGTGTGCCATACACAAATACATGTGCATACAGTTGTCGAGTGACTTGTGAGTCCCAATCTTTTGTGGTACTTCTAGAAGTTATGATCATTGGGGTTGGGTTGGGAATTTGCATATTACGGGAACTCATTGTTGGATGATCATGGGTAGGATAGGGTAGCATATGGAGGGGGCTTCTTTTTTGCAACCCAATGCCTATTTCTCAAGGGTTGGCATGCAAAAAATTAAATTAAGTGATAAGTAAAGAAAACACTGGGTGGTAATAATACTTAAGATAATAAAATGTGTGTGTAGGGCTCTCCATTGAGGAGTTGAAACACATGATCTAAGCTTGGGCTTGTGGATGCCAAGTGACTCTCCATGATGTTAGACCCTATTTAGTAGCCCATTGAGAGTTTGACCAAAATATGTAGCTTATGCATTGTCTATGTCTTGGTTTTAGTCATCATATTGTCTGGCATGAGTGTTAGCCATGAATGTTTGCTTTGTGTGTGTTTGTGGTTGGATCATTATCTCCATCAGCACAATGGGTGTGGGCCTATGGGTTCCACATGGTTGGGAGGCATAGCTACCTATACCACTATTAGGGACCGATGTGTAAAGATAGTCTATTGTCCTAGTGTGGCCATTGCTAGATATTTTCACTTGGTACTTTGGGTTTTGAATTATGCTTTCTTGTGATTTATGCTTTCATTGGGATGCTTGTATATCATGTTTAGATGATGTTATCTATTTTGTAGGATTTATTATGCTTTGTGTTTAGCATGTTAGATTTCCTTATGCTTATGTTGTAGCATGTTTTAGTAATGACGTCCCTATATGATAGTATCAAAAATGTTATTGATGGGTAGGGCCCATGATGGTCCTTATGATGCTATTATGGTTGAGAGGAACTACATAACTAGTTTAGTTGTTCTACACATTACGATGTTGTTTTTAGTTATTGCAATGTTGGTTAAGTACATTGTGATATTACCTTTAGTTGTTCTACACATTACGATGTTGTTTTTAGTTATTGCAATGTTGGTTAAGTACATTGTGATATTACCTTTTGTACTTTCCACACTACAATATTACCTTCTATACTTTCCCTTTTTACTTGTTAGATGGTTAGATGGTGTTTCCATCTTTTAGTAGTGTGTTTGAGTGCTTATGCCTCAAAATGTGGATTCGGTACTCCTCGATATGGAGGAAATTTATACCTTAGCTTTTTACCCTTTTTGGTTTGGGCATGTTGTTTTGGGATTTTGCACGAAATCATGGATCCTCGTGCGAGGATGCAAGATCTCATGCAATGTGTTGGGTTTCTTCACATGGCTTGGAACTTTATCACATGAAACCCAACACTAGTGTAGGGTTCTTTGGTTGTTTGGCCAAGCACTTTCTCTCATGTCATGGTGCACATCCTTGCATAGAAGGCACTTCCCCACGGGGCATGTTGCACATCTTTGTATGAGAATCTATCACTCTATAGGCCTTGCACAAAAAATAGGGGGTATCTAGGCTTGTTTGAGAAAAGTTTGAAAGTTGGTTTTGGACACCCTTTAGGTTTTACACCTTTCTAGTTCAAAACAGATTTCCTATGGGGTTTAAAATATATCGTTTAAGTATAAGTTGATGTATATTTAATTCCTTATATTTAAGATATATTTTTGTTGGTGTAAATAAGTATTTACTATTTACACTTTACTTAAGTTCACTTAGGTTAATGCATTATTTTATTATTTTTCATTATTTTATTATTTCTTACGTGAGACACTTAGGAGTTTGCATACTCTTATGAGTTGTCATGTTGACAACACTAGAGTAAGCAAATCTAATTCAGCACATGGTGTCTACAACACTAGAGTTTTCATAATTAACTAAGTTGTCATGTGACGACACAGTTATTCATACTCCTAATTTAGCACATGGTGTCTACAACATTATTTTGTGTGCTACACCATTGTAGGCTTATCCTCTCATCATCGCACTTACTTATGTGCTTAATGGAGAATAACCCATATCTAGTGGACATGTGCTTGGTTGTATGACTTATCATGTTGTTGATTCCTATGCATTCTAGAAGTATTCCAGAGGACTTTATATACAAGAACTCCTAGTGTACATACATCGATATTAAATGAATATTATATCGTCATTCAGATCATGCTCTTTTGGTCTACTATTGTGCTTGTGCTTGAGTTCCTTGGTTTTGGGTGAATTTTTCCCTAAGGAAAATTCTTAAAATTTTAATATATGTGATGAGTCTTTTGAGATAGGTACTAGACCTCTATGAGCTAAGATAAATATTCTAGGAAATTTTACGGCTTCAGGATTTCAGACTTAACCAATTTTTAGGAGTCATCTTTTGTCTTTCAATATGGTGTTCAATAGTTGATTTGTGTTTCTTTTGCATCCTCGACATGTGTGAGATCATGGTTAGTCTTTTCTATTTTATGGTTTATGTTTTGGTTAGTGGTGACACTTGGAGATCTTTAGTGTTTGGTTGTAGGTTAGTCTTCCATTGCGATCTTCTTGATCCATGTATGATGGTTGTCTTGTGCTTCCATACTTTTTTTTGAAAAAAAATGTTTGGCTTTTATCTATCCTTGTTCCAAGGATCTCTGGGTGCGGCAATACACTTTCTGCATTTCATTCTTTGAAATCAGATCTCTCTATCTATTGCTTCCTTCTTGGCTTCTTCATTCTTTGACAAAATGTGTTCCTAGATCGATCATGCATTAGTCAAAGAGGGGAAATTATAATCACCTAAAAATGGTCATCTAGACTATTAGCCCCCTTCTCAGCATTTTGGATAATTTAATTAATCATTTACCTAGACCAAATTCCTAATGATCAATTAATTTGATTATAACCTATAGTTTGACTATGCTATCCTAAGCCCATTACTTTATTAAAAGAACATGTCCCCTTCTAATTAAATAAAACACCCCATTCTTCTAACCCACTTAAAGTGCACACATAAAGCCCTTTTTCTATTTTACAAATTAAAAGAAAAGGCTTTGTGACTTTTGTCTTATATGGGAAGTCAACTTATATTTTATTGGTTGACTTGTGTGTGCACATGGATCACAGGTATTGCATAGTTTGAAATTATACAAGGATGCAATATGTACTTGACATCATGCATGATGCAATGCAAATATGAAGTATTGCATGATGTCAAATCAGGAATAAACAGGTATTGCATGATGTCAAGTACATCTTGTTTCAAACTATTCAAGGATGCATGATGGTATTGCATTGCATGATATTTGGTATGCATGATAGTATTGCATTGCATCAAACTATTCATTTTCACCTTACATCAAGTATTGCATGATGTCAAATTAGGAATAAACAGGTATTGCATGATGTCAAGTACATCTTGTTTCAAATTATACTAGAAACTACTTTGGAGGAGAAAGATCCCATGTTAGACCAATTGGAAATATTAGTAAATAAAGTAATTGCTCCTAATTTTGATTCCCAAGAGAAGCTAATGGAGGGGGGGAAATAAATTTGAACATAAAGTAATGGAGAAGATTTCCCAAATGATTGTCATTTAGCAAGTGAAACTTTCCACTATGATAATCGAGCTTAATGCTCTTGTACAAAAAGTAATTTAATTATTTCAAAAGTTATGTGATATTTCTCATTTCACAAAGGAAATTAAGGAGAAACTACAAAATATAGAGGAAAATATGAAGAAGAGTATAGATGATCTCACTACTGGGCCGAGTGACTACATAGTTCACTACTCCCAAGTGAAATATTTTACAGTGGTCTAGCATGAATTACAAGTGGAAGACATTAAGACAAGGGTCAAATTGAATGAAGTGAAATATTTGTTATTACCTCATATTGAGGCCATTCAAAGGCATATTAAGAAGGTCAAAGATCTAATAGTTACACTTGATCTATCAATAGTCAATCATGTGTTCAATCTTGCAACTAAGTTGTGAGTAGAGAAGCAAATCTTGAAAGCATTGAAGGACAACTAGAACTCCATAATGGATCATTTGAAGAATAATCACAGGTGGTTACTTGATAAATTGTGAGTGTAGTTTATGATTTTTTTTTCATTTTTGAGTTTACGTTTTTCCACAAGTGTCAAAAGGGGGAATTTATGATGTGTGAAGTATGAATATATAAAAGGCAAATATATATGTATGTTGATAGGTGGAGTATAAGATATAAGATTATTAAAGGATATATAAGGTCAAAATGTTGTACAAACAAAAGGAGATTTGAAAAAGGTTTTGCAAAATACATGATATACTAAGGACAAGGATATGATGAGAAGGAAGTACATATACAGGGGGAGTTATGCAAATTTTCACTAAGGTAGTTTTGAGCTATTATACAAAATTTTTTGCCACTAATGCAAAAGGGGGGAATGTTACTCTTATATACATCAAATGTTGTATTAGTGCAAACAATCAGTCAGTGAGTACAAAGGATATTGGTTGGTGAACATTGTTATCGAGCCATAGTATTATGACTTATTCAAGGGAGAACAAAAGTAGTATGGAATACTTGTACCCAAGTACTATATATACACTGAGCAAATATGTATACCATGAAAAGGCTTAAACAAGCAAGATAAGCATGAACAAGCATTATGATCATCAAATTTCAACACATCTATCGAGCACTAACTAGGAGTTTATCGAGCTATACAAGAAGAACATACAAGTTTGTAATGTCACTAAAATCTATGTATTTTAAGTGCAAATCTATGTATTTCAAGTTTGTAATAGTCCTTTCGTAAATCTCTTAACTGAGTGCACCCATTGTGTATTGTTGTAAAATCCTTGAGAATGGTGGATTTTGGTAGATCATGTTGTATTACTCCTAACTAAGTAAGTCATCAAAAGAAACAACATTTGTAGCCTTGACATATGGCCGCTTGCTATAGTAGTGAAGGATTTGTGGGTAACATCCCCAACACATTTTTCCCTCTAACCAAGGGTTTCTCCATGGCTAAAATTTTTGTGTCATGTGTGATATGATTAAATGGTTTATAGTTATGTGCATATGATGAAGTATAATAGATATAAATTTATTTTCATTTTAGTTTATGATTTTATGAATATGCATGAATACTGAGTTCATAAATCATAAGGATTTATACGAAGAAAAGATTTAAAAGTGTTTAAGGATACTGATTCAACCTCCCTCTTAGCATCCTATCTTTCCTACATATTCCAACATTTTCCCTCTTAATCAATCCAATCAACCAATCTCTTAATATTCTCAATCAAATCAATCAACCCAATCAATCAATTTGGTAATCCAATCAAAACAAAGTCCAAACTTGCTCCTTTTCCTAAATTCATATTTCATCCATCATCAAATATTTAACTTCATCCATTCTTAATTCAAATATGCATCCATGTTTTTTTTAATCCAAATCCAAAATCTTATAATCTGAACATCATGAATATCGATCAATTTTATGAAATGGTACAAGAAACTAAAGTGCAACATCAAAACAAATCTCTAATTTAATAAGCCTATCAATCACATGCATCTAGTCCATACATATCAAATGATCCTATACATACATCACAAGATAAATTTTCAGTCTCATCACAAGAAACTCCTAAATCTTAAGTTATCACATTATCACAACATGCTTACATAAATTTAAAAACAAAAGAAACCCAACTCACTGTTCCACAAAAGAAGAAGAGTTGGCCAAAGAGCTTAGATAAATTTGAAAGCAACTCGATGATCATCAAAGAAAAAGAAAAAGATCTTACCTACAAATAACTATTTCCTTTTAAATTAGATAAAAAACATAATCCCAATCCTCTAATTAATCCCAATGCCAATTTCAATCTGATTCCTCCATCTAATCCTCAATCTCTACATAGTCCCAATCCTAGCCTTGATTGTAATGAAGGAATAACAAAGGAGTTTGAATCTTCAACTCTAATTTTTTTGTTGCAATCACTCAAAGTTAAAACCTATCTCCCATGCATAAACCTAAAACCAAAATGAGATTATATGCCATTAGCAGATCCCCTTGATGTCATCTTTCATATACTCGTAGAAAACAAATATGATGATGTTTCTAAATAAAAAATTGTATCTAGATGATCAACCTAAAAATGTTTGGTCTAGAGAAAATGAATATTGTCAATACCATTGCATCAAGGGTCATGATACTAATAGGTCCCTAAATTTAAAATATTTTATCCAAGACCTTATATAAAAAGGAGATATTAAAGTTAAACATTCCAATTCCTCCATCACATCACCCTTCTGAGTCCACACATGTCAATACCTTATTCTAATGCATGCTACAATGTATTCCTCTCCTCCTCTAGTTCTAAGCATTACTCTATCCTATGACCCCCTTATATCTCAAGATCATGTTATCCCTTTGATTCCACCTCATGATCTTATTCCTAATCAAGATCAAGGCATCCCTTGTACTCCATATGTTAATGATACCCATCCATGTAAATAGTTAACATCCACTAACCCATCATTTCATAGTGATGCTCTCTTATCGCATTAATTGATTCCCCTTCATGTTAAGACCAAATAAATATATCTCATGATTTAATATTCTCCACTTAATTTCATGATCTCATTCTATATCCATCCCATAATTATCTCCAAAGTCAAGATCAATGTTCCCATTCATCTCCTTCTCATGATTCCATTCCCTCTATTTCATTGCATGACTTGATTCTCTCTCTGTATCATAGTTCCTGGCCAAGTCAACTTAATACCTCAGTAACAAAGGATTGGACATCCTTTTACATTGACTCCATGATTAGACATAATTGTGTGTTTTCTTATGAATAACATACTGACTTCATTTTATTTTGTCAACCTGGGAGCGTAAGCTTGAGAGGGTGGCTGCAAAGTATATACTTTGATTCCTCTTTAAGTCATTATAGTTAAAAATAAAAGGGAATGTTGAAGGAGACTTAAGCTAGGAACTAAAATGACATCTTATCTTAAAGCTTAGAGTAATGATGCAAACAGTAAATCTATCTATGCACCTATCTTGCAAGAATAGTTCAATGATTCTATTATCAATGGTTGTAGGAATAGCAAAAGTCTACCTTACAAAGAAACAAAAAAGGAAATGAAATCTATTCCAATAAAGAAGTTCACTCACCAAGTGGGCCTCCTTGGATGAGTGAACAAAAAAGACAATCAAGACATAAGATGGAAACTTGAACTTTGTATTCTATTTATTCATAGTAAAAGATTACGTCTGATTAAAAACAAGATCACACACTGTTGTTATAAAAATTGATCTATTCTATCTTCTCCAAGCAAAAAATTCTTTCAAAGCTACAACATGCATTATTAAAGGAAAACTACAACTTCCTACTTCTACGATCACTCCATCAACAAGGATCAATTACAAATTCATAAAGTTTACAATAGAAATATCATTAACTATGATTTTAATCCTTCAAGAATATATTAGGTTGAGGGAGCTATATTGTGCATTATCATAATAGAAAACACACAATAATCTGCTTGTTGTGGTGATTCATCAATCTGGTCAACTTTGACTTAGTGTTGAAATACTGACTTTGAATATACATGGTAAGTACCTACAAAACATTAAATGCATACAACTTCCACATACATATATGTTTATTTCATCATCAATGTTAGAAAAGGTATAATGTTCAAACTATCACTCTTTGCAAATCCTATGGCTACAGGAAGCAATCTACTGAAACATAGCATGGATGAGGAAACATTTATTAGCATGTAATATTTCTTCATTATACGATAGAAGTCCATAGATCCAAGCAAACATAGCATATTTGAACTATCTATATGTCAATCGTCATGTCTTAACATATAGATAATATATTCATAAAAACATAAGTTCCTTTGCTTAAACCATATAGTCATAAAATGTTTCTACAAGATAATTGTCTAAAAACAAGATAAAAGGTTCTCAAAATAATGGCCTTTTAGAGGCTCATCATTCCCCCCAACTAATCTATTACTGGTCTCCAACAATCATGGAATTCCTTATATAGGTCTGCACTCTCCAGTCACTAGGTGTTCTTTTTCATGGCTCATTCTTCACATAATCGAAGTAACCATAATTTGTCTTGAGCCTCTTCTAGCATCAAACTTCAGTAGTCATGTCATGATCTTCTGCATTGTCATTTGTTGCTAGTAGTGGTTGCAAGAGAATTGGGGGTTGATACCTTAATGACAACCAATGTTTGCACTAATTTCCCCCAAAGTTAATATACCAAGGAATCCTAATTGTAGCAAGAGTCAAGTTTCATGGAGAGTAGGGTTCTCTTATTTTTAGATCAAGTGGCAGTATAATCCATCGCTACCTTGAGGCAACAATTGTTGTTTCAACACCCTAAGATGAGTGTTGTTCCCAATCTATAAAGGCTCGTTCTCTAACTAAACACACCTTACTAAGTCCTATAGGATTGCCCAAAATAGAAATCCAATCCAAATATGTCCATCTAGAATGTTGAACTTCTGGTCTCATGAATAATGGTGTTGTCATTTCACTCTCCCTATAAGGTGTAGCTTGATGTTCGTTGCTTATTTCATTCTGTATCCATGACATCACTATTCTTAACTACACATCCCCTACATATAGGACTAGGTTTCACTTTGTGTCATTAGGTACTGTCAGATTATGAAAATACAATTCACACAGTAAATTTTTCAAAGCCATGGGAATAGATCGAAATGCATCATAAAACTCATGTGGGGTAGAGATAGAGGGATTAAGACCTTCCACAATTCTAGTCAATTTATAATTTGCAATTTTTTTTTTAGGAAATAAGGCATATACTAGCAATGGTGACCTACATTTCATTAATTTAGGAATCAATCTTGTGATATGCTCAATTCTTCTCTTTAGGACTTCATTCTGATCTAAACTCTATTTCAACTAGTAACTCTACTCATTAATAACATGTTTTAATTTTTATTTCTCCAATTTCCATTCATCTCTCTCCCATAACAATTCTTGAAACAAATTAATTCCTGTAGACAAAGGTGTAGAGAGATTGGGTGGTAGCAATGGCTCTTGATTAAAGAGGTCTATCCATTTAGGTGCCAAATGGGGAGTTTTGTTGACACTTTGTGGTGTGGAGCATTCTTCTTTTCTTCTAACAACTATTTTCACCACATTTTCTTCCCTGTTAGATTCAGTGGTTGTTGTAGCTAATGTGTCTAACCCTTCTTAATCTAGTTTTTCTATTACTTCCTTAACAATTTTGGATCTAAATTCTGGATAATCCTCTGAAGGGAACTCTGCAAAATTTTCACCAATATCTTGCATATCAAGGTTTTCCTCAAACTCCTCAAATATTTCAAGCTCACCAAACTCCTTATCACTATCAATGAGCACATAGTTGATACTACAGTCAACTTCAGGTTGTGGATTTTGAAAATTGCATTCTTTTTCACTGAGTTCATTTTGCTGCAATTTTTCCTTCAAAGAGGACTCCTTTTCACATTTAGAAAACTTAGGGGTAACAATGGGAATAGAGGCTTTAGTAACCCTACTCTCAAAGAGTCTCACACTTCGCCTCTTGGGTGGTGTTGACAAGCATGGAGGATTCTTTCATTTCCTCTTGCTTACAAGTATTTCCACTACAAACACTTTAGGAGGTTTTTCAAGATCTTCCTCCTCTTGAGAGTGTAGGGTTTCATTAAGGTTACTCTCCTCATCTAGTTGTTGTTGTAACCTTTCTTCTTCAGCTTCCAAAATTTTACCTTTGTCTTTCTCAATGGAAGGCCTATTCTTAGCAGATGATGAGGCCTTAGGGGGACTAGCAACTTTTACATTTTTACTATCAATGGAGGGTTCAACTTTGTAAATCCTCTTCTTAGTAAGTTTGGAACTTGAGGGAGAGGCTTCAAGAGAATTTTCAGCTCTGGGAACAACTTTATAGAAACCAGTGGATGTTCTTTCCCTATGTCCAACACCCTAGTCTCTAGGGTCAACCAACCTAGGCTCTACCTCTTTTAACTACAAGAACTCCTCCCATGACCCAATTGCTTGCTTATTCAATTCCCTTTCTACAATTAATTTTATTAAGCAATGGTGAGAGATAGACTAATCCTTTCCTGATTGCACTAAAAAAGCTTTCTTCTTAACAAGGGAATTGACAAGGATAAACTATAAGTACCTTGTTTCTTATCAACATCTAGTGGAGGGTCTTGGTGAACATTGAATTGTGTCCTAGCTATCCTTAGGTCAAACTATTTCTCCCAATTTTTGGCTTTCTAGGGCAACCTAGTGATCTCGACTACCACTTCCTCTGTGAACTCAATTCTTAGGCCTTTAACTATTGCAATGTCATCCTTTAAGGTGTTCATGATTTGAAGAGTGGCCTCTTCATCAAATCATTTTAAACTAAGATGATAATACAACCATCCCCTTCTTCTAAACATTTCACAACTAACTACATCACCCAAAAGAACCTGGTGATCAATTGGCTCATTCCTCTATAGACCTCCACCCATGGTTCATTCCAGCTAAATTGTACCAAAAACTATGATGTTTCAGAGCTTGGTGAATCAAATTTTGCAATATTATAGCATTAGCACTGGTTAATTCAAAAAAATGATGTGTAATTGGAGAGTTTAATACACAATATCTCATAATATCCTTCTTGCATCAAATTTCATAATTTCCACTCTTGTATAGGTTCGCCATCTGAACACATTGCAAATCATCATTAAAAGTTAAGTAACTACTTTTAATGTCCTTAAGTTCATAATGACGCAATCATAGAAGGACAAGTCATCAACATGTGACATTAAGCATGCAATTATTTCCAGTCATCTCAGTGAATTTTTGAAGTTACATGCGATTGAAATTGATTTGGAAGAAAATATTAAATATTTCCCTCCCCCCAACTAAGAAAAGGCATGGGTCCCACCAAGCCAGGATATGCAAGAGTGAATAATTATAAACAATACCAAATCCTAACAAAGCATGAATAAAATAAAATAAAATGCATGCAAAGTTATGTAGTAGGTACCTGGCAACTGTTGCAGGAACAATCTTCTAGATAAGATCATCAAAATTGATAGAGTGATGGGATGGAATGGTGAGATGAGAGAGAGAGAGAGAGAGAGAGAGAGAGAGAGAGAGAGAGAGAGAGAGAGAGAGAGAGAGAGAGAGAGAGAGAGAGAGAGAGAGAGAGAGAAGGTGAAGTGGAGTGGATGTGCTGAAAGTGTTTATTATGAATGCCTTAAACAGAGTCAAGAAGTATCAAGAGTCAAGGTAGGAGACCTAGACTTTGTGGCTATAGGAACAAAAATATCCTCATTGTGCTAGAATTGTTGCAGGAACTCTTCACAGCTAACTGGTTTATTGTAAAGCTTGAGGTGCTACCCATTGACAAGTAACTTGAAGCAAATAGGATCAATGGTAGATAGTTGAACTGCACCATTTGGAAATATGACAACAATTTCATATGGTTCTAACCAGTGTGTTTGGAACTTTCCTGGATTATGCTAGTACTTTGAGTCATAAAGGAGTACCCAATCTCCTATAGCAAACATTTTATGTTTGATAAACCTATCATGCCACTATTTTCTCTGGTGTTGAATGAGCTCAGTATTGTTCATTGTAGATTTCCTCCATTCATCAAGACCATTTAAACTCAGGATTCAGTCCTATTGTGCAATAGTGAGTTCTATCCTAAGCTCCAAGGTGGTCCTCAATGTTTTATATTCAAATTCTATAGGCATTACTATTGACTTACCATAAACAAGCTTGAAGGGATTAAAACAAGTTGTGGACTTCCATGTGGTTTTATAAGCCCAGAGAGCTTTAGGAAGGTGTGTGGCCCAATCCTTCCTATAGAGTGCTACAGTCTTGGTGAGAATGGATTCCAACTCCCTATTAGTAACTTCTACTTGACCATTAGGCTAGGGATGATAAGATGATGATTTATAATACCTAATAGTATACTCCTTCATAAGAGTAGTTATCAAATTTTATGTAAATTGAGTCCTCTGATCAGATGTCAATTCCATAGGAATGCTAAACTATGTAAAGATGGATTCATACAAAAACTCTACCACGTTGATATCCCTTAGGTGTTTCATGGGTTTAGCCTCTACCCATTTGGTTACATAGTCAATGCACATAAGAATGTAGGATTTTCCTTGTGAAGTAGGTTCAATAGGTCCTACAAAGTCAATCCCCCATTTGTCAAAGGGTGTGACAACTACTTGAGGCTATAGGGGCATTTCATCTTATTGTAATCACTGAAACCATCCAAAAAAGAAAAATACTTTTTGCCAGCTAAGTTGTCAAGGACTTGGTCTATAAATGGCAAGGGAAAATAGTTTTTCTTACTAGTTGAATTGAGCTCCCTATAATCTACACAAACTTGCCATTTTCCTCCCTTCTTAGGTACTATAACCAAGGGTGAGACCCATTGGCTATCAGAGATGGGGTATATAAAACCTACATTTAAAAGTTTCTACAATTCATTCTTAACTATATCTTTTAGGATAGGGTTAACTCTCCTCTAAGGCTGTCGAACAAGTTTAAAGTTAGGGCTGATGTAAATCTTGTGAGTGCAAAGCATAGGGTCTAATCCTTTCATGTCCATGTAATCCCAAGAAAATGTGTTTTGATTCTCCTGCAGTAACTACAACATAACCTTCTGTTGAGAGGGTGATAAGGCATTTTTTATGTTCAATTCTTTTCCTGGACCAAATTCCACCTTAATAACCTTATCTACCATGAATAATTGGGCAACAAGAGAAGAATCCATCTCATGAGGTAATAATGAGTGGAGAAACTATGAAGCTTCTGAATGATGTGGTGAGTTTAAGGATGGTAAAATAGTCTCTAAGATACATTAAGCTTGACACTTGAGATTCTATTCCATATTCATTCAAGATTAATGGATGAAATTATTTCATCTTCTTCTCAAGCAGCTATAAATGATTCTCTACCTATCATCATCAACTGATGAATGGAATTGACTTCTAGATCATCATCACCCAAATTTAGCCAGCTTACTTGGTCATCTAGTAACAATGGTTGAGCAGGGGAGTATAAAGTAAGGTTCTTGGTATGAATAGCATTGGATATTGTCATCTTTCTAGATCAACAAGCTATATAGGCATCTGTAGTGGCCAACCATGGTCTTCCTAAAATTAATGGATATCCTCCCATATTAGCCTTTGGGGAGAGAACAACAAAATCAGCTCGATACTCCCAGGAATTTAAGGTGACTATAACATCTATCATCCCATTTGGTTTAATAGTAGAGATATTAGCAAGTTGAAGAATGGTGGGTGTCTCTTTGAGGCCAATGATATGAAGCTGAGACAATACCTCATTTTTCATGACATTAATAGATGCTCCTAGGTCAACCAAAGCATTTTCAACTTGGATCCCATGAATAATGACTGTAACTATAGGACTCCCAGGGTCAGAGTATTTAGGTACAGATAATTTCTCTAGCATTAAGTTAGCCAACTACCCTAGGACATGAATGGTTTTTGGATCTTTCTTCTTCCTTCGTGGATGCTTAATGAATGCTTCCTTAATAGCTTTAGTATAGGTAGGGAATTCCTTAATAGCATCCAACAAAGGTATTTTTACTGTCATGTACTTTAGCTGATTAAGCAAATAAATGATTGTATGGTTCTCTATGGGTTGGCTTTGTTCTATTAACCTATGGGGAAATAGAGGTTCTTTGGCTATAAGAGAGGTCTACTGATTTGACTCTTCTGTATCCTTAGTCAGAGGACTTCAACTTCAGTTATTATAGGCTTTTGGGGTGCATGAAGAGTAGTGCCTGACCTTAAGTGAATATCATTCAATGAGATGACATTGCTTTGTTGTTGAGCCTATTGTTTAGTATTGTTCAGATTAGGATTAGGTTGAACTAGTAGTTGGGTCTGCTTGGAAGGAGTATTAGTGGCTATGAGAAGAGGCATTAGAGCTTGCTACTAAGGTGTTGGTAATACAATTTTCTGACTAGATTGGGTATTCAAATTCTGAGTTTATTGCCAACCCTACTGAGGTTATTGCCAACCCCGTTGAGGTTGCTGCCAACCCTGTTGAGGTTTCTGTCAACCTTGTTGAGGTTGTTGCCAACTATTATTTCCACTAAAACTAGTGTTTTGAAAAATTTTCCATTTATTATTATTATAAATTTGAAGAGGATCTTGTGGCATACCTTGTCTTTGAGCCCATGGCCTTCTTTGAGTGACATAAAATACCTCTCCATTTTCATCAATGGCTTTTAACTCAGTCGACATTAGTTGTGTTTCCACACTTGCAACAAACTTACATCTATAGTGCCTTTTATTTTCTCTACAATATGGATAGTATTCTTTCAACGTGGCATCAACTTCATCTTTCTTTCTTCTAGCTTACATGGTGTATAGCTGAGTAGCTACATCATTAATGATGTCTTACTTGAAATATGACAACAAATTGGATAATTCCATCTTGGATACTCCTAAATTTCCATTGGACTTATGCGGTAGATCTCGAAGTCCCCTATCTTTCTTCACAGTAGCTCTAGAATAATTTAGGCATATACTCTGTATATCAATCCAAGTCTTTTAAGTGATATCTACTCCTACCATAAGATCTAGAGCTTCAATGCTTCCATCATTTATACCTCTCAGGAAAAAATGTTTCTTTGATTCCTCATTCAATTGATGTTGTGTATTACATTGTAGGTTGAACATGAACTAGGAAATATAATCTTCCAAGGTTTCATCATCCGTTTGGGACATTTTGAAAATGTCATCCCCTTTCAAATCTTGACCCCTACAGTATTCCTTATACTTTGTGAGAAACAAATTTCTCATTGCGGACCAATCTACTACAACATTGACACCTAACCCCATGAACCATCTCAGAGTAGCTTCTTTGAGGGTAGAAGGAAACAACTTCAATTTGTGGGCATTAGTTGTATAGTCATAACTTTTGGTTTTAGGGTCTTCAGTGATCAGGCCATAAAACTTGGGAAGTGCAATAGCAAGTATGTTCTTCAAATTTTGGTTACCCTACTAAGGGGGGATAGGAAAAGGAAATGTTGGTTGAGGCTGAGGCTAAGCCATTCCTAGAAGGGGTACTAGCAGTGGTGTTTGATATATGACAAGGGAAAGTGGATTATCTTGGTATTCAGGTTTAGCAAAGAGATCATTCAAATGCAAGGATTCATCAAAGGATGAGGGTATTCATTCTTGAGCAACATCGAATGGATTTTCAAAAGGTTCTTCTTCATTCTCGTTGTGAGGTTCTTCAAGTTCAGGATTAAAAATGTCTTCCTAAATATTATGGGGAAGAAATCTCCCAAGGAGGTCTCTTCTTCTATGCATGCAAAATAATGTGAAATCTAAACTAACATAATGACTTCAGGGTTGAATTAGATTGATACCTTCCCTGGCAACGATGCCAAAAATGGTCGGTCATCTTAATACCTCAGTAACAAAGGATTGAATATCCTTTCACATTGACTCCATGATTAGACATAATCGTGTCTTTTCCTATGAATAACATACTAACTTCATTTTATTTTGTCAACCCGAGAGCGTAAGTTTGAGAGAGTGGCTGCAAAGTATATGCTTTGATTTCTCTTTAAGTCATTACAACTAAAACATGAAGGGAATGTTGAAGGAGAGTTAAGCTAGGAACTAAAATTACATCTTATCTTAGAGCTTAGAGTAATGCTACAAATAGTAAATCTATCTATGCACCTATGTTGTAGGAATAGTTCAATGATTATGTTATCAATGGTTGTAGGAACAATAGAAGTCTACCTTGCAAAGAAACAAATAAGGAAATTAAATCTATTCTAACAAAGAAATTCACTCGCCAAGTGGCCTCCCTTGGATGAGTGAACAAAAAAGGCAATCAAGAAAGAAGATGGAAATTTGAAATTTGTATTCTATTCATTCATAGCAAGAGATTGCATCTAATTAAAAACAAGATCATACATTGCTATTATGAAAATTGATCTATTCTATCTTCCTTTGACAAAAACTTCTTTCAAATATACAACGAGCTTTTTTTAAAGGAAAACTAAAACAACTTCCTACTTCTATGATCACTCAATCAATTACATATTCATAAAGTTTACAACAAAAATATCATTAACTGTGATATAACTCCTCCAAGAATATAGCAAGTTGAGGGAGCTATGTTTGTGCACTGTCATAATAGAAATCACACAATAATTTACTTGTTGTCGTGATTCATCAATCTAGTCGACTTTGACTTAGTGTTGAAATGTTGACTTTGAATATGCGTAGCAAGTAACTAAAAAACATTGAATGCATACATCTTCCATGTACATATATATTTATTTCATCATCAATGTTAGAAACGGTATAATGTTCAAACTATCACTCTTTGCAAATCCTATGGCTATAGGAAGGAATCTACCCAAACATAGCATGGATGAGGAAACATTTATCAGCATATAATATTTCTTCATTATACCATAAAAGTCCATAGATTCAAGCAAACATAACATATATGAACTATCTATACTTCAATCTTCATGTCTTAACATATAGATAATATATTCATAAAAACATAAGTTCCTTTGCTTAAACCATATAGTCATAAAATGTTTTTCCAAGATAATTGTCTAAAAACAAGATAAAAGGTTCTCAAAATAATGGCCTTTTAGAGGCTCATCAGTTCCCTCCAAAGTCAACAATAGGGTTCCCTTTCATTTCCATCTCATGATTCCATTTCCTATATTTCATCACATGATCCTATTCCATATCCATATCATAATTCACTCCAAAGTCAAGATCAAAGTCCCCCTTCATCTCCATGTCATGATATCATTCCATCTCAAGAACTCATCATTCCTTTCAATCCACTACATAGTCAAGATGAAGCTACCTCTACACCTCCACATCATCATTCTCATCCATCTCAAGATCCTATTATTCCTCAACTTGATCTGAATCCTCCAAAAGACTGCACCTTGTCCAATCCATCCATGAACCCCTTTCACATGAACTTGCATTTTTTTTTTTGCAAAATAATGAATATCCTCTTGGAAAAAAAATGTCTCAAGATGTTGGTAATACTTCCACCACTTCCAATTCCAAAATCCCTCTTCTAAATGCAAAAGTAGTCATCACCCATATTCCAAATCCATTTTGGGCTTTTATCTTCACCCTTCTTCCCTTCCATCCATGTTGGGTCCTTATCCACATCCTTCTTCCCTTACATCCATCTTGGGTCCTCATCTTTCTCTATTTCCATCCATATTGGGTCCTTATCCTTCACCTCTTCCATCCATTTTGGGTCTTTACATACATCCATCCATCATATCCACATACACCACTCCATCACCTCAAATTGCTTCTAAAGATCAACAAATACATACATCTTTGAATTCCTTCCAACATTCATCCTCCATCCTTTCATCCATAAGCCATCCATACCATCCATCTCCACATAAATATATCATGGCTAATGGAAGCTTATTGGATGCCAAATATATGTTGCATAAATCTCTAAATTCACAAAAATCAAAGGATCAACATATCTCAACTAAACGATATGTGTAAGAAAAGAAAAGTATGATTCAAAATAAAGGAAAAATCAAAAAGCCACAAAGGCCTTAAAATAAAAATTAAAAAAATCATGTGGATCCCAAAGTTACTCATTAAATTTATGCATCACAAAGAAAAATTTGAATTGGCATCCATGCTTGCTAATCCAAAAGCCTCTTACATTCATAAGTCCTCTAATTATCCATCTTACCAATCCATATGTAGTCCTTATGTTCCACAATACACATTTTATCCTCCATCTCCTTCAAAATCACCTATCCAACCATTCCACCACCCTTCAAGGTGTGTGCCAATGATGATCTTTTTAATTCCCTCGTCCATTTTTACACAAGCCTTCTGACCTACCATCCAATATCCACCCATTCTTCCACAACCATCCACCCCTTTAATCCAATCATTTGTATAAATACTTAACCACCACCTTTTATCAATTCCAATTTCCTTTTTCATCATCTTACCAACATCTATGAGCATATGTACTACATATACATCAAATTATATTGTCCATAGAACTAGATGCTTGAATTATCCTCTCATCTCTCCATTATCTTTCCTTCCATAAAATTTCCTCCAATTTTTTTTTTTTAAATGATGGAAACAAAATCATGCAATGGAAAAAACATGAAAAAGAACACCTTGGATAAGTACCATAATGAAAACTTGGCAAACAGGAATAATGTGTAATCCTTCCATCCACCTACTCATCATATTTGGGGACATGTACTTATATCTAGTCATTCACTGTATACCCTACCTATCATATCTTTTTCATTATCCTATCCTCTTCCCCTTGCACTTTTCACTAGGGGGAAAGCTCCATCCATACTATATTGCATTTTATACCTTTTGCATCCCTTATTTACTCTAGATTATACCATCTAAGCCCATTATCCCCTTTTTTCTCCTATCTTTGACCTTGAAAATTATATACCTTATGTTTATCAATATGCACCGTCAATATCCCTTATCACTCAATCTCATAAATTTCCATCTAGTTTTCCTATATTTTATCTTAACATCCTATCCATATCATCTACCTCATATTCCTTATACTATGCATCCAGTATCCACCGTTTACTTTCCATAATCCTACATTTGCCCACCATCCTTTCCTATTTCTTGTCTTGATCTTGATTATCCTATACATTTCCTCCATTCCTTATATTACCTACTCCATCAATAACTTCTATCTCATTATACCATATCCTTTTCATGACTTCCATGTCACCTCATTTATCCCAAATCTTCCACTTTCCATATGAATAAAAAAACTAAAGGCAATAAATATTAGAATATCATTGCATGTTTTGGATAGTATAAGCCTTTTTCTCCTCCATGAACATCCATTATAAATCATTCATCCATGTTTTCATCTATTATTCACCATCCTTTCATCCTATATTTTCCTACCTCTAGAGTGGAGCATCTTACTCCTTTGCAACATGTTCCTTGGGTTCTTATCCACATATTCCCCATCTTTTAATCCCCTATATCCCATCCCCATCCATTTTATCTAGCTACCAAAAATATATCCATCATCCATCCTCTATCATTCCTTGGTTCTCCATTGTCATTGGTCCCAATCCACATTTCCTTTTTTTTTCTATCCCATCCTTTCCAATCCCTTCATCATCCTTTAATCTTATTCAAATCATATTGTTTATCAAACATATTTATCTTCTAATCCAATCTATATATTCCCTTTCCATGATGTTCAATTTCATCTCATCCAAACATCTTCTCTTCCATTCTATCCAAACTATTCATCCATGTAATTATTTTATATTTTTAAAATCTCTATAATTCAAAATATCTTAAATTACTAATCCATGCAATCCAATCTTGCAATCTAGCACATTAATCTTTAATCAAGTCATCATTGTAAACCAAATCAATTGATAATTAATTGATCAATTTCAAATCCAATCATCATCATGGGATGTATCCTTACCAATCTTTGAGGCCCTAACCTCCCAACCAACCAATCAATTAATCAATCATTTGGTTTTTAGCTTGACTTGGAGAAGCTAATTGGTTTTATTTTAGTTTTTTGTGCATGCATTCTTGTTTCTTGTATGTATTAGTCTTTTGTGCATCTATCATGGTCTTCCATATCATGGTGTCATAAGGCATATGGTTGTATTTGATGACGTACTTGGCACATCGTCATCTTGGTTCCTCATTTCTTGGTACATAACGTCAAGTATAATATCAAAATATTATATGCTTTCACGTGTGAACATAATGATCATTTGTATTCTAGATCAACATCCATTTACTTAGTTTATTTTTGCATTTTGCATCGAGGCTTCTTTTTATTTCCTATCCCTACCATTTTTGTTCACTTCCTCTTCATTTTGAGAGAACACCTATGTTCTCTGAACTTGCCTATCCTCTCAAGGGGGTATACCTCTACCTCCCTGTCACCCTTCCTCATCCTTTATTGACTAGGGCATCTCATTTTCTTCTTTTACACAATGTCAATTTTGACACCACATTAACGAGGGGTAAAATATAAACACCTAAAATTGTCCTTTCTATCTAATATTAATTTTATTAACATTTGCCCTCAACATTATTTTTATATTTAATTATTAACTATATTGTTATATTTTTCTATTTGTTTAATTAAATAAATTCATTATCCCTTTTGTATTTAAAATTTATTTAATTACTATTATCTCCATATATTAATTTTTGTTAATATATGGCTCCTTTATCTCCTTTATTTAAATAAATTTTATTGATTTAAATCCTCCCACTTAGATAATATTATTTTATACTTTTTTGGATTAAATTTATTTTATTTTAGTTTTTGTCCTATTTATGAATTCTTATCTACACCTTAATCTTGGTTTAAGTGCCTTTAATCTTGTATTATCCTTAATCACATGCACAATCACATTTTTGAAGGAGACCATCTCTCCAATCTTTTTTCTTCACCAATCATTTAAAATTATTCTCTTTTCTCCATTAGGGTGGAATCTTTGACTTTTTCAAAATTTTGACTCTTAATCCTAGTCACTCATTGGATTTGCCTCTTAGTTCTAGCCACTCATTCTTTTTGCATCTTAATCTTAGAGTTTCTTCTTTTTTGCCTCATAATCATAGTCACTCGTTCTTTTTTTTTTTGTCTATTAATCTTTGTCTTTCCTTTTGCCTCTTAATCTCAACCACTCATTTTCTTTCCATGTTCTATAAAAGGAGGCCTCTTCTTCATTTTCAAGTAATAATAATTAATATTAAGCAAAAATAATCAATAGGTCATTGGCATTTTCATACTAGAGCACTTGAACACTCAGCATCTTAGCATATCAATTCCATAACATAGTTATTGCATCTCTTTTCATAATTTAGTTTGAATCTTACATCTTTCATTTTAACTTAGTTTTGAATTGCATCTCTATTTCAAAAATCTAAAAATATTACATCCATCTTGCTTGTGCATTATCATTTCTATAGATCTTGTACTTGCATTGATTATTGTCAATTTTGGGGTAAGTTTTTGATAAGGTAAACAGGTTTTAAGGGGTCCTGAAACCCATAAGTTTAACAAAATTTTGGGGTAAGTTCCTCATACTTGTTCTAAAAAATATCATGCTTTGCATATTTTTAGTTACACAATAGGTTGTATGTTATTGTATTTGGAGAGCATACCCACAATCATCTTAAATAGAAAATTAAACAAGCTTATTGGGTGCACTTATTTTAGCTCATTGAGGTTGTAGTAGAAATTACTTGTTTTGTTGCATTATAGGAATGATTAACATCTAATGTGATTTTTTTTATGTTTTCATGTTTCTACTTACAAGAAATAAGTGGATATTTTTCTACATATAGTGGAAAGAGGATTGGAATAAGTTAAAGGCACAATATTGTATGAAGGTAATGAAGAAGGTATGAAATTAGGATGAATGCTCATGGGAAGTGCAGGGTTAGGAAGACCAATATGTAGAGGATGAGATATTAGTGTACAAGATGTCATAAGTGGTGGCAAATAAGTGGGAATGCTAGGAATGGAAGTTAAAATTCAAATGAAAGGTTCAATATTTGTAGGAGGATTGTATCCTAACTCTTGGGAACATTATGCTAAAGGCTTTTCATAAGTACTAATAAGATGAGTTATGCCATACAAAATTTTAATGTTATTGTCATCATGATTAAGAAGTTTCTTTATAGATTAAATAGTGGAAAAAACATCGATATTTTGATTCTCTTGCACAAGAAAATTTTCTAATCTATCAAATTCATGATTGAGACTATCAGCTTGGGACAGAGGAACTCTTCATCATGGGAAGAGTGAGAAGATTTATTCTTTATTAAAGGGTTGAGATCATGAAAAATTTTGGTATCATTGTGGATTCTAGGAAAGCAAGATAAATCATGGTCAAAAGAGTGCATAGGTCTATGGCTTCATCTAATCGAAATGCTACAAGTTTGACCTAATCTAATAAACCTCATAAAATGGGAGATCACACAAAGAGAATCAAGTAAAATCTAATTGCAAAAAATATCTAATTACAAACAATGCAAAAAATATAATAAAAATTAGAACTCAATACAATAAGAAAGATAAAGATATGTAATTTCACAAGATAGCCAAATATAACACCAAAATGTAATAAGGAAGAGTCACATGTTAGGTTCACCAAAAGCAGATGAATACCCAATGCAAAGAAAAAATATCCAAAAAGAAGAGGGACAAATTGGGTTCACCAAATTGTTTAAAGGAAAATGTAAGTAATGAATTTGAAAATGGAAATTATATGAGATGAATTCATTAGTTAAACATATTCACCCTAAGCCATTCAATACAAGAGAAAGAGAGGCTTCCAAATATAATTCTCAATATAATTCAAGTTAGATTGGCAAAACCTAATGCCAATGCTAAACCCAACTTATAGTAAGGAAGTACATAACTAAGTCCTTTTTCATCCAATGTTTATTAACCTTAGATATATAATATGATTAATGATCTAGTTGATTAAAGGTACATAAGTAAAGTGATCTAATTGATTAATAAAAAAGATGAGTTAAGACACTTATAATTAATGGATTGAGGATAAATATCTATGCAATTTGTCCAACTAAATTAGGAAACTAGATTTGTGATATGAGATGAAAAGGAGAGAGAAAAGTAGCCTCAAAATATGCACGGGAAAGTGCCTTTCTACTTATGAATTTGTGAATTTATAACTGCTATAGGAAATTTAACTACATATAGAGAATCAAAATGGAAAACCCAGAGAACCCTAGAAATATCAAATCTCCAGGTATAGGTCGACTTGGGTGATGTATGCTAGTAGGTTTATAAAATGATTAAGATATTCCTAGAGGGTAGTACAAAATTCACCCAAAATCTTTTGAAATTCATTGACTGTATTCTAATTTTCAGGATAAAAAATAAAGCAAGCCGATGGGATCATTTTATTTTCAAAACTAAATCCTTGAGACAAAAATGGCCCCAAGACAAAAATAAATGCCAAGGATACATATTACATTGGAAAACCTATACCAATATAGATCGATTGGGTCAACCTATATTAGAATTATCCAAAGGAAGGATAACCTTGAGGTCTCAAAAACTATACAAATAAAACTATAAATGAGGGATTGGAGTGGGAGAAAGAGTTGTTTGTGTTGGAAAGTTTAGGTAATATGAGATGTTGTGTTGGGGGGGGGGGGCAGCATTAATCAGTATCTCTTAATTCTTTTATTCCTTAATACTCTTTTTATGCTCTTGATTACTGAGCTCAGTTTACATGCATGTTCATAATAACATTTTTTGAATAACATTAAACAAATATGATAATTACTTTTGATTAAGTAAAATAGGTGCCTAAAACCCAACAATAAACAAAAGAAACTAACATTATGTCCTGAGCATGAAGCAAATCAAGAACAAACAATAGGCCATAGAAGGCCACAAGAAATTAACAAAATAAAACACTAACTCTGAAAGAGTAGGCAAGCCTAGCAAACAAAAAACTAAAGAAGAAACATAATAGCCAGGGAGACCAATCAGGGCACTGTATTTTTGACCAACTCTACAGCCTTGAGCTTCATCATTCCCATAGTCTTTGCCACTTCACTCATCAATTGTATGTCATTAGGAGAGTCATCCATTTCCCTCTTCTTCTTGTTCGATCTCATTTTATTGCTCAAGCTCTCAACAAGGGGGTTGACATCCTCTTTTGTAACCCTGTTTTCATTATTTTCCATGTCATCTTTCACCCCTATGCTAACCTCCATCATAGTATGTAGTTGTTTGATATTATCATTTAAGCCTTTGATAATATTGAAGCTCTAGTTAGCAGTGTTGTGGAGAGAGCTCTCCATCCTTTCCATTCTTTTTTTCAACTTAGTAACCTTGATATCTAGTTTGTTGATTCTTTCAATCCCGTCTTCCCCTTCCTTCCTTTCTAGACCCTGCAACCTATTCTTTATCTCCTTTGTTTCATGAAAAATCCACTTGATAGACCAAAAGTTGTCCACCATGTTGTTCAAAGCATTGTTGAGGAGATTCATCTCCACCTCCCTGGCATTGTCACTGAGAATCACCATGGTTGGATCAATAAGTTCCTCCAATGAATTGTGCCATCATTACCCTCCAAGACCTTGGGCTAGATGGTTTCTCTCTCAATGCCCATTTTCACAGTCTGAGTTTGAAAGTTTCTCCAGACTGTTTTCCTTCCCTTAGAGCCAAAAGTATAGGTGGTTTTTTCCTTGCCATAATCCTCATTTCTCTCCTCCTAAGAATGGATAGGGGTCTCCTATCCCTTACCAAAATCCTAATCAACATCTACTTCATTGCTCCTTCTCTCCTTGGTTGGGCTTTCCACCTTCCTGTGAATTGGGACCTTGCTAGTATCCTCATCTTTCACATTATTCTCCTCCCCCATTTCCATTCCCTCATCCTCTTCATTATAGTCCTCAATATAATTAACCTCAAACTTAACAATTTTACCTGTCAAGTCTTTCCTAACCTTGATTGTATTCTTTTTGGGTTCACTTTTCTTCTTGTTTTTACCCAAATCCTTTATAATCTTGGCCACCTCCTCTTCATCATCTGAATGAAGGCCAACACCATCCTTAGTGTGAAATGAGAGATAGGAGCTTTCCATGTCCTCTTTGGACTACACTTTATGGGCTATGGATCTGCCATGGGTTTGAGGCTTAAAGTACTCATAAATCAATAACAATAGGCCCTCATGGAAATTTGGATTAGCATAATATTTCTTCTTATATCCCATGATATTCTTATTTATAGAGAAGAAGAGGTAGTACGGGATGGAGATCTTAGTGCCATACCTGAAATGGTTAAGGATGACAAAGTGATGGGTATAGACTCTATCATACCTAGTGTCTAGCATAATGTAAGAGATGATCACCCTAAGCATGAACCTCCATAGTTTTTTTTATTGAAGCTAGTTCATAGTACACTTCCATCTTCACCAAATCCTTCATCTCCTTAGCATTCTTGGCAAAGTCTTTAACAACATTGAGGGAAAATTTCTTATCCATAAATAATTTGATGCCCTTAGAAGGGGAGTCAATGACCTCTGCAATAACACCTTCATTAACCTAGAAATCAATTTTGTCAATCTTAACTTTCCCTTCTCTCCAAGATGTGACCATAAGATCAATAACCTTAGGGTTCTAGCCATGCAATTTCTCAATGTAATTTGAAATGCCACCTTCCCTCAGCTTCTCCCAAACCTTCAACCTCCTTTTCCATTTCTTTGCTTTATCCTTTGGCTCTCTGTGATGCCTTTCTCCCACTGTAGTGTTGTTAAGAGTATGGAAAATTCTCTACAAACTCTAAGAGCAAAGAACAAACCTCTGATATATCTCACCGAAACAAAAATTTCTTTTGTCCTTGGGACTACAAGAGAAAGTAAGATCACAAAACACCCAGAAAGCATGCCAAAAAGCCACCCAATTAAGTTTCCTCATGTTTGGTCGGTGCTTAGCTTTCATTAAGTTATATGTGGAACTAACAACATTACCTTTCATCATTACTCTTTATGCTACTCCTCCTCCCTTGGATTATTTCAATCTCAATCATGCTTTTAATTGTCGCCAAGATCCTATCACCATTAATCCACCTATATGACATGTCCCTTTTGACCACCTTGTTATCCATCCAATCAGCTATCGAATTAGCCTCTCTATATTCATGAGACACGTAGACTCTCTCAAAAGGAAGAAAGATTTGTTTGGTTTCTTCCACCAATTTCTTAATAGACCAGGAAGGAGGATGTTCACCTTTGAGGCACTTTATGATGTTATTAGAATCCTCCTCAATATAGAGGCATTTAATGCCAATATATTTTGCTAGTTTAGTTGTATGAAGGGTAGCACATGCCTCAACAAAGTGGTTAGTTTGATGCCCTAAAGGGAAGGTGACAATTGTTATGCCAAAACCAAAGCTATCTCTAATCACCCTACCACTACTAACTTCACCTGGATTACCTTTTTCCACCCCATTGAAATTCTCTTTGTGTCACCCATCTGGGGGCAACAACCATTAATATTCTTTTCTTCTATTATGTGTGTCATTACTTCTTCTGGTGTCTCCTGCAAATGGGTTATATCCTTTGCAAAAAAGATAATGTTCCATAAGGACATTTAGAATTTTACTCGACACAATCTTGGAAGGAAGGCTAGCATCCCTAAAGATACAATTATTGTGTTCTTTCCATATTCCCCAACCAAAGTAGGGAAGAGCCCATTTGTTGATGGCATAAAAACCTGAACCCTTCCAAGAATTGTCCCATTGCCTAAAGAAGTTTGTAGTCAATGTAGGGGCACACCAGTCCAAACCAAAACCTTGACTCAAAATAGACCACACCTTTTATTGTAAAAGTGCAATGAATAAACAAGTGGTCGATAGACTCAACCTAGTTTATCAGTAAGGAATATAGAGTCCCCTTTTGCTGAGATTATCAATAGTTAGAACCCTATTCTAGAGGAAAAGCCAAAAGAAGATGTTGATTTTAGGAATAAGGCTTGGGTAATAGGCATTCGCCTATAAAGGTTTGGAATCCTACTTCATAAGAGCTTGCTACCCAGAAGCCACCAAGTAAATGCCACTAGAAGTATTCTCCCACACTAACTGGTCTTGATTGAGATTCAAAATCACTAAGTGGAGGATAGTCATAGAAGGTTTTAGATTCTCACAGATTAAAGAAAGGTCTCTCCACTCTTGGCCTAATCTGTAGTCATTGACTTTACTATGAAACCTCTCAATGCAAGAATTAGCCCATCTGCCAAAAGTAGGAAAATTGAGGAGAAGTCCCTAGAATAGCCAATTGTCCTGCCAGAAAAGAATGTCATTACCATTTCCCACTCTCCACTTTGCCTTACATTTGGCATTATCTTTGGCTTTGAGCATGTCATTCTAAATATTTGATCCATCGGAAATGGTGTCTTCATTAAACAGGTATCTAATGGAAGGTCTCTAAAGGTATTTATCCTCCATGATATTTCGCCAATCCCCCTTGCTAGACAAGATTCTCCAAATCTATTTAGCTTGAAGAGCTTTATTGAAAGGTCTCATTTTCTAATACCCAAACCCCCATAGTGTTTGGGGAGGCACGCATTGTTCCAAGAAATGAGAGAAAATCTTTTCTGGTCTTTTGAACCATACCATAGAAAATTCCTCTAGATCTTCTCCATAAGGTCAAAAAACTTGTTGGGAATACCAAAAAGACTCAGCGCATAGGTTGGAATATTTTGAAGGGTAGATTTGACCAACTAAATTTTGCTTACTTGGCTTAGGGTGATACCCTTTTAGCTAGCAAATTTCTTATTAAACATATTAATAAGATTGATCCAGAAAAAATAGGGGGTTTGAGGCCCATCAGGAGACCCAAATAGGTCGAGGGAAGGCTACCTATGCCACATTCCAGAATATTAGCCATCTTCCTCTGTCTCATAGTCGAAGTATTGATGAAGAAGACAAAACTCTTGTTCTAATTAATAAGCTGCCCTGATCCCCTAGTGTAAGAGCTCAAAATCTTTTTGACCACCCTAGCTTCCCCAACCAAAGCTTCACCCCCCCATAATGGTGTCATCCACAAATTTTTGATGAGAGAAGACTAGGGGACTAGAAGAAGGGTTGATTCCTTTCAAAGGGCCTTAAATTTTGTTGGCTAAAATCATCCTTCCCAAACACTCAGCCAAAATGATAAAGAGAATGGGTGATAGGGGGTCCCCTTGCGTTAACCCCCTTGAGGTTAAGAAAAGTTGACGGAGAACCATTGATCAAAAAAACCAAACAGGAAGTAGAAATCAACTAGTTTATAATCATGCAAACCTTAGAATTGAACCCAAAGGCTCTAAGAACCTTGAAGAGAAAAGACCACTCAACCCAATCATAAGCCTTGGATAGGTCTAGCTTTAGGAGAAAGCCTTCTCTCTTGCCTTCTTCCAAAGAATGGATGACTTCATGAAAAATCATGATAGAGTCCAAGATTTGCCTCCCTAGAACAAAACTAGACTGCTAAGGAGCAATAATAGTAGGAAGGATCTTAATAATCCTATCAACCAGGACTTTAGAAATAATCTTGTAGAAAGAGTTGCAGAGGCTAATAGGTCTAAAAAGATCCATAGAATATACCCCTAAAACTATAGGGATAAGCTCTAAGAATGTCACATTTACCTCCTTGAGTAGACTTTTAGCTCTAAACAACTCTTGGACCACTTTGATAACATCCTGTTGAACCACTTCCCAAAATAATTGAAAGAAGAAAGTAGGGAAACCATCCAGACCCAAAGATTTGTCCACAGGGAGGGAGAAAATTTCCTGCTCAATTTCCAGAGGGGAAGGAATAGCCTCAATCATAGAGTTGTGTTTTGGCTAGATGAAAGTCGGGATATTAAAGATAATATCTTGTTGATCATCTTCCAAAAGGTTAAGATCTCTAGTCAAAAGATTAGAGAAGAAAGAGATGGCCTCTACCACTATATCTTTTTCTTCCTCCAAAACAACAACCCCTTTATTAACTCTACTAATTATGTTATAGACTCTATGTTTCAAAGTAGAGATATGGAAGAATCTAGTGTTTTGGTCCCCCTCTTTTAACCAGATAGCTCTCAATCTCTGTTTTTAGTAAGCTTCCTCTTGACCAATAATATTGTGAAGCTCAAAAAGAATAATTTTTTCCTCCTCCAACCTCTCCTCATTAAAGCCCTTCTTTTGAATAACACCCTGAATGATGTTGAGGTCCTCTAAGATCTTTAATTTGGATTGGAATATGTTACCAAAATCTAACTTATTGCACTTCTTTATTTTTTTCTTGAAATGTTTCAACTTCTTGGCTACCTTGAACATGGTAGTGCCCTCTATGAATATTCCACCACTTCGAGATATAAAAAGAGATATCTGGATGAGAAGTCCACATTCTTTCAAATCTAAAGGGGAAGTTATATTTGATGTCAATGGGGTCAATAGTAAGAGAAATAGGAGATTGATCCGAACTAGTCTGAGCCAATAAAGATAAATTGTAGTCATTGGAATTCATCCAATCTAAAGATATGAGAGCCCTGTCTAGCCACACTTGGATGCAATCTCTGCCAACTCCTCTATTAGGCCAGATGAAGAATCCTACCTAAAGTTCGACATTTAGCAAATCCAAATCATTGATGAAGTCTAAAAGGTCCTACCTACTATCATGATCTGGAGCCAAAACACCCTATTTCTCATCGTCCCTTAAGGGGGTATTAAAGTCCTCCATAATGATACAATTTCCCACTTGGAATCTAGATAAAATATTTCTAATATTTTCCCAATAGTTCCTCCTACCAATCTTAGAATTGGGAGTATAAACATTCAATAGATACCAATTTTTATAATTTTTGATATTAAGAACTTGAATGAGAAGAATATTACCTTCACCATATAAGACTTGGGGCTTGGAAATGTTAGAGTTACAGAGGGGAAGTAGACCCCCAAGGCCCCATCAGAATTTGTAGTGAACTACTCCAAACTACTACTGAAAGAGATTCTCTCCACAAACTCCTTTTTCATTTTGGTTTCTTGAATAAGCATAAAATCTAATCTATGATCCCTAATCATATTTCTAATTATCTCTTATTTGTGGGCTCCCTTTAGCCCACATATATTCCAAGATATGATCTTCATCTCTTCTTTGCAAGGCAAGCCTCTTGGATGGTCTTTTGACTCTCGTCCACAGGATTCCTTCTAGTTTCCTCTTTCTTATTTTGGTTGTGACTATTCCTTCCATGGGTTTTAGGCTTTTCTCCAACATCATCTTTCGCTCTACTCCTGGTAGCAGCTAGGGAAACCATATAAGGGTCTCTACTTTTCCTTATCTTTCTTGTTAATTGGCCTAACGATGAGGATCTAACCATTTCCATCACTCTTGAAACCTTCCTAGGGGATGCTACCTCTAGGTTGAGGTTGATAATAGATTCCCTAGGGGAGGGTACACTCTTTTGAATAACATCCCCACACCCTTCAAGAGCCTAGGAGTTAGGAACTTGTGATATAGCTTCTTCTTCTACATGATTAGTGCTTACAATCCCTAACTCCCCAAAAAAAAAGATCCACCTTGTAATTAGCCTTCGTAGGATTACAGATTTGAGGGATAGTAATATCCTCAAGTTCTTTTCCATGAGAAACAACCTTAGTGCTAACCTCTTCTATAGCCCACTGCTGAGCTTCCAAAGGCTTAAGCATATCAGCTTCCATAATGGAGATTCCTCTGGATTCTACCCCTTGAACCACTATAGCTATTGACTATTGGGCTCCCACTTGGTCCTCCTATTTTTTCTTGGGACCTCCTTCATGGTTCATAATTTCCTTCTATCTCCATACCTTATCTCCATATTTGGTATTCTTGATCTTGTCTTTGGGAATTCCCTTAGCCTTATTCTTACTCAATGACTATTTCATGGATTTTTCCTCCAAAAATCTAGGGCATAACTTAGCCACATGGCCTACTTCCTTGCAATGGAAGCATGCAAAAGGGACACTTTCAAAGTCTAACTTCTGAATATGCACTCCCAATTTGGAGTGAAGATACACAACCCCTGGCATGTCTCTACCTTCACTAACCCCAATAAAAATCCATGCATAGGTTAATCGACTTCTTAACACAATTATGGGGTCAGTGGATAGAAGCTCCTCAAAAAAAAATTATATGCCATCAAATACATCTTCGTACCAAAAAATCCATTGGAAGTTTAGGAAGGTGAACCCAAATAGGAGCTTGAACAAAGAAAGAATCATTAAGGTCTAGCTTTGTGGTCCATTTCTATAGAGCAAGGGTGGATCAACCAAAGGACCAAGACTTTGTGCAGAGTATCCTTGAAAAATCTTCTAGACAAGAGAACTTGAAGGAGAGGAATCCCTTAGCCATAGCGACAATCTCAACATGACCTTTCAGGTCCCATTTGTTCCTAGCATAGGTCCACACAATATCGATATTCGACCTTGGTCCAATGAACTTCCCAACTAGAGAAGAGGCCATTGTACCAATAATATGGTCTAAAAGCTCATTAGGAATCTCAATAGCATATTGCCCCTTGTCCTTATCTAAGATATTCTTTATCTCCAAGAAGGAAGACTTACCTATGTGTTTGATACCAAAGAGAGAAGACCACCAACCAGTCGAATCTGCATCGAGGACTTTTTGAGTAGAGTGTGGGCCCAGCATAGTCCGACCAAATCTCAATGCATCGTTCCCAAGGTCCCTCCTTGGTTTCCATGGGCTCTCATTCCCAAAATTTGTCGTATACCCCTGGTCATCCTCCTCTTGGTAGGCCTCAAATCCCTTCTCTGCACTATCCTAGACTGACTTGCCTCAAGCAAAATTCAAATTTCCAATCTCACTAATTCTTGCTCCTACTCTTTCTCCCTCTCCACATGCCATCGTTAAAAATCTAATAACTATTACAAAAATCATATCAAAAACATTCACCAACACCAACATATTTGGCACACTAATTTGGTCACACAAAAACCCTTGGTTAGAGGGAAAATTATGATGGGGATGACACCCACAAATCCTTTACTACTACAATAAAAAGGTTGCATGTTAGGGCATACGAAGATGTCACTTTTGGTGACTTACCTTATTAGGAGTAATGCAATAGGACCTATCAAAGTTCACCTTGTTAGAGGATTCAGAAACACTCTTCAAATGTGCACTCGGTTAGGAGATTTTACAATCTAACTATTAAGTCCACTCTAATAGTAGATTTTTTGCTACAATGGTAAGAGGGTAACAATAAAGTGACCTGGAAATATGAAACTTACTATGCATAATTCAAATCCAATCTTCTCAGTACTAATATCACCTTCCTGTGATATATTTCAACCAATATGCCCTTGTTCACTGCTCAGTAACTTGGTTTTCCTTAAATAAACTTGATCTTCAAATTGTCATTCATTCAACAACTCTCCAACAACTTCAAATTTGATCTCAATCCCTCCTTATATAGGAATCTTGTGACTTCCATCATATGCAACCTAATTAGGGTTTGGAAACATCTTGAATGCTCGATTAATTAGATCAACGATCCTCATTCATTTACCCTTACCGATATTCCTTTCTTTATTTTCATTGGTCAATACTTGCACCTTGGGATCCATAAAATTATGCATCAATCCTAATAAACCTTACCTAATCTTCATCTCAATCTGTGTAATATGTTTCCTAGCTTGGTAAGAATCAACCACATAAAATTCTATGCAATTAAAAACATTCATGATCATCCTATGTTTCTAGGTAAACACTAACTCATCTTCTCGATAAACTTGTTGTCCTTCAGTTATAGACTTACTCAGTCGTAACTACACTCAGTATCCATATACTACTTGTTTACTACTATGCTCAATGCTCATTTTATTTGGTGATTGAATACTTGTTTAGTAACATTATTCTGTTTAGTGTCAACGTTCACCGACCTCTCTAACTCATATTAACCAACCTTCCTCTCCATCATAGTTTTACACTAATGACAACACTCAAATGCATTTAGGACTAATAGTTTGAGCATAAATGCATTCGTGGGCCATAAAATCACCAAAGGGTGAGAGCTAAAATGACTTAAATGATGGGCGCTTCCATTTTATGATGGTACACAAAGTATCCCAATTATTTTGGTAAATGGGCATAAAAAGGTATCCAACCTAGGCACTTTATCTCCGTCTAAATCAGAAAGAATATACTTGAGCTCCTTCATTTGAACTAGTTCTATGACATTTTGTTGCCTTTCTCATAAATAATAACAGTGATAACTCTAAAATCTCCCCTAGGTCTTCCTTTGAATTGTTGTAATTTTCCCTTCACAAATTTGACTAGAAATTAATTGATTCTCTATTGATCAAGTCCAAATCAAAGGAAACTAACCCATTACCAAGTTTGAGGGAAAAATGTTTGTTCACTAATCTTCATGCTTTCAGTGAGCTTTGAAAAATTTGTGTTATGCTCACCCTCTTTAAAGAAACTCTCCTTGGATTTTTTTTCCAATAGACCTCTTCCCTCATTAAGATTTCACTATATTTAGATTTCAAATCTTTTTTCATTAAAAATCTACCTTGTCCATCCTCTCCTTGATTACTTTGTTATTCAAATCTTCTAACTATGATTTAAGATCTCTTCTTTTTTCCTGCAAAGATGTCATTAAAATGTTCTCTATTCCACTTCTTAAGGTTCAGTTTAGTGTCTTGCAATATTTTTTAAAATTTAAATACTTCATTTTTTATTAAGGAAAATAGGCTTTAAAAGGGCCTTGAAACCTTGAACATAGATAAAACCGTCAAAAGTAAAACATTGAAGGCTACCGAGAGCTAGAAAGAAAAATAAAAGACATCTCCCTAAAAAATAAATACACAAGAAAGAGCCAGGAAGAGACACCAAAAAGCCAAGGCAGCCCACAAAAGGCTAGGGGGCTTCAGACAATGTCTCTAAGCATCTCAGTAGCGTTGATCTTGAGCTCGAACAACTTCCTAGTTGCCTCTTTCATCTCCAAAAGCTCTTGATCAGGGGTTAGGGTATATTTTTTCTTGGTGCTTGATTTGGTTTGTTTCTTGGCTCCTTCATCAAGAGTCCTATCCTTACGACTGATGTCCGGATCCTGCTCCCTGCATATATTTTGGTCATCCACATAGTGAATGAACTTCTTGATATTCTCATTGTCCTTGAGAATGTTAATGTTCTACTCAGCTATGCCTTCCATAGTCTTGTCCATCTCAAGGGTTCTAGTATTCACTACATCCACTCTTTTCTCCATACTTTTCTCATCCTCGCTGACCCTGTTCTTAAGGCTATATGTCTCTCTTTCTAGAGTGCTTAGTCTATGTTTGAGGTCAAGGATTTCATGGTATATCCACTTAGTGGTTCGGTAGCTATCCACCACACTATTTTTTGTGTTGTTTAGAACATCCATATCCAGATTCTCCCTAGTTATGTCATTGAGGATAACCAAGGCCGAATCAATAAGCTCCTCCAGCTAGATTCTGCCCTCTTTGTTTTCTCTAACCTAGGTTCTAATAAGTGCCCTTTTGATACCCAAATTGGCTGAGGCATGGTTAAAGTTCTTCCATACCACCTTCCTATCCTTGTAACTGACCATCTATAGGTGGTAGTGCCCACATCATCGTAGCCTTGTTCAGGTTCCAGCTCTAGCCTATCAATGGGATCCTCCTCCACCTTCTCACTTCCCTCTCCCTGTCTATCCTTGTTGTCATTCGAGCTTTTTCTTTTGTGTTTTCCAGTCCCTGTAGCCTTCTTCTCTCTGTTGGCTGACACCTTGATAGTTATTTTTCTTTTGCTCTTTCTTCGCTCCTTGCCTTCCACCTCCCGTGTCCATCCCTTCATCCTGTTCATTGTAACCCCTATCCGAAGAGGTGTCAATATCCTTTGTGGGCTCAGGGAGCACATTCTTCTCCTTGCTATCAGTAGTGAGGGTTTTTTTCCTCGAGCTCCACTATGGGATCTCAGAGTCTCCAGAGTCCATGTACATTTTGAGACTTTCCTTTGTATTCGAAGGTGAGTAAATCTCCTCAGACTCATCAAAGTCCCCTTTGATTTTCTTGCCCTCTTTCCTATCTTTGACAAGTTTATTGATAGTCCTAACTTTGAAATATTCATAGATTAACAACAACAACCCCTCATGGAGTGTTGGGTTCCTTGTTTTCTTTTCTTGATACTCATTTATATTCTCATTCATGGAAGAATAGAGGTAAAAGGGAATAGAGATTTTCACCCTGTACCTGAAATGGTTGAGCAACAAAAAATGGTATATGCAAATGCGGTCGAACCTGGTGTCGAGGGTGATGTATTTGATGATGGCCCAAAGCATGAATCTCCACAGAGGCTTGATTGATCTCAGGAGGTAGTGGGTGCCTTTCTTCACCAGCTCTTGTTTCCCCTCTTGATTGTCGTGAACTCCACGAACACCTACCTAGAAACCTTTCGGTCTCTATAGAATTTCTTGCCAATAATAAGGATGCTGGTGACATGGGAGATGATTTCTTCCATGACCAAGAACTCCACATTGTCAATTTCAACCATGCCCTCATTCTATTTTTTGACCATGCTTTTGGTAATCGAGGGCTTCTAGTGAAGGTGTTCAATATAGCTTGTGATTTCAACCTTCTTCAGGATGTTCCAAACCTTAGTTCTTCTCTTCCACTTCTGTGCCTCATCCTTTGGCTCCCTTCTTTGATGTTCCCTCACCATGGGGTTCTCCTCGTCATTGTCTTTGTAACCTAAAGCCTTCTAAACCTGTAAGTCTTTGGCTCCCCTCATTTTCTTGCCACTTTTATCCTCCTTAAGAATTTGCTTCCCTTTCATGGTACTTGACATGGGTTGATGGATTGTGTAGATATGGAAAGTATGAGAAATATCATACTTCCACACCTTAACTCTACATATTCCCCATAAAATATTAATTACCATATTAAGTTCACACATTTTAGTACTAATATCGGCCCACAGACAACTAACTTTCATTATGGTATTTAATTATTCCCAATCTACTCGGGATACGATCCCTCTCAATGACTTCATTTACTTTTGATGGGATGTCATTTCCATCCATCCACTTGGCCACCTCATTATGCTTAACACCCCAATTTGCCAACCTATCTGCCATAGTGTTGTCCTCACAGTACTCATGTGCCACGTAGGTTTTTTCAAAAGTTTGGAGGTCTTGGATGCATTCCCCAATGATATTGGTCCTCATCCACGTTGACTTATTTATACCATTGAGGTAGTCAACAATATTTTTAGTCTCCTTCCATCGAGAGAAAATTAACTCCCATTTCCTTAGCTAACTTGATAGTTTGATGAGGTGCAATGGCCTCAACATAATGATTGGTTTAGCTCCCAATGGGGGTAGTGAAGGCCGCAATACCCTTTCCATGCTCATTTCTTATGATGCCACCCACCCCAGCTTTTCCTGGGTTGCCTTTAGCAGCCCCATCAAAATTGACCTTGAACCAACCCTCAAGCATGAGGGACTAGCAACATCCCTCTCTTTTATATTGAACCTTATAATTAAGAGTGGGGATGGGACCCTTAGAATTGGTGAAATTTTCTAACAGAGCATTAAAACATTTGTGGAAAACCACCTTCGCATTCAACTCCTTGTCCTTGAAGATGCGATTGTTCCTCTCCTTCCACACTCCCCAACAAACATGGGGTAAGGCCCATAGCCATAATGTCTTGGAGTTCTTAACATCCAACCCAGATTGCCATTGAACAAAGAGCTCCAATATGTTGGAGGGGAAACACCAGGACAAATTGAAAAAAGACAGGAGAAGAGACTAGATAGATAAAATGAAAGGGCAATGTAAGAACAAATGATCAACACTCGCTATTATTTTTTACATAAAATACACCTATTGGGCATCATGTTACCTCTTTTAGTGAGGTTGTCCATAGTGAGAATGTGGTTTTGGAGAAAGGTCCAAAAGAAGAATTTGATCTTCGAAACAAGGCCAGGGAACCAGGCTTTAACCCATACTAGGGTCTAGTCCTGTAAATGTAGAGACTAATAACCGTAAGCCACAAAATAAAGACCATTTGTTGTTTCCCCCTAGACAATAGCATCTTGATTGCGAGATAAAGGAAAATGTTTGACTAGGTCCATCAGCGGCTTCAGGTCCTCTGAAACCTTAGATAGGTCAATCCACCTATTGTGGAATCTACATTCACTCACCCTACTCCCATAGCTTTCAATGCAAATATTAGACCATCTATTGAAATCCTCATTATCCCAAAGAGGACCAGAGCTAAGCCAATCATCTAGCCAAAAGTTGATATCTTCATCATTGGCCACAGACCACTTGGCTTTGCCAAAAGCTAAGTTATTAGATCGCATCAGACCATTCCAGATGAAGGAGCCACAGGGGTGAGTCCCTCTATTGATGAATTGTTTAAGATTAAGGTTGTTAGCATACTTAGAGAAAAAAATATCTCTCTGTTCACCAATGTTGTTTGAAATTCTCCAAATCTGTTTAGCTTGAAGGGCAGTGTTGAACTGTTTTAGCTTGTGGATCCCCAAACCTCCATGCTTCTTAGATTTGCAAATAGAGTCCCAAGCCACCAACAAGTATTTCTTGCTATCATTAGGCCTCAACCACATGAAGTTCCTTTGAATTTCTTCAAGGTGGATTGCCACCTTAGAAGGAATAGAAAAAAGGCTAAGGGCATAAGTGGGTAAGTTCTAAAGAGTAGATTTAATCAAAATAACTTTGCCTGCCTAGCTCAAAGTAATACATTTCCATCCAGCAAGCTTCTTGTTGAATTTGTCCACAAGATTATTCCAGAAAGAGTGAGGAGGCTTAAGTCCCAAGGGAATTCCTAAATAAGTAGATGGGAGCTTACCAACCTCACACCCCAAAATATCAACAATCTTCTTCTCTAGTCTAGTCGATGTATTGAAGAAAAAGACCGAGCTTTTGTCCTAGTTATTAAGCTGGCCAGAGGCCCTAGAGTAAGTGTCCAAGATTTTTTTTACAGATCTAGCTTCCTTCATAGAGGATTCACCCCCCATAATAGTATCATTAAAAAATTGCTAGTGAGTAAAAACGGAAGGGTCAGAGGAAGGTTTCAAACCCACTAGATCCCCTCTCCTCCTGTTGGAGTGAATGAGCCTGCCAAGGCCTTCAGCCAAAATGATAAAGAGGATGGGGGGTAAAGGATTTCCATAACAGAGATCCTTGGAGCGTTTTAAAAAATTGGAGGAGGCACCATTCACTAGGACAACAAATGTAGGAGTAGAAACCAGTTGGGAGAACAACTTCCTCACTTAAGAGTTGAAACCAAAAGCATCAAGAATATTGTCCAAAAACCCCTAGTCCACCCTGTCATAAGCTTTAGAGAGATCTAACTTGACAAGAAAACCCTCCTGTTTCCCCACTTCCAAAGTATGGATAACCTCATGGACTTCCATAATGGAATCTAGAATTTGTCTACCTAGGACAAAGCCCAACTATTGGGGAGAAATAAAAGCCGACAAGATGTTGATAAGTCTATTGGCAAGAACTTTCACAAAATCTTATAAAAGGAATTGTAGAGACTAATGGACCTTAAAGAACCAAATATATCCACCCCAACAAGCTTAGGAATGAGAATTAGAAAGGTAGCATTAACTTCTTTCAAAAGGTCTCTAGCACCAAAGAATTCCTGAACGGCTTGAACAATATCATCATGAATGATATCCCAGTACTGCTGAAAGAAGAAGGTGGGGAAGCCATCCGAGCCAGGGGCCTTCTCAGCCAGGAGATTAAAAATAGCCTTTTTAATTTCCTCATAATTGGGGATGGCCAGTAAGTCCTAATTCTAATCATTACCAATAATTTTAGGGATGGAGTTGACAACCTCATTCTGATCCTCCATAACCAAGTTGAGGTCTTTAAAGAGCATCACAGAGAAATACCTTACGGCCTCCTCAAAAATCAAATTATCATCTTTAAAAGTCTCATTTTCCTTTTTAATCTCACTGATTCAGTTGGTTGTCTGGTGTTTCATAGTTGACAAGTGGAAGAATCTAGAATTTTTGCCACCTTCCTTAAGCTAGATAGCTCTAGACCTTTTTCTTCCAAAACATCTCCTCTTTCCCAACAATGTTGTGAAGCCCAGTCAAGATTTCTTTCTCAACATTGAGAGAGATATCATCATATCCCCAAGTCTAGATACCATTCTGAACCTTTGCCAAGTTCCCTAAAATCTTTTCTTTGTCCTAGAATATGTTGCCAAAGTCAAATTTGTTCCACTTGCAGATCTCAGATTTGATATATCTAAGTTTCTTAGCAACCTTATACATCGCAGTCCCATCCACCTCAATATCCCACCAATATTTAATCTTATTGTGCAAATCGGGATGTGATGTCCACATTTTCTCAAATCTGAAGGGAAAAGCCTTCTTCCTATTGATTTTGTCCAAGGTAAGGGAGATTGGGGAATGGTCTGAACCAAGCCGTACAAGAGCAGAAAGCTTATAGTGGAAGTTGCCCAGCCAATCCAATGAAATGAGAGCTTTTTCTAATCTAACCTAAATGCAAGCCTAGCCAATTCTCTTGTTGGACCAAGTGAACTTGCAACCACCAAGGTCCACATCAAGAAGAGCCACATCTCTAATTAGATCAACCAAGTGTTGTCTATTTTCAACATTAGGCCGAAGCCCTCCTAACTTATCTAAAGCTAGGAGAGGAGTATTAAAATCTCCCATAACAATGCATTTGGTATCACCTAAGTTAAAAGCCAAATCCCAAATTTTGACCCAAAAAATCCTTCTACTATTCTGGGTGTTGGGAGCATAAAGATTCAACAAAACCCACCTAGTTTGATCTAGAGGGTTAAAAAAGTTCATAAGCAGAATGCTACCTTCATTATAAAGGATGGTAGCTTCCAACGAGTCCTTCCAAATAGTGAGAAGACCTCCTAAAGAACCCTCTAAGTTCATGACAAAATTTCTCATTCTTTTACCAAAAGAAATCATTTTTGTCTTATCCTTTTTCACTTTGGTTTCTTGAATTAAAAAAACATCTAGCCTATGGTCCCTTACCATATTCCTAACTATCTCTTGTTTCTGGATTCCATTGAGTCCACGAATGTTCTAGGAGATGATCTTCATGCTTTGATTAAGGAGCATGATTCTTGGATGGTTCTTTGTGTCCCATCCATAATATTCCTTCTTGTTTCTTCCTTTTTGAGTTAGTTCTTGTTCTTCCTTCCTAAATTGTTGGATTTGTTTATGATATCAGCTTTCACCTTGCTCCTAGTGGTAGCTGGAGAGGTTGGCAAAGGATCACGATTATTCTTCTTTCCATGCTTGACCATAGTCTAGGGAACCTCATATTCCTCCTTGTAGGATTTGGTTCACAGTCTTAGGGGATACCCTATTGACTGGGTTGGTGTTGGATTCCTGGGAAAGAGGAGGATCTGGCAACTCTTCACCAAATCTTGCCAAGGAATTCAGGACAAAAGATAAATCCTGATCCATCTCTTTTGTATTCAAAGCCTCGTTCAGACCATTCTTCTCAAGAGAGGAAACCCCCCCCTTCCCAACCAATTTGGGAATAACAATGACTTCATTGCTATAAAGAGGGTAGACCGGCTTCTCCAGAACATTTTCTCTGTCATTAGGCTTATCCCTCCTATCATTTCCTGCTGCATCCCCTGTATTCATGTTCCTAGAAGCTAAGACAACTAAAGGGCTATCTTTAACCATTGTCTTGTCCCTACTGTCTTTGCCTACTGTGACCCCAGTGTTCTTGTTATTAGCATTTTTCTCCACCCATACTTTTTTGGGTGCATTAACTTTGTTCATGGCTACTTTATTTTGGGCTTTTCCAGACTTTCCTTTCCCTTTGAATATTGGGTAGGTACTCGCTTTATGGCCTACCTTTTTGCAATGGAAACACGCAAAAGGGACACTTTCATAGTTAATCTGTTGAACCCTTCTTCCCAAACGAGACTGGAATTCAATCACTTGGGGATATCCTGTCCCTTGGTCACCCCAACACATATTCTGGCATATGCAAGCCTTTTCTTGGCTGCAGTGATAGGATCAATAGACATAAGTTCTCCAAAGGATCTAGCTATACCATCAAAAAAATCCTCATGCCAGTATTCTAAAGGTAGTTCAGGCAACCTAATCTAGACTGGGGCCTAGGTTAGGAAGTCATTGTTTAGGTCTAGGTTAGAAGTCCACTTTTGGAGGATGTGAGTAGACTTGTCCAAAGATCATTTTCCCACACATAGGATTATGGAGTAGTCCTCTAAGCAAGAGAACTCAAAAGTCACAAAACCCTTAGCCATGGTTGTCACGTCAAAGTGCCCTTTCAGCTCCCATTTTTTCCTGGCAAAGATCCTAACTAGATCTATGTTGGGTCTAGGGCCAATGAATTTGCCCACGAGGGTAGTCACCATACTTAGGATATTATGGTCGATAATTTCTCTGGGGACTTCTAGAGCAAAGAATCCCTTCTCCTTATCAGATTTATCGATGATTTTGGAAAAGGTCAACTTACTTGTCAACTTAACCCTGAAGAGATTCGACCAATGACCCCAAGCCCCTGGGGTCCCTCCTCCTAAAGGCCTAGGAATAGGAAGACTCTTTTCACCTGGGTGTGGCTACAATTCATGTGGGTCCCCATCCTTTGAAGCATCGACATCTTGCCCTGCCTTTTCCTGCTCTACATTTACAACCTATTCCCTGATTCTCGTTTTCTCTAGATTCCCGCCCAAAGACCAATTCAAATTTTCACTCCGCTCCTCTCCACTCTCCATCAGGATTTTCAAATTATATTCCATGCTTTAGCAATGAAGTTAAATTTAAATACTTTGTTATCTTTGACTTTAAGAACATTCTCCCACAACTTAGTAACCATTCCACTGAATCAAACCTCTCTAAATCACATATTCTCCATTTTGAAAGGGATCTTAATCAAGTTTGCATCCTTTTGCAAATTCATAGGTACTAGAAAGGGGTTTGAACCTATAATTAGTAAAATTTTACCATAAAAAGCCATAGGTGAAGCCCCCCATTCTTCTACCCAAAAGAATGTATCTAATCATTTAACAATATTGGAGAATCCCAAATGCATATTCACCCAAGTGTAAATTCCATTTTTTTATCTTCACTTTCCATATCCCCATTCTCTATCTCAAAATTATGTAAATACATTTGAGACCTTCTCAATATTCCTTCACCTCCCCATTTTTTGGACATTTCCATGTTGCATTAAAGTCACCAACAACTATAGAAGAATCAAGATCCAAACCATTCAAACCTCCGATAGTTTATTCCAAACTACTCTCTTTTCATTTGATTTGGTGGAACCACAAATAGTAGTATTTTTTGAAATATCATATTGGAAGAAGTTAACTCGAACAAGTTGTTAGTGTCTTTCCTGAGAAATCTCAAAAACCTTGATTATCATTGGATTCCAAATTATGCCCAAGCCCCATGTAGAACCAACCAAACTCACAAGACACCCTAATTATCTTTTCCTTACACCTAAAAACTTAGTTTACTCCTCTTTATCTAATTTTGTCTCCATCAAACACACTACATTGGGCTTTAACTAATCAATACAACATTTGATCAACAAATATTTGTTAGGGGCATTGCAACTCCTAACATTCTATGTTTGGGATTTCATTGCACCCTAGGAGATAACAAGTCCCTCTTAGATCCAAACTTTCTTTGGCCCTTCATGTTACCCACCTCCTTAAGTAATTGTTGAATTATTTTCCTTCCTCTTTAATGTTGACTACCAATGTTTGCCTTCTCATTTTTAGATATAGTTTTCTTGATTTTCCCATTCTCCACAATTCCCTCTTCATTAATGAGTCCAAAACTTGTCCTTTATATATCCTAGAATAGGTTTTGATCCTCCTCCTTTGGTTCCTCATCTCTGTTACTTAATTCCTCACGTGTTAGTGACATGTGAGTGTCTTGAATGTCTCCTCCCTCAATATACTCTTCTCCTAACTGTAAACCACTATTTGTTCCTTATCACCCACACATTTAGCTAGGGTTATGATAGACTTCATAATTCTCTCTTGCTTGTTCTTCACTATTACCTCTTCCCCAACCCCTTTAATGTTCTTTGCCTTTTGGGAATCTTGACACATTGTGTGATTGGAATCTCTGCCATCCCTTTCTAATTGTGGTTGATTTGGAGTGTCAAGCACTATTCCTAATTATTAATTTATACTTCCTCTCAAACCTTAATTATTCAATTAGAGGTTTTTGGCTCCACCTCATTATTGAGAGCCTATTGTTCCTTAGAGCCATCGTGAACTCTCTTTGATGTCCTTGTCATTGGGTTTCCCTCTTTATCTTGAGTCTTAAAGTTTCTTTCACACTACTCAATCAATATTTGGATTAGAATGGTATCATCATTTACAAATTCATTCTAGAGATCCAAGGTGATTGTCATTGTCTCTTCAATACCTTTCTCATCCCTTTTACTTGATATATCCACTAGTAGAGACTCCAATTGATCACTTTCTAAATCATTTCCCTTTTATCATTACACACTTATTCCACTGAATGGCTTCATTCCTTGCATTTTCCATACTGAATGGCCACATTCCTTGCATTTTCCATACTTCTCCATAATTTCTTCCACTTCTAATTCTTGCAACTGATATCCTTCACTGGTTCTAATCTTTATTACATGCAAAGGAGGAGGGTGGGGTCTATGTGTGATGAAAATCCTCCCATACATACTGAATACATACTTTTTGAATAGCTTCTTCAAAATCTCTTCATGCCAATATTCATATGGTAGGTTGTGAAACCTAACCCAAATAGGGACCTCCTTTATCATAGCTTGTTTTGGGTTCAAATTAGGAGACTGATCTTTTATGTAGAACCCTATACCTCTCATCATAAAGTAGCATTAAACATAACAAATTGTTTTTCTATGATATTGCTAGTGATCACAGGGGAAAATCCATTAGGGAGAGTCTTCAAAGAGAAGTTACCCTAGTTTTCATCCACCCATCTTCAAATTCGTGAATAGGAAGGTCAACTACCACCCCATTTCAGAAAACAACTTCCTCCCTTAGATTTTGCATAACTTCAATCCACTCCAATTTAATGTACAAATAATGATAACCCTATAATTGACCGTTGCAAGTAACTCCTTTGCTTTTTTACTAAGAGCATTAAAGACTTTCAAATTCCACTCCTTTCATTTAGATGCTTCAAATCCACTTTAGAGCCTTTGAAAATCTTCAAAAAACTCCAATGGTTTTGGCATCTCCTTATCTCTAATGATTATTCACATGCAACTTTATAATAATGGAAGCTCCCATCCCTTTTTGGAAGCTCCCATGCTCGACTAGAGGTCGCTATAGCAACGGTTGACCTCTATGACCTCCTCCACACCCTTCCCTAGTGCTTAGTGTCTACCATAATCTTGACCAAACCCTCACCACTTGTGATTATCTACCATTTTCTCATCACTCATCACTCATCTCTTGTACTATTGATTCTTATGTACTATTGTTTTATTACAAACTAATTAATAGTTGAAACTCACAAGTAAAATTAATCAATACTTTAAAATATATTTGAACTATTCAATATTTTACGATAATACTATAAAATAATATAAAAGAAGCTTTATAATCAACACATAATAAAAAATAAAAAATAAAATAAAGAAAACACATCAATAATTCAATTTTTTTATTTTTTATTTTTTGTAGAAAGGCTTCATACTTAAGTAGCAGCAGAGGGTGTAGCCAATGAGAGAATAAATTTTGGGCTATCCAATTCGAGCTTATCCGATTTTGTTTGTTACAAGTAAATAATAAATGAAATGAAAGCTTTTAATAATGTCCATGAGATGGAAAAACTTATAGGACCCAAAATTAGCTAGCAACAAAATGAATGACTAGAAATCAAATGTTGTGAGCTCCATCAATTAGACTTGTGTTTCTTTCTCGAGTTTGACCTTTGTAATATTTTCTTCTTCATTTTTTTTTTCAAAAATTCCACTTTTATAGTTTCGATGTAATTCTCCCAAATATCTTTATAGGGTGAGCACTCTATGGTGTAATTATGCCGAAGGCATACTATACTGAACAAAATCAGTTCACTTTCTCAATGACTTGAAATGCATAAAATGGTGGCAAGACGATTGAAATAATCTAGACCTTCTAGTCTCCTTGCTTTATTCTCTCAGATGGTTGAAAGCAATATGGTATGGCATTTGTCCATTTTGACAATTAACGTGCTTTTACAATCAGTGTGGAGTGATGGCTGCCATCATGCTCACCATTTTGTGTTGCACATGTCTCAAAAATATGGGACACCTTAATGTATTCAAGAGTTATAATTTTAGTTCATTTACAGTTCGTTTTGTTTATGGTTTTGTTGGTTTGTATTTTTATGCACTTTTGCTTTTATGTGCATCCACCATAACTCTCAATTATTTTATCTAATTACATTTGTATTTATTTCTTAGATTTAAAATTTTAATTTATGTTTAATCATATATAATTTTAATTTATGTTTACAATTTACTAAATCATTTATATTTTTTTTTATCAAAGTGCACACACTAATTAAATTTTATTCAAATTACTCTATTTTTATTATATCTAATTACATTTATATTTATTTTTTGAGTTCAAATTTTAATTTATGTTTAAAATTTAAGTAATTATATATATCTTTTTATCAAATTGTACACAATAATTAAACTATTTAATTTTTTTTAAATCACCATATTTTTTAATACTCTAATATAATTGTATCTTTAATAATCTTTTAAAATGTACTTTTCAATTTGATATGTTTATCAAGATTAAACGTTTATTATTTATTATTAGATATATAAGTAAATTTATTGAGTAATAAACTTAGAGTTTACATTTTTAAAATGTACTTAAAAAAATTGATATGTCTATCAAGTTTACAAGTTTATTATTTATTAAACTATTTAATTTTTTAAAGATTTACCATATTTTTAATACTCGTATAATTATATCTTTGATAATCTTTTAAAATGTACCTTTCAATTTGATATGTTTACGAGGTCAAATTTATTATTATTTATTATTAGATATATAAGTAATTTTTTTGAATAATAAACTTAGGTTTACATGTTTAAAATACACTTTTAAAAATTTGATATGCTTATCAAGTTTATTATTTATTATTAGATGTATAAATAAATTTATTGAATAATAAATTTAACGAATACATGATACCTAGTGTTATCCATATAATTAAGATTCTCAAGAGTTCAAATTAACCATTTTAAAGGGATCATAGTTAGGATTAAAGTTTACATCAATTTTTCATTTAAAGGGTTAGGATTTTACGATTGTGATTATGGTTAGGTTTAAGGTTTATATATGTTGTAATCATGATTGTGATTAAGATTGGTTAGCATTAGGATACAAGTTCAAGTTTATGTTTGGGTTACAATTAGATTGAAGTTTAGGGTTATGAATAGAGTTTGAAATTCTGTTTATGGTAAGGGTATGAGTTACAATTAGATTTTGGTTTATAGTTATGAATAGAGTTAGAAATTATGTTTATAGTTAGGTTACAAGATTGCACAGTGCTTCAAAATATGTTTAGGATTACAATTTGGATTAATGTCATGGTTAGGGTTAGATTTAAGAAAATAGTTAGTTTTATGATTTAAGTTAGAATTTTTATTAGGGTTGAGACAATGATTTAGTTTACAGTTTACGATTTACGATTAGAGTTAGAGTTGTGTTTACATTTTTAGTTATGTTATTGGTGGGAAAAAATCATTGACTAAATAGTTTATGGAATGGTCTATTGAACAAAGATATGCAAAAAGTACACCAAATTTTCTACTCTGTTCAACCTTCAATATCTCTTTGGCATACCTATTGCACCCTAGGGTGCGTTTGCTAGTAACATTGGATTCCCACCACCCCTTGCTAGAAGAATTCAATATCTCTTTGGCATACCTATTGCACCCTAGGATGCGTTTGCTAGTAATATTGGATTCCCACCACCCCTTACTAGAAGAAGTGTACCATACTATTTAAACGGTCTTTCACGTGTATAGCTTTCTATCTTTGATCCTCAAAAGGATGTCGTTCCTTTGAGATATGGAACACCTTCGGTGTAACAAAATAATGTTAGGGGCAGCAAGATAAGAAGGGGGTCTTAGGGTTTTAGAAATACGTTGATTGCTAAAACCTGGGCAAACTCTTGCACGCCTTCATTTTGGCTCTCCTGCGCATCATGTTCGGCACCCTTCACATAGTATGTACATTTTCAGGGATGTTTTTCCCTTCTATCCTTTTCCTTTAGCTCTGTACTTGGTTTCTTTTGTCGCTGTGATAATCTTTTATTGTTTTGTTTTGTTTTTGTTGATACTCTCGTTCTTTGTCTTTGCGTGGAAGTTAAACCTGGAGTAATGTACATCTAAACTCTTTAGATTCGTGAGCTAATCCGCTACTTGAGAATCATTTTGCAGTAAGTTTGTATGAATCTACTCAGTAGACCATCCTCTGTCAGCAGTCCATCGCAACTCTTTGGTTTTACAACCCTTGCCTTTTTGTTTTAGTGTTTGGAATTTAACTTCCAACTTAGAAATGAAATGAAATGATTATAATCATGTCCGTGGGTCTGAGCTTATCAAGGAGGCTAGGTTTCATTTTGCTAATGTGGAGAATGAAATTCTTCTAAATGTTCTATCGTGGTCCTTTGTAGAGATTTTAGATTGTCTGCATTCAGTGTCGTCTCCGGATGCGAGTTCTATTGTTTTGCCAGAGTTCTGATTTGGAGACCGAATCCACTGTCTAGATGGAGGAGTTTTCCACTATAAGAGCAAGACGACTTTCACATTACTTGTTTATAATGTTTGAATGCTGCATCCTGTAGGTTTGGTTCCAATAATTAGTCTCAATCGATATGCAGACATGGTCTAGCCCTCAACATGACAGTTTTATATGTCAATTGTTAGTATATCTTCAGGCAAGGCAGAAAATCTTGACAACTTGAGACAAGCTTGCAGCTTTGAAATTTGCTGTGGATTATTCCAACAGGGTTCATCATACATGCTCATCAGATGCAGCTTACCTGCCTTTATTTACCATGAATTGTTAAACCTTTTAGCATTCATTTACATGTTATTTTCATTTTCATTGAACGTGCCACAATTCTGTGAGTTCTTGCACCATCTGGTTTTACTCATTTGTGAGATTGCGGATAAGAAGATACTGAAGATTTAGAAAAAAATAGTTTATTGTAATTGGGGGTTGAATTTGATGTCCCCAAATTATAATTACCTAAGTTTTGTCCTAGGTCACAGCTTTTATTGGAAACAAAGGAGAGTTAGAGATACCTTTCACTTAAATTGAGTCCCTGCAAACAAGTTGGGGATCATTTATATTCATAATTCATAAAATAGATCTCTTTAATTAGAAATAAGCATGTGCTAGAAGTATAGATCTAATCGCAAGATTGCTTAAATCAGTTTAAGAGAGCTCGACCATTGGAAAGGTAGGGTGACTTGATACGTTGCCCTAGAGATCCTCTACCTAGACCCATAGAACCAAGAGGGGATATTCCACCTCTCTTGGTTTCATGTGGCCTGTGCCATCCATATGAGTGAAGTATCTAGTGAGATGTTCTATTAACTGTTCTCCTCAATCTTCTCACTTCTATCCTATGTCCTATGATTGAACATTCTTAATTCATTCAGTTGCCATGACAGATAGCACAAGGAGCATTCACAATAGTGTGCACTGGAATTTCGTTCTTTATAGGCTCAAAGGCCCCTTTGTAACCATTTGGCCCTATGGAACTCTCCCATCTTACCATGAGGTGGTGCACCCTGAAGATGACCTGATCACCATTCTCTGAGTAAGTGTAGGTTTCTTTACCATGGCTGATTGCAGTAGTCACAGTATAAATATGCATACCATCTTATATCCTAATTACATGTTTCTTTTGTCAAATGATTCATAGATCCCCCTGAATCAGCAATATATATTTTTTGCCATGTCAAAGAATCACATATATCAATGCATGTTGATTCAGAGGTATGCAGGTGTACATAGAATTATTCCATTATGTATGAAAATCCATACTGCAATCAATACATATTTTGTAGTTGTAAGTACTATCCCTTCCCTTGTGATTCCATGATTGGTTGTCATTGAATGAATATGGGTCTTACCATGAGGTGGTGTAAGTAGAAGATGACCCCATCACCATTCTGTACTTGTAAGTCCCAGTTTCTGTACAATGGCTGATTGCAGTAGTCACAGTATAACTATGTATAATATCTAATATTCTAATCACGTGTTTACTATGTCAAACGATTCATAGAACCCCCCCTTGATCTCCCTTTTTGAATTCTTCTTCCAATGGAACCTTCTCCCCTCTATAACTAACAATATGAAAGAGAAGTCACACTTCTTCCTCATGTCTATAAAGAGTCACAACCCTTTCACAATTACCACCTTTTGAAACAAGACAAACTTTCATAATTTCTTCTTTTCGAAAGGGTCACAGCCTTTCTTCTAATTTCTTTCTTCTTTCGTTAATCATCTCTTGACTTATATCCTCCATTCTTACTTCTCCATAAATATGGCATGCTTTTTGAATTAGCTACTATGGCATTTTCTTATTGCCTGATAATTCAAACTAGATCTTCTTTTTCTATTATTACCTTAGTTCTGCATCTGATTTTGACCCCTATATTAGAATTCTTATTTTACGTGTATTAATTTTTGCCATTCTGTTCTGGATTTGCGCTAACTTGAGAATGCCTTTTTCCTTGTATTCGTCTTCCATTCAATATCCTTTTGTACTTGCATATTTTGAGGAGAGAAAGAGGCATCCGTTTTACAATGTATTGTCTCCTCATTGCTGTCTTATTGATCAGATCTACACTTCTCATTCTTTATAAAAAAGTTCCCCCTTTCAAATGAAGTTGTCTTATCCCTTTCTTACCTCACATTTGAAAGAGTCACAACTTCTCCTTTCATGCCCCTTGACCATTCATTAACTTAATTAAATTTTAGTTATTTTCTTCTTTTCTTTTTTAATTTTATGAACATGTATTATTAAATCTTATTTCGAACTGGGAAAATTACACTGAAATTTTGTATGCAGTTTAACTACCACTTATTACAAGAATTGTCAGAATGCATCACAACAGTTATAAATGTAGTGTTTCATTTATCAGTTAAGTGTAGGGTTTGAAGCAAACTTGGTGTTAATTGGTGGAAATGGAATTCTTTTATTTACTTTCCCACTTGACAGTTAGATGTGGATGTATAAAACTCCATGTTTTATTTGTGGAAACTGGAAACATGGGAGTTTTATACTATAAGTCTATATTTTTGATATGATTTAACTTTGGAATCTGAAGTTTGGTGTCTATTTGCATCATACATTAGATGTTTTAAGCTTCCACATTGTCTGTTCTTGTCATCCACTTTTGGAAGTATATTTGATTTTTCTTTCTTATTTGCTTTCTGGGCCAAATCTTGGTTAAGCAGGAAAAATATGGATAACATTTATAAAAATGGAACTTAAGGCCTCTCCAAGTTGTATCCCATTGATTCCCTCTATTTATGAGCCTATTTGCTGGGGCTATGTGGATTTGAACATGGGTTATGCTCCTATGAGCGATCCTCTTACACACACACACCTTGGCAAACTCTGATCTGTTGGTTGAAGTAGCAAGCACTTAAAACTTCATTTAGTCAGTTTGTTTAATTAAACACAGACCCTTTGATATTGTTTGGCATTCCTGAATAAATCGAAAAGATAATTCATGATAAATTGCCAAGGTGTAAATTGGGGCATAATTGCAGTAAGTGTCACCGGCCTCATGCCAAGGTTATCCTCATTACATGTTATCTTTTGGAGAGCATCTATGCAAATATCCACTAGCTGGTTGAGGCTAGTGTAATATGTGCTGCCTCATAGACCACTTAGTCCCCTGCTTGTAGTTAAATTCATCTCATTGTGTTTTAATCAGCACAACCCACAGCTAGTGAAATGGTTAATTCCTGAAATCACTTCCAGAAAATTCTTGAATCTTGATGAATTAGGAAGGTGTTAGGTCAATTGTTGTTGCAATGATTGTTTTAAACAAGAGCCCGATGAGTCTAATGACATTTTTTGTTTTGTAGTTTTTTTTAATTAAAAAATCTACCGTTCATGTGCTATAACATCTCTTGAAAGAATTGTATGACATATCTGTTTGTGTGAACCAAGAATTCAATTTCTCTATTCTTGGGCAACTATGTGACTAACCAATTTACTCCACAGATTGATTTTGGGAAAATAGAATGGAGGATGTCACTATCATGATGCTTGGGAGCTTTTTGATTATTTCTCACAAGCTATTGACACCTTTCTTCTTTAAGACTTCTTTTCCTTTGAATCATTGAACCACTGTTCCGCTAACTCCAATTTCCTTCTCTATTTTGAACATATGTGGAAAATCTCTTATTGTTAATTCAAAACCAAACATACAATGGTAAAACATTTAAACATTCAAATCAGATTTAAAAAAATAAAATCATGAAGATGATTGCAAGTTTGGAATAAGGTGTCGTGCTTCTGTATAATATGCAAGGTTTTTATGTTGTCTAAACTATTTATTAGACTTTTAACTCTGAAGTGGGTTAGCCTATATACTATAGTGGCTATAACCGAAGGCAATACCTGGACTAAACACATCTGGGTGCACTTATTCCAAGAATGGATCTGGGTTCTTGGAAGTCTATGGCACAGGCAGGGTACATTTTAGGTGTTCTAGGTTCATTCTGGTCATGTCTAAATGCCTGTGACATACTGTGTCATTGGGGGTGTACAAAAAATACATGGGAGGCAACCCTAAAAAACACCCCTGGTTCATTTGACTTAGTTTCAGCTTTTGGGTGCCTTGTTACTGTAGGCACTGAGATGGTTTGATTAATGTTTTCTTAGAAGTTCAGAAACAGAGGAGAGTAGGCAAACCTTGTGCTAGAAACACATTCTTTCTAAATGTAATGTAATAGAATTTCCTAGAGTTATGTAGTACTAGATTCATTGGTTTTCTTTTGTATATTACTATTTTGTACACACATTCACAACTTTTAAGTTTTTTATGATGCATTTTTTAAGCGATTCTTGTCTTTTTTCTGTAGACGTGCCAATCAATTGACAGCAGAGCTGCCATACCAGGCTATTGATAAAGACTCAAGTAAAACCTTTATAAAAGTTTTATCTCTCAAAGGAAAAGACAGAGTTCTGTGCATAGAGACTGTTAAGATGCTGGTCCTGTTTGAAACCCCAGCGGGGTTTGCTCTATTTAAAGTACTTGACGAAGGGAAGCTTGGTCGAGTAGAGGTACGCCTTTTTTGGTTCATATTGCATTACCGTCCAGGTCATGGGCATTCATTGTATTCTTAGAAAAGTCCATTTGTCATCCACATTTGCATCATGGTAATTCATTATATTATGATCTTTCAGTGAAATGAGATCATTCTTGAATTCTTGTTTCTGGGTTCGATTGTGTAACAATTTTTTACCATCAACGTTTTGGATCATACTACACGGTCCATCATTAGGATGCAAGAGAACCAAGGAAACCAAAAAGGTTCTCTTGCATCCTGATGATGGATCTCATGTAGTATGATCTGAAACGTTGATGGCAAAAAAGTGTTACACAATCGAATCCAGAAACAAGAATTCATTATCATTGATTGTGGAAATCTGATATCACTTATTTAGACGATTCTTTTTGAATTTGGTAGTTCTTGATGTCTATGGCTCTTTTGAGTCATGATATTATTTATATATTGTATGCTTTATTAACTTCCTATTTGTTGGCACAGGACTTATGGAAGGAATTTCAGACAACAGAGTCTGCTCGGAAGGTCAGCTGTTTTCACCATTTAAGTTATTTGGGTTTCATTAAGAAGGGAAAAAACATTTGACGGTGATGCCATCTTACTAAGCTGATTGGTGATTCCATGATTATGATTTTTTTCCTATGCTTCCCCAAGATTCTATAATAGGGACCACAGGGAATAGGAACATGTTTTTGGAATGGGCTTTTTAAAGGGATTTTTTTGAGAGATAGCAGGGTACGGTTTTTAAAAACTTGTGAAAGATTTAAATATAAATAAATTTCAAATATTCATTTGATAACATTGACCAGGCCTTCATTGTAGACCTTTTGGAACCTTTGTGAGCATAGGAAATTCAATAAGAGTTATGCTCTTACACACACAGTATGAATTGATAAAGATGTGCCTGACTGACGTGTAAATTCAAGTTAGGGTTTTATTATTGAATCTTTCCTGAAGCCTTCAAGATAGTATGTTCTATTTTCAAACTCATTAACAAAGAGGAATGGTTAAGTAAAAACATAGCTGGTATTCCATTTTGATCTCAGTTGGGATACTGATAAATGGGATTGTTCTATGAGTTGTCATGTTTGCTTTTCATTTAATTTATGTTTGTTAAACAAAAGCCCATTTCGTATCTTCAGCAAGCGAAGTCTGATGGAGCCTAGCCTCATTGGTCTCAAATTTTCTGAGTGTAAATGTTTTTGTCAGATAGGCATAGAAACCTAATAAATTAGCCTTTATCTTAAATACATCCTACCTAAAGGCTAAAAGATACTCAAGAGATATCAAACTTGAGGTGCCTATATAACCATTTTCACAAATTCAATATAGGTGATTCAAGACCAATATTTCTTGGCATCTCTTAGGTAGCCTATATAACCATTTTCACAGTTTCAATATAGGTGATTCAAGACCAATATTTCTTGGCATCTCTTAGATAGATCTAAGATGTTTATGTGATGTCTAAGCTAAGCTAGTTTAAGTTTCATGGAAATTAATGTAGTTGCCTTTTGATATTATAATTTGGTCTAGGTTGTCAAGCTGAAGGCCTTTAGCAAATTTGAGAATACAGCAGAAGCTTTAACTGCTGCTACATTACTAGTTGATAGTAAACCCAGCAAGGGGCTTCGCTCATTTCTTCGTCATGAATGTGAGGGGGAAATATTAGCAGTAGCAGATTCAAAGCTTGGAAATGCAATAAAGGAGAAATTGGTAAATTCCTCGACTTTGAATTTGAATTCTTGTACTATCATTGAAAAAAGTATTATTTCTCTGACTAATTTTGTGAATGGGGCATTCATCATAATGCCTCATCCTAGGAATGATGACACTAATGACTTTTTTGTGCTTGATTTAGAAAATTGAATGTGTCCACAATAATGGCATTATGGAGCTAATGCGGGGTCTCCGTTCCCAGTTGAGTGAACTTATAACTGGTCTCGGTGTACAAGACTTGGCACCAATGAGCTTGGGTCTGTCTCATAGCTTGTCCAGATTTAAGCTAAAATTCAGCCCTGATAAGGTAATTTCTTGTTTAAATAATTTATCAGAACATGCTTGTTGTCTTAGTTTAAAAAAATTTCCTTTATATCAAATAAAATTTCTTTTCGATAATTTTATTGTACATACAGTAATTGAATCCATCTAGCATATTATATGGTAGTTGAGTTTTTTATTACTTCTCCATCTTTTAATTCTTATATGTTTAAACACATTCCAACCAGTTGGATTGTGGCACAATGTCTTCCAATACTTAATGTTATTTTTTCTCTGATTTTGATAAATTATGATATCCTGTTCCCCAGGTTGATACAATGATCATTCAGGCAATAGGTCTATTGGATGATCTTGACAAAGAACTGAACACATATGCGATGAGGGTACGGGAGTGGTATGGATGGCATTTTCCAGAACTAGCAAAAATTGTGCAAGATAATATACACTATGCAAAAGCAGTAAAGCTTATGGGTAGTCGCACAAATGCTGCCGATCTTGATTTTTCTGAGGTAGCTTCTTTATTTATTGAAATGGTGCATTTATTGTAACCTTATAATTTTTGAGGTATGTTGTTGAGGGCATCTTTATTTTCTGTTGTGTCATTGCAGATACTACCAGAGGAAGTTGAATCAGAGTTAAAAGAGGCAGCAGTAATCTCCATGGGAACAGAAGTTAGCGAGCATGACATGATTAACATTAAAGCACTTTGTGACCAAGTCATTGCTCTCTCCGAGTATAGAGGGCAACTTTTTGATTATTTACGGAGTCGAATGAATGCCATTGCCCCTAATTTGACAGTTCTTGTAGGGGAACTTGTTGGTGCGCGTCTTATTTCTCATGCAGGGAGCTTGTTGAATCTTGCAAAGCAACCTGGAAGCACAGTCCAAATTCTTGGAGCTGAGAAGGTTCTGGTTTTACATTTTTGGGTGTCTGTTTATAAATGGATAGTGTTGCTTTTTTGCAAGTTGTTTGGTCTTCTTACAATTGTATTTTGTTCTTTAATTTTGATGGAAATATTTGGAAAAGTAGAGATGTTTTAATCCACAGTTTGTTTTGTGCACAGGCTCTATTTAGAGCTTTGAAAACCAAGAATCAGACACCAAAATATGGACTCATATTCCACGCTTCACTCATAGGACAAGCAGCACCAAAATTGAAAGGGAAAATTTCAAGATCTTTAGCAGCAAAAGCTGCCCTTGCAATTCGTATTGATGCTCTTGGAGAAAGTCAGGATGCATCTCAAGGTTTTGAAAGCCGAGCAAAAGTAGGTTCTGTACTTTGGTGGCTATTTATTGTTGCAGCAATTAAGTTGCTTTAGTATGTTTGCATATATATAACGTATACATTTTTGTGCTTATATTTAGTCTTTTTGCTAAGGAGTTATTATATATTACTGCAATGGCTCCACAACACATACTTGAGGGTCACTGAAAATATTTGAATCCTCTTGTTTTTGTCCTAGCTTGAGGCTAGATTAAGACAACTTGAAGGAAGAGCTTTGGGACGACTTGCTGGATCTACAAAGGGCAAGCCAAAGATAGAGCCCTACGATAAAGATCGAAAGAGGGACTCACATGGCCTTTTAACAGCTGCAAAGGTATTGATTTTATTTGAAGAGGATCTTTAGTTCTCAAATGACTTTGTATATTTGTAGTAAATAGTAAATTCCCTGTTCCCCTAAATTGAACTGTTTTAAAGTACTTAAATATGTGTTTAATTGTAAGTGTAATTTTTTTAATGAATCACTTTATCTAAATTTCAATAAAGCTGGACTTTTTGATCATGATTTAAATTGTTTTTCTTGAAGTCGATGCTAGTTTATAGTGAAGTGGATACAATGATACTTGATAGTAAATTGATTACTAGAATTAGATTGTTAGTTATAGGCTCAATTTGTTTTTTGCAGACATACAATCCAGCTGCAGATTCAACTATTGGACACAAACAAGCATCAGATAAGAAGAAAAATTATGAAAAGCTTGTGGAAACGGATCAAAGTGCCAGACAACATGACCGGGCTGATAAAAAAAGAAAACACAAAGAGTTGCATGTTGAAGAAGCGGCTGTTGAGCCTGAAAAGAAAAAGAAGAAGGGAGAGAGCAAAAAGAATGAGATCCCAGAGGAAGCAATTCCACATCATGAAGAGGAGCCTGAGAAGAAGAAGAAGAAGAAGAAAAGAGAAGAAGCAATTTCACAGCAAGAAGATGACATGGTAGTAGAGCCTGATGAAAAGAAAAAGAAGAAAACAGAAGATGGAGAGGACAATGATGGTCAGGAGCATGCAGGAGAATCCGAGAAGAAGAAAAAGAAGAAAAAGGATGTGAATGAAGACAAAGAAGCAAAAGTATTGACTGATGAAATACCAAAGAAGAAGAAGAAAAAGGACAAAAACAAAATTTGAAGTTTCAGCATGGCATACTTGTATTTGATTTGTGCCGATTAATTGAGAAATTAAGTTATACTTTTGACATCACATTATGGAGACTACTCTGACGGCAAGTTCCTTTTCTCTTGTCATCTATTTTCTGAGTAGAATCCACAAATGCAAATTTTGGGCCTTTTTACAAAATTTCTTCTTTTGTATTTCCAATATACATTCTCTAAAAATTTCTGTATTTTTTATGCTCGTTTTAGTCTCTCATATTTATATTTACACTAAAATTGATTTCTTTTTACTTTATAGACCACATTTGTTGTGATAAAACCTTGACTTGAAATCCTGTGTAGTCATTTGTTATTGTTCTACCACTTTATGCGGTGGTTAATGCTTCAACTTGGGGCCATCTAAAACTTCATACTGTTTGATAACATTGTTCTGGGGAACAACTTAAATATATATTATTTTTTATCCTAAGAACTAAAATCAGTTTTTACCAGTTTTCTTCAGGCGTTACTGGGGATTTTCTTATTGTGGATTTGTTATTGTTCTTGATTGTAAAACCTTGATCCAATAAGACGTGGAATGTGCAAGCAATATCCTTCAGAACCTTAATTAATTTTTTTTTTGGAATGTGGAAGTTTCTTCTCGAAGTCTCTTAACATAGCTGGAATTTTTGTAATATGCATTTTAAAAGATTGTTTCGAGAATAAGTTCACTTACGAATATGTTGCTGAGAAGACATTTCTTAGAGACCTTTTGATATGCATTGAATTTTTGGTCATGAAATTCAATGCCCTATCTACTGTGAAATCCAAGTTGGATCAAAAAAGGATTGAAGTTTTTCTAGTTTATTTGTTCCCTGTAATGCTAACCTTGTCGAGGAGAGTATTATTTGGTTCATGCAACCATGGGAGAAGGTTTGTTGAGAAACTTTCATGTGTGGAAGCTCCTTGTAATCAACATGACAATGAGAGGAGCTTCTATATGGAGTTCAACAAAATAACTTCTGTTTGGATTGATAAAGGTAATCAATTCATATCATAAGATTATTATTTAAGATGTGGAAAGGAGTTTCTTTGGTTACAATGTCATGGTGGCATTCCATAAGAAATGGAAACATGATGTTCAAAGATTTATCAGAGAGCTTATGTAGGTATGCTGGAATATTTTCCGTTTTATAAGGGTTTTGAATGAAAACTATACTTAATTTGTTATATTGTGAATTTGTGGTAGAGATAACATGCAGAACCAAATATATAATGTTTTTGGCTGTTTCATCATCTGCTGTAAATGTTACACCATAGTTTAGAATCTTAAATTTATGACCTCCGTAGTGTTCTGAACCTGATGGAGCAAGTACAAAGGGTAAATAGTTTAGAGAGTTCCATTTAATAATGGGACCATCTTTTAATGGTAAGTTGAATTTTGGATCTAAAAAAATGGTGCCCTGCTCCAAAAAAACAGCAAAAATTGCGAATAACATGAACAATGTGATATGCAAACACTCAAAATGATGTAAAATATACAAAATAAGTTGTTTTTTTTCATACAAACAAAATATGGGAAGATAATAGGAGGTTTGTTGAGAAACTTTCATGTGTGGAAGGTCCTTGTAATCAGCATGACAATGAGAGGAGCTTCTATATGGAGTTCAACAAAATAACTTATGTTTGGATTGATAAAGGTAATCAATTCATATCATAAGATTATTATTTAAGATGGGGAAAGGAGTTTCTTTGGTTACAATGTCATGGTGGAATTCCATAAGAAATGGAAACATGATGTTCAAAGATTTATAAGAGAGCTTATGTAGGTATGCTGGAATATTTTCCGTTTTATAAGGGTTTTGAATGAAAACTATACTTAATTTGTAATATAGTGAATTTGTGGTAGAGAGAACATGCGAAACCAAATATATAATGTTTTTGGCTGTTTCATCATCTGCTGTAAATGTTACACTATAGTTCAGAATCTTAAATTTACGACCTCCATTGTGTTCTGAACCTGATGGAGCAAGTACAAAGGGTAAATAGTTTAGAGAGTTCCATTTAATAATGGGACCATCTTTTAATGGAAATTTGAATTTTGGATCTAAAAAAATGGTGCCCTGCTCCAAAAAAACAGCAAAAATTGCGAATAACATGAACAATGCGATATGCAAACACTCCAAATGATGTAAGATATACGAAATAAGTTGTTTTTTTCATCCATACAAAATATGGGAAGATAATATTCGACTATGCAAATAGTGAATGGTCCATTCGAGTTCAATGCCGGAATTGCTTCAAAGGGCTTAGTGGAGGATTCAATGACCTATGAAGTGGAGGGAAATAAGTCTTTAAAGAATCCTATAAAAACTAGAAGATTGGTGGAAAGAGCCATAGGTTAAAGAATCCAAGATGTAACTTTGTATCCAAATTGAAAACCTTGAAGGACAATATCTTGAAATGGAATAAAGTCTATTTTAAACATATGTTTGAAGAAAAAAGAAATATAGAACAAGAAATAACATATAAGTAGGAGATAATTTTCATAACATGTCAAATTGTGATATTGCTGTTAGGATTTAATTATGTGATTTTGAGTCAAACTCATTGACCCATGTTTCATGAGTAACGATTCAACATGAATCTGTCTCTCATGAGAATAAATGGAACACTTAGCACTCATTGGATCTAGGTGATGCACCGGGACTTCTCGGGAGGTAACCCATCCCAGTACTACTCCAACCTGAGCGTGCTTAACTACGGAGTTTCGTCCATAGTTCAACCCACTCTACTTGCAACCACATTTGCAAAACCTTCACCAAGTGTTGTGCCTTATGAACTATCTCCACTGACTGTCTAACTTTCTAACCCTTAACAAATGGGAAGGCATTGACCTTTTATATATGTCTTAATCACAACAAAGGGCCAAGTTGATTGAAGATCAAGAGCTGAGATTCATCCCAACAAATCCTAGTTACACGAGGACAGCATTCATAGGCCAATAAGAAAATTATAAAAGTTTTGATGACCAATTGGAGAGTAGGACACTCGGCATAATTTGAGTGACTGTGCTTGAATTTGGAATTTTTGATTGGTGAAGACAATTCAGTGCCATCTCATCATCCTTATTCTGTAGATCTATTTAATCCTTTGATGAAGAAAAACTCTCTCTTTATACTCATCATTGCCCAACTTTCTAACTTTGATTAACTTTTCAGAAAAAAATCAACTCCTTGAAAATGATTGTAATGTTCCATATTACCAAATTGCTTCATCCTTTACATCTTCTCCATCCCTTGAGAATTCATGGCCTTGACTTGAATTGGCTCTTGCACCCTCATCAACTTGATCTCCATCTTCAAATTTGCCACTGATAAACTTGATATTGAATCCTTATTTGAAATCTTAGAGCTTGAAGTTTTTCTATAGCATCAATTTGGAGTCTCGAGCACCCCGTTGCCATCATCCTCATCCCACCAAACCTCTCCTCTTCGAGAATCACCTTGCAAAAAGAGAAGGCACATGCATTAAGTCTAGAAAATAATGATAAGAGACGAAATGGAGAATCTTAAAATTCTCATGAAATAAAATCTCTTCAAAATTCTACCTCGCTCCTTCAAAATTCTACCTCCCTACCGCCGTTAGCAAATTATCAATTAGACTTTAGAATTCAAAATTGATGAACTAAGCCTTATTTGAATTCTGAAGTTTTCTTCTCTTTACCTTGAGATGAAATCCGTTAAATAAATTTCGGTGACCCTTCAACCATTCGTTTAATTTTGTCTTAATTCATTTCAACCCACTTTGTTTACAAAAGAAAAATGAATTTTAGGCTAGTTGCTGAAAGAATATCGCTGTCGATTAGGTGACAAAATGATTTCATCAACCAATTTTATATAGGTGATGACATGATTGAATACGTGCGAGCTACAAGGTAAGGCCAAACTTGGCAATGGTAAAATAATAGTTGCATTTAGGGCTTCGGAAATGTTTTCGATCTTCAAGTCTTGTCTTCTAATCAAAACGAGCGAAATCCAAAACAATACTCGCCCCCGCCTCTTCCCAACACAAGGCGAAGATTTCTAGATTCAAAGGATTTATCCTTTCATTTGGGCGGAATCCGCTTTCCTTGATAATAACGTTTTCTTCCTTACTTTACTTATCACTCCCCTTCAACTTGGTGTAAAATTTTCTACAGCTGTAAACTATGGAATAATTAGATCTAGTTCGGAATTGAAACCATAATTTTATAATTGAACAAGAACCTCTTTGATTGAAAAATAAGAACTTAATCTTTTTATTCTATTATAAAATATTGCTTACAATTTACAATTGGTGTATTGTTTATATAATAAAGAAATGCATGAGCAATACAAGTTGAAACCACCGCTGAAACAATGATTATAGTGAGAGGAAGCAGTCAGAAACTAAAGCTTAACAAACTATCAAGAGAATCAATCCTTGATCTGCACAGTAACAGACTTACGAGTTACTGTAAATTATGAATCAAATAGGGTACGATCAAAATGTTATTAATCCACCCTTAAACATCACGCACTAGTAGAAATCAAGCTTGGAAAAAGTAAGTCAACATCGACTATTTAACACTTTTAGCCTAAGAATCCAACATTAGTTTGTGATGTTTAAGCCGCCCATAGAATTAATAACACCAACACGGTCTTTTTTCAGGGTCCCCACTTCATGCACTTAAGCATCTACTTCATTTTGTACACAGGAGAAACACGTATTCACGAGACCTTGGTGTGAAATGCAGTTAGAATAGTAGTGAACTAAGCTCGATCCAAGAAACAACTATTAAATAAGCAATCCACGAACATCTCATGTTTCCCTAACTACAACTGCTGAAATCGCTCTCAGATCAACATCTTAGTGATAGTTCTAGAATGAGATTATGCTATTTGTGCAGATCTATGTAGGACTATATGAGATCTATATGAAATGTAAGATATATCAAGATGAGAACATGAAAATGCTAAAGATATGTATATGCATGAGACTAAACAATGCTAAATAATGCTAGATAATGCTAAAATGATGCTAAGACCTCTATAATAGTGATGCTAAATGAATTATCAAAATGTTAGCACTAATATGCCTATAGTAATGATGCATAAAACTTGGGTCCTTTGCTTTTGTTTTTCCCTTCTATTTATAGAATTTTAGAAGGGGGTTGAGGTAAAGATATGAGATTTATTTTTAACTAGGTGTAAGGGTGAAACTGAAAATATCTCACAACACCCCAAGAGGAAAAGTCCAACAAACTTGGTTTGTGACGACAAATAGGAATTTTCAATTCTTTTAAATCTCAAAAAAGATGGATTTCACTTTTGAGAGGATAATGATTTTAATTGATTTATTAAATGTAGCATTTCTTTTCAACTTTTGTCTTTATCTTTTTCCTTTTTATTTTATCTTTTGAATTTCCTCTTTGAAAGTGATTTTGGTTTTTGAATTTAAAGGAATAAAGAGATTAGGCAATTAATTGATTAATTACTCAAACAACTTGATGTTTCTATTGATTTGAAAGTCCGTTATTTTTCTTGTTTCTCTAATTTTTTCCATAATCTTCGTTGTTCAACTGAAATTCATGTTGTTTAGGTCTTTGCCAATTTTAGGACATCTACAAATGCCCCTCTTTGAGCTAATATACGAAGCATATTATTCAAAGAATGTCTCAATTTTTTGATTTTTAAACCAATTTTTGATGGTTGAGTATCAGATTGTTGATATTTTGCTGATTTGAAGTTGATACGATACCTGATTGTTGATGATTTGATGTCTGATCCTTTGTGATGTTTAAAATCCTTCGATTAAAATAGTTTTCTTGGATGCCCCAGTTTATCTGATTAATGTTGAAGTTTGGCTTGGGTAAGACATTTTTGATGTTTTGAGAAATTTTGACACCCTAGTATGATATTAGGTGTATTGGCCCCTTGGAAATAAAATTGGAAAAGTTGATTTGCAACATATGGAGAGTCTAATTTTATTTCTGAAAAATGACAATGAAATTTTTTGAACCTGAATTGGATAGGAGGGATATCATTGAATTTGATGGAAAGATACCAATGTCAAGAAAATAGGTCTAAAGGCATTGAAGAGGATGAAAGATGTTAAAATAGGCCTGGAAATGCCCCTAGTGATGGTTAAATAGGTCAAAATTCTTTTTACCATTTTCATTTTTAGACTCCCCTTACACTCTTCTCCTTTTGGAGCTTTGATCCACCGAAGTTGGTGATCCCATTACAAGAACATAGATTCGAGAGAGGTCACATATATGAGTGTCCAACTGACTATGGAGCCCCAGTAAGTCATCTGGAACCTTCGTGATTTCAAATTTATCGAATTTTGTAGGAATTTTTGGATTTTTGCGTGATTTTAACCAGTAAATGCTTGGATTGCATGTTGTAGCACATTTAAATTTGTTTAGCACTTATGTAGTATGTAATAGCGCATCTGTAGTGTGAAATAGTGCATTTATATATGCCCTAGGGTAGGAAAATAGTGCATAATGTAAAAATGTAGTACATATGTAGCTTAAAATAGCGCATCCATTTGTTGCAGTGTATAAGTGAATTGTTATAGCGCATACATAGCTTAAAATAGCACATATGACTATTACTTGCAATGAAAAATTGATGCCATTGTGCGATTGTTTGTTTAAACAGGTACGTGGGCGTAAGCTCATGGTGTGTGGATTATATCCATGGCCACTAGAGCCCATTGGTAGATTGTCAACAGTTGATCCATAGATCATTGATAGATGTGGATTCTCATAATTGCTCTAGATGCCATGGTTCTAGGTGAATCGAGGATTATTGACAGCTATGGCCAAGCGGTGGCACTCAAACCACAACACCTTTCATATGTCACTTGGCGAGATGACGATTACCCTAGAGGATGTGTACAAGATTCTTTGGATCCCAACAGTAGGGGATCTAGTATACTATGATCAGACTGATGATGGTAAAACTTGCAAAGATCTATTTTTAGATGATGATATTGGGGATGATGGTGTTTCATGGTTTCAAATGCTTCAATATGATCCCTTACTAGCTGTGCTAGCAGAGTTGATAGGAGGATTCCTCCTTCCAGATAGGAGAGGGCATGGATGTCTAGTTGGATGGGGCCACATCATTCAGGATATGATTGACCGACCACATAGATTTTCATGGGTTAGTTGCATTCTAGCCCATTTCTATCATGATTTACATTAGGTGGTGTATTTAGAGGCCACATCACTATTGACTAGCGTGGTTCTTTTACATATATGGACATGAGAGCATCTTCCCATCACCCAGTCTATATGTGTTCGACAACAACCACATGACATGCCCTTAATGTATATGTATTCGGGTATTATTGTCTAGCCCCATCTGGGCAAGACAAAGTATTGGAGACACATGTTGGATGATATGGATGAGGTTATGCGGAGGCCTTACAGGCATAAGTTTCATCTTCTTGAAGTGTGAAATCGCTCATTGTTTTCCATGTGACAAAACATCTTGAATGCTTGCACAAGTTAGGATTGGCTATTAGGTGAGTATTCTCCATGAACTAGGTGTGATACCCAGCCAGGCTCGTGTGAGACCTTTCTTTGCCATGCAAGTAAATACATACTTGCGCGAGATAATGCCCTTTCCAGGTAAAAAATATTTGACAACAAAGAAAACATGCAAGAAGGAATGCATAAAAATATGAAACCTCCACACCAGGGAGTACCAAATCCATGTTAATCAAGGAATGATCACTCAAGGGCATAAATGAACATCAAATAAACCTAACAAACTAGAGTGTAGATAACAATAGCATATATCCATCTAAACCATAGCATCATAAGAAAAACATGAATATAAGCAACATCACAGTGAAAAAGAAAGCATAAGAAAAGAAGTAACCAAACTAAAACAACTGTGCTTGTTTCCTCTCTACCATAATGACATCATGAGACCTCAAGGGCCCTAACCATACCCCAAGCATGAATCTCAATTTTCCAACAAGATTATTGGAGTTGTCTCATGGTATCTTTTTTACTAATAACCATACATTAACATCACATGAAATAAGAAACATCTAACATGCTAATCTACCAATAACATCATTAATCCAAAGTAGTGGTAAGAAGTCTCAACTTAGAAATGTGATACAACATCAAGATAAATGAATGCATCAAGTAACATACTAAACATCATCTAAACATGATATCAAATACATCCAAAGTAAAACATAAATCACAAGAGAACATAATTTGGATACACCAAATTACCAAATGAACATCCAACACCAGCCTCAAACTAGAAGAAGACCATATTTATACACCGGTCCCCAAAAATAGTATAGGTAGCTACGTCTCCCAACCACGTGATACATGCAAGCCCATACCCAATATGTTGATGGAGATAATGACCTGACCACAATCACATAAGACACTCACCCACGTCTAACACACACACACAAAATAAGAACATGATACTATCATCTATGTGATCATGAAGATGATGTAGTACATCAGGTCACCGGTCTGACCCACTAAGGATAACTATGTAGGGACTCAGGTGGAGTATAAGTTGCTTGGCATTAGAAAGCCCAAGCTAAATTGGTATGGTAAATCAACTCCCTCGGGAGGCCACATACCCATTGCGGTAACATCAACAAGAGGCCACACACCCTTGTGCAGTAAATCAACTCCCTTGGAGGCCACACACACTTGCCCTTGTATAGTATGGTAAATCAAATCCCTAGAAGGACACATACACTACAAGTATTCTCTTATCTTATCATTAAGTTTTATTACCCATTTATTAATTTGATTATAACTTGTTTAAAAACTCTTCACATTACCTTATTGACCCCTTCCGATCTGGGGTACACAAGAGAAGCTACTCCACCGCCTACCCTACATACCCATGGTCATCACATTATGAGCTTTTGTAGGCAATGCAAGTTTCCAACCCAACGCCTAAATGAACGATTCCTCAACCGACCTATATCTAGGAGTTTGGGTCTTGCAAGATCTCACTATATGCACACACACGTGCTCGTGTGTGGGCACAACCAACTTCACAAATAACAAGTAATATTAATGCAAGGGTTGGATATGAGAAATGAAAAAAATGATACAAGTATAACAATATCACTCAACTAGCCTATATCCATGAGTACAAATTTGACATGAATCCTAATGAGACAACACACCAAATATCGTGAACTCACCAAATTGGCCTAAATTCGTGAGTATGGATTATACACGAATCCCAATGATGAAAAGTAAAAATATGGTCAAATTGAAAACCTAACAAACAATCCAAATCTACGACCAAAACAAATTCTAAGAAATACCCAAGAAAATTGAATGACACGTAAAATGAGGCAATGTAAAAATTGCTCAAAAATCAACGTTGTTAAAGATCGATGAAATTAAAACCCATTATCCAAATGGTTTCCAAGCTCCAAAAAATCAAATAAAAGTTAAGTTCCAAGATTGTATGAAAAAAAATGGCCACCATAACGACATTAAACTTCAAACTAAAACCCTAAAAAATACTCAAATGTTCATACCCTCCCTGTATATGAGCAATGTTAGTATGCTAATAGAAACCAAATTTAAATAAAGCTTCTACAAACTAAACAAAATTCATAAACTTCAAGATAGACTAAGATGAGCTCTCAATTGAGAATATGAGCCATTAATGGACTCTCTCAATAAGAAGCTCTCTTGTTGAGTAGCTTTATCTAAATGGATAGGATGTATGCTCAATATGCTTCCAAAGGCTTCAATGGATGATTGTGGATTTTTGGTGTGGATAGATGGCTTTGGCTCTCAAAATAGCATTATAACTTTACTTCATGGATTGTGTTATTTTGCAAAGGAGAAGGATCCAATTTATAGGCAAGAGGCTTGAGGGATTGAGGGCTAAGATGCAAGGATGGAAAAAAGCTCATGGAGGGCTCAGATTGCATGAGAGGAGAGCACATGGATTGTGCTTCCTTACAGCCAATCAAGGAGTGACACATGTCACATGGTGAGAGGATGGAGGAAAGGGGAAGGATGAGTCAACAAAGGAGGCTCAAGGGATAAAATCTTCATAAAGACCCTCATAATGGCTTGTAAGAGCAATAAAAGGGCTTGGAAGAGTCATTTATGACCTAGTGGACTTCATAAAGTTTTATGGTTGAGATATTTTGAGGGTGATGAGAGCAATTTCGACTTGGACTTGATTAGGAAGGTTTTAAGCTTGTTTAGGCTTGTGCAAATGATTAGAGGATGGATTAGGATGGTTTAGGATTAGCTTAGGGATAGGCAAGTGGATGGCATTTAATGAGGGTGGGTGAAGGAGGAGATATTTGTCAACTTTGGCTTGGGTTAGGAAGTTTTAACTCATGTTTAGGGAATGTGACAAGGTTAGGAGGGGATTAGGATTAGTTTTAAAGACATCTTCTAGAAGAGTCTAGACTTTGGATGAGGATAAAGACTTTCTAGAATAGTCTAGAATTTCCTAGGATGAGGATGAAGATTTTCTAGAAGAGTCTAGAACTTCTTAGGATGAGGATAAATTAGATTTTTAGAAAATAAATAAAGTTTTATTTATTGCAAGGGTTTGGGTTGAGGAGATATTTATTAAAACTTTTTTAATAAACATGAGGATTAATATTTAATCTTAATTAAATATTTTGAGTTGGGATTAGGGGTAGGAAATGATGAGATTAGCCTTTAATCGAAATTAAAGAAGGATTAGAAGATTTTGGAAGAGGTTATTGGTCTTAAGAAAATTGGCCAACTTTTGGGAAAAAAAAAAAAAATTATTTATTTTGGGATTTTTGGTCAATTTATTAATTAAATAATTAATAAATAAGGAAATAATGTTTAAATAAGATTTAAACATTTTTGGGAGGGATTCCTTAATTAAATATTTTTAATTAAGATAAAGGGATTTAATGGCATAAAAATTAATTAATTAATTAATAAATGATGATGTCATCAGGACTTTTTCAGACAATAAAAATACTTTATTTTCTAAAGGATTTTTAGGTGTCTACACTCCCAACTGGATAGAACTAGCATACCAAAACGGAGGGGAAAACTAGTTCTCAACCTCCATTTAAATTATTATTAAAAATTAGAACTAAAATGAAGCAAAAACAATAAAATGAGAGAGCTCTACCTCATAGCCAAAGGGGCTAAAACAAAAATAGATGCCACAAATTAACAAGATTGCCAACAACGATGAAATACTCGACAAAGGAGTTTCCCGCTCTGAATCCAATGAGCCTATCCTTGCGATGATCCAACAAGCATAACTCTCATAATGAACAAATTTTCAAATGCTCACAAGAGGGGTTTGGAGGATTTGCTCCAAAATCCTAAATTTCAAAAGTGAGAAGTGAGAATAAACTCACTTTTAGCCTATATATGCACTTTTACAAGGTGACATATAAATTAGATTATTTATGGCAATTCCAATTGATTGGAATTTAACTACAACAAATTAGTCAGTAAATTAAAATAAATTAATCAATTATTTAATCCCCATTAAACTATTAAATCACAATAAGTAATAACTTTCACGACCACTGGTCTAGTCACAAATGCATAATGAATATGGATTTACCAATTAACCGAAGGGTTTATTATTTTAATTAAACAAGATATGTCCCATACATGGATGACATTGGTGCAATATGAAAAGTCAGATCAATAACTTGTGCCACTACTGGGAATATAAGTCCTACCCAATAAGCAACCCAATCAAATGTAGATGCACAATAATAATATAGCCGAAGCAAGAATGCGTGATATCACACAAATAATCATTTAATTAATTTCATTAAAATAATCTATTTAAATCATTCATTTGCACCATAATGAAAGTTGATTGCAAGAACAAGATAAATAAATACATCGACCATAATATGATAAAGTCCATCATATATCAATAAACAAAAGCCAACATGGTCAAACACATGAGTAGTCACTACTGCAAGAACCTAGTCAAGTGCAGTAGGACAAATAATACACAATGCAATCACTGCACACATCTCAAGGTAATCACAGGACAACATCGTGACACCTTATCAATCCAGGAAACCATTGACAGAAACCTCAGTGAAACCACCTATGATCTAACACATCATAATTTCATAAATCAAGCATAAGCATAATCAACCAACTAATGCAATAATATAATCAAATCACCTCAAGGGTGTAGACCACTTGTAACGCCCCGCCAAGGGATCCAAAAGAACTAACCTAAAGTTTTACTAAGTTTTTCGAACATTAAAAAAAAAAAAAAACATATACAATAATTATAAAATAATGGAAGCAATAACATACAATCATGCATAAGCAACACATAACAAATTACATTCCTTAAGGATCCCAAGACGTTGAATCACATTTAAATTTAAATAATACTAAGTCCAATAAATAATGCATCCACATAAAAGAATAACTACAAGTTCAAATCCACTTAAATAATATACATTTGTTCCGAATGCCACTTGGCATTAATTTAGAATGCACAATCATCCACTGTACATATCACAAGGTGTGACAGGCTGAAAGAATATACATTTATAAAATAGATTACATAATCTCTTTCAGATCCATGAAATTAAATACTATACAATAAGTAAAATCATCCATCACATAGATATAACCATCTATCATAATACACAAAGATAGAATGAAAGGAAACATAGAACAAGAAACTCTAGCCATGACATCAACAGACAGATCTCAATGGTAAAAGTAAAAAACACTACCACCCGACCTTATGGTAACCCAAAAAGGTCCACTCCCATCGCACTGAGGAGATAGTCTCAAGTCCCAAACAAGATAACAATCCCAAAAATCAAAAGCAATATTTGGGTCAAGGGAAAACCCTAAAAGTAATCTAACTCAAAGGTTCTAAGATAAAATGACATCTAAACCCAGAGGCTACAAGACACATAGGGAATCTATAATGCTAGTGGGCAAGTGTCATCACACAAGCCAACTCTAGGGTTACTTGCCTAGTCTTTTAATCCTCCGGCCCCTTAGTGACTCTATGCGGCACTAGTATCCTTTCATACTAACAAGGCATACTAATGATGCATGGTTGCAACCAAGCATCCACTCTATTCCCATCCTAGTCTGTGCTAGCACTCGAGGCATGGGCGAGGAAAGACAATACTCTTATTAGGTTCATTTTACTCTCATTTAGTGTAGTGTTTTCACTTGTTAACTACTTACAATGGGTTACCCGTCAGCCTGTTTAGGGCCTCAGCCTCCATTGCAAGCCAATTCCCAACTTAACATACATATAACCTACCCTAAGCTTAGCAAAGCAAAAAGATCTCAAAAGACCAAAACCCATACATCAGTTCTTTAAAAAAGAAATTGACAAGTATAGAAATCATTTAGTCAAAGTACAACATCACAAATACGATCATCCTAACGGGACTGATCCAAGAAGGTACACATAAGTCAAAACATAACATCATATATAATCACCAAAATAATACTTCCCGGCCTCTAGTAAACATCCTAGGACTGGTCAACACTCTAGTCCATCCCCAATTCCAACATACAAGAATACACTTAACAAACAATGTAATTCACAAGTTTGTTTGATTTTGAAGACACATAGTTTGAGTTTATAGTTAGATTTAAGTTTCCATTTCGTTGTACATTTTTGGTCTGATAAAGTTTACTATGTTTCCCACTAAGCTTAACCCATTTTCACATTTAAATATGAATACCTCATTACCATAAACTCACAAAATGAACATTATTAAATAATTAGTTGGCAATTATTTAATATTATTAAATTTTAAATAGAGAATTCCCATGATCAATTTCTTTTATAACGCCCTATCAACAATTAATTAATTAATAACTCAATTAATTAAATTATTTGTTTATAACAATTCTTTCAATAAAAACCCTCAATGATTTACCATATTATAATAATTTAAGAAAATTATTAATAACCATATTAATAAAACCTTATTAAAAATTAACTTTTAATTACTTTTTAAATAAATTAAAGTTTTAATAAATTAAATATAATATAATTTAAACTTTTAAATAAATAAATTAAAAAAAATTTATAAAAGTGAATTTGCATTTTTAAAGGCCCGTCAACCTGCAAACCTATGGTCGTAGGTAGCAGTACCACTTGCCACATACAACCTTGAATCACTGTGGGTGGGGGGGGTTTGGGGTGTGGGGTTTGGTGGCCCCGCCCCCACCCATTTATATTATATATATATTTTTTAAATTAAAAACTTCCCCCCTTGTATAATATGGATTCAATTTTTTTTTTTATAAATAAAACCAAATCACATTTCCATATATATATATATATATATATATATATATATATATATATATATATATATATGTAAACACTTTGATAGAGAAATTCTAAGAAACCAATCAATTTCTTAGAATTTCTCTATCAGAGTGTTTGCATAGATTTCTTTATATATATATATATATATATATATGGATTTATGGAAATGTGATTTGGTTTTATTTATATAAAAAAAATTGAATCCATATTATACAAGGGGTGAAGTTTTAAATTTTTTAAAAAAAGATATATATATATATAATATAAAGGGGTGGGGGCGGGGCCACCAAACCCCACACCCCAACCCCCCCGCCCACGACTATTAAAGGCTGTGCGTGGCTGGTGGTATTGCTGCCTGTGACCACAAGTTTGTAGGTCGGCGAGACTTTAAAAATGCAGATTCATTTTTATAATTATTTTTTAAGGCCTTAGCCTCCATTGCAAGCCACTTCCCAACTTAACATACATATAACCTACCCTAAGCTTAGCAAAGCAAAAAGATCTCAAAAGACCAAAACCCATACATCACTTCTTTAAACAAGCAACTGACAAGTATAGAAATCATTTAGTCAAAGTACAACATCACAAATACGATCATCCTAACAGGACTGATCCAAGAAGCTACACATAAGTCAAAACATAACATCATATATAATCACCAAAATAATACTCTTGGCCTCTAGTAAACATCCTAGGACTGGTCAACACTCTAGTCCATCCCCAATTCCGACATACAAGAAAACACTTAACAAATAGTGTAATTCATAGTTTTGTTTGATTTTGAAGACACATAGTTTGAGTTTATAGTTAGATTTAAGTTTCCATTTTGTTGTACATTTTTGGTCTGATAAAGTTTGCTATGTTTCCCACTAAGCTTAACCCATTTTCACATTTAAATATGAATACCTCATTACCATAAACTCACAAAATGAACATTATTAAATAATTAGTTGATAATTATTTAATATTATTAAATTTTAAATAGAGAATTTTCATGATCAATTTCTTCTATAACATCCTATCAACAATTAATTAATTAATAACTCAATTAATTAAATTATTTGTTTATAACAATTATTTCAATAAAAACCCTCAATGATTTACCATATTATAATAATTTAAGAAAATTATTAATAACCATATTAACAAAACCTTATTAAAAATTAACTTTTAATTACTTTTTAAATAAATTAAAATTTTAATAAATTAAATATAATAATTTAAACTTTTAAATAAATAAATTAAAAAAAATTATAAAAGTTAATCTGCATTTTTAAAGGCCTGCCGACTTGTAAACCTGTAGTCACAAGCAGCAGTACCACATGCTATGCATAGCCTTTAATAGCCACAGGCAAGGGGTTTGGGGTGTGGGGTTTGGTGGCCCCACCCCCACCCCTTTATATATATATATATATATAATTTAAAACTTCCCCCTTGTATAATATGGATTTGATTTTTTTATATATAAATAAAACCAAATCACATTTCCATAAATCCATTATTTTTAAATATATATATATTTTTAAAGAAATTAATGCAAACACTCTGATAGAGAAATTCTAAGAAACCAATCAATTTAATATTCTACAATTTTGATTTCTTTTTAAATTATTCATGATTAAGTTATCAACTTTTAATCGACAACACGAGGGTTTTCTACTGTCTCAATTCTCATAATACAGACTTAATTCGATATGAATATCAATAAAACACAATGAAAGATTCATCATAGATGAATTTTGGAAAATAAATTCAACAAACACAATGTAGACAGAAATTTCGAAGAACATAATTCATTGTGCGAATAAATCACGAGACTCTACCTAAATTTGATGCTAATACGCAACCACCTGAAGATTGTGAGAGAATTCTCTTTTCTCTCAAAACCTTCTCTCTGAAAATCCCTTCTCCAAAAATCTTGGTCCTTGCGAAATGAACTCTCAATCTCTGATAAGGAGTTCTCCCTTGAATTCGAGGCACTGATTGTGCGATCACACGAGGGAACTCGTTGATCACAATCTTTTAACTCTTTATTTACTTTTTGAATATTCATACACACCTTTTGCAATTTAAAATATCTTTATTAAATTCATTTCTCTTACTCTTTAATTAATTTTTGAAGCATTTTTTGATAACACATAAATAAAGTAATAATAATATTTAGCATTTATTTAAAAATGATCTCCTAAATATATTATTATTAAATTAAATAATTATTATTACACTCTAAAATTAGAACTATAAATTTTATCTTTAAATTTAATTCTTTTATTTAATTAATTTCTCAATTAATTAAATATAATTAAATATTGAGATTATCTTAATAATTTTTCATTAAATATTATTTTAATTTGACTTAATTAACAGAAAAATTGCCAAAGACCTACAAGACGAAATATGAAAACCCATCATAAATACCACATACAAGATCAAACTCAAGGGTTATAATTACAAATTTACATCCTATGACAAATTCTGAAGGGTAATCATCTCAGATACTTGTCCTAATTTCTAGGACAATTGGTTTTAAAGTTAGGATTTGGACTCAAGAATTTATCTCCCCTCTCTTACCATTGAGATATTGCGATAGGGTATGCTCATCTTTGCAATTCAAGGAAGTTGATACCCGGTACCTGCAATCTACATAAAATCCACACATGTACAAAGACATATATTCTAAACTAAACAGGCAATGACAGGAAGTGGTGCATTGTGTAGATCCTGACTAGTAGGTGACTACGACTCCCTTTCTTAACCACATCAGAAATGTCATACATAAAGAAAACATACACGTATGCCATACACATGCAGTATGGGGTAAGTATCCACAAAAAACATGTATAAATAATCCATCTAACTAACATCATTAAGTAATTGAAATCATTTTAAATAATCATCATCAAGGTATAATCATGCATACATGAAATAATTGGTACCAAAGTAGTCTCATCATATAATCAATTGAGTATGAAAACAATATCTAATAATTTGGAAAATAATGTTACTAATAATCAAGCATAAACATAAACTGGCCTAAAAGAGTTTGACAATAATAACTGAAAGTAAACTAGGTGCAGACACTAATGTAGTAATATAATCAAATCACACCAAAGGTGTAGACCACTCGCAAGTCCGAATCATGATCAGTTATGAAGCAAGATCATCAAGGTTGCATCCATCAGGATGACTTACAAAAATCAAATGGGAGAGGCACTACACTACTACTGACATAAAATCACGTTCTCCAAGAAAAAATAATTTATACCGATTCTTTATCTTTTAATTCATCTCTTAACAATTTTTTTCTTTGTACAACAACTTGAAATTTAGACTCTTTAGGTGAAAATATTTGTGGTGCGCACTTCTTTACAACAGTACAAATCAGCGATCTTTAGAGGTATTCACACCATTCCTCCAATCTTCTTAGATTCTCTCTTTAAAACCAATCCAAAGATGATAAAGTATTTGATCATCATCAACGATTATTTTTTAATTGACCCAACACAAAAATCTTTCTAAATTAGTTTTCTTGTTTAGTCTAGCTTCAAATCATTTTTTTGAAATCTTCAAATAAAACAAAGTTGTTTTCCTTCATTCTAGGAAGGATCAGTTAAATATCTGAAATGGGAAAGCATTGTTCTCTTTGATCCCCAATGGAGTTGCCAAAAAACCTGTTACTACAAATTTTTGTCTTTCTAATATAACTTCATAGATTACTCACACATATCCCAAATTGAAATTCAAAACTGAAACCAACTATTGGAGAAATTTCTACTGAATGGACAATCTTCCTCTGGATTTTAGAAGTATAATTCCCTCTTATGATTTAACTTGGATTTTATGGTATGCTTTTGATCAAAAAGGAGAAAGACAACCTACATCTAAGAATGTACATTTTTACAATTGCAGGCAATAAAGGAGTTCACAATCAATGTCATCATTCAATATTTATTCAAAGATAAAAACAAAATAATAGTAATTGACAAGGTGAGTTCATAATTTTAATTGTTCATGCATTCAATATTAAACATAGAGGATAGACATAAGAAAAATGTAAATCCATCCATCAGAACACAAAGTATAATTACATAAGGGAATTGCTTAACAAAAAAATCTATACTTAATCATAAAAAATAGGGTAATCTGATTTTTGCTTTCTTTTGAGACCATCACAATGTTTCGTACCTTTACCTTATCCCCCTGTCTTTTTCCCTCTCTTGTCCCTCCCACAAAATTTAGTATATGTAAGCATTCAATATCAAAAGTGACTTTGGTAATGAATTATTTCTTGAAGATAACCACTCCAAAGATTAGTTATGGTTTTGGGAAGGCAACAATCTTAGAAAATATCATTTGAAACTCTCCTAGAAAACAACAAAATTTGGAAAAAATTATGATTGACATCAACCCATATCACAAGTAGTCCTAATCTTCTACTTTCTCACCAGGTACTTGATCATTCTTGACTGCTAACATCATCTATTGGATTTGGTTGTTGATTATCTCAACTTTAGTTTCTTCTTCAATCAACACCAATAGGGCCATGGTAAATTTCCTATCACTTCGCAAACATTCTTGGACAATGATAGTCATATCAAAGAGGATGCCATCTTTCTCAAGTTTCATGTAGGGTTGCATCATTGGAGCTTGTCCGTTCCCTTTGACCACCATCTTCTTTAACTTTTGATATGTTTGTAGAGGATTTCTTCTTGTAACTTTTGAACTATGTTTTGCAAAACCAATAAATTATTCTCATGCAAGAGTGTGCAAATATGAATAGTGCTCCACTATAAATGTTATTTGACCAATTAGCAACTAGTAACTGGTTACTCCAAGGCACAATCTCTACGTCATCTCAACAAAAGGTGCATTAAATTTCATCTCCAATCACACACCACCTTCTACTTGATTGCAACTTTAAAGAAAATGTCAACATTTCAATTGCATATGGGGGTCAAAATAATTCCAAACCATTTTAGTAGTTCTTATCAAGGCTGGAGTGAAAATACTAGTTGCAAAAACTTCCATGATGCTTAGCTTAGGGCATGTCCCCATGTCATTGCTAACTTTATTTTGACAAACAACCGATGCTCAACATCTCTAGCAACAATTCATGAACCTAGTGGTTATTGGTTTTTGTGGCTTATTTCTTAATAGATATTTAAAATATAATGCTTAAGTAAAATTCTAACAAAAATATTTGTAGATAGATATTTTGAGAAAAATAGGAGGTAATAAAAAAGAGAAAAAATATCTTATGAGCCATATGTCATTTTCTCAATCTATTGTGTATTATAGCCCTCCTTTTTTAAAAAGCTTATTCTTAAATGTTAAATAATGGTTGTTCCACAAAAGTAGGGATAGATTCCAAATTATCCTTTCCCATGATTAAAAATAGCATGGAAACACTCCAACTGCTTAAATTTAAGCATAAATTGCACTTAAGCAACAACATGGGGACATGATGTTGCTATTGCTAGAGAATCACTATTTTTGAGACCCCTTGAACTCTTTATATTTAGTTTAGATCTTATTTTATTTTTGTAAATTCTACATTTTAATTACTTGCAAGACTTGAAAAATTTCCACATTAATTTTAAAGATTATTGGATCCCTAAACACTTTCCAAACTTTATTTTAGAGGTTGTTTAAATAATTTGAGAGATGACTACGTTGTCTATTTAGTGTTGGGCTTTAAAAACGTTTAGATTTGAGTAGTTTAAAAATTGGGTTAACATGTACTTGTTAACATGAATGCTGATGGTATTCCTATGGGGGAGTATGATAGCATTGCTGGAGACATGATTTAGTGCTTATGTGGTGCATTCATGACAATGTTTGCCACTAATGTCAACATATACCTTATTCTATGAAGATTTCTAGAGTTGCAGAGGTAGATGCATTTGGCGTGGTCAACAATCAATGAGTTGGATTATGTACACTTACGAATATACTCAATGATGTGTAGAGATACTTTAGTTATGAGTGTAGAAGGAGATATGCAGTTGTGACAGAGTTATGTAATTTTTTCGGGATGTAGCTTTCAAAGAGAGTTTTTGGAAAGTGAGTATTGGTAAATTGGTTGTATCTTTTCAATGAGATAGAATTTAGTTAAGTGCATTTAGAAGATGGTCATAGACATATTCAAGATGCTATGTTCCAGATGGAAAAATCAAATTTTCAGTTTGAGCTAACTTATGAAGATTATTCAATGTGTTATTTCCAGTGAGCCAACTATTGATAAAATCATTATGGAAAGAGTTTAATTGTGATATAACATGTATTGTAATATCTAAATTATCTCCTATCTTATCATTGTAAATTGAGGAAGCCTGAAGGTTGACTCAATACTTGTTTTAGGACTTGGTATAAAGGAAATATTGTTTCCTTGGTTGTAATAATCAGTGAGATCATTTTGTTGGTTATGCGAACTTGGATGCAAATTTTTATTTGATCAGAGTAGAGATTGATGTTGAGGATGTATTGTGAGCTTCAAAGAAATTGTATTGGAAAAGAAGTTGTTGTTTAGTTAGTTCAAGAACTTGGATAAGATTATCCTAAAGATTGTTTAGTGAAGACAATCTGAGGCTATTGGGATAGTGAGTTTAGTAGTTCTCCTTTCAACTCCTGACAATGTCGGAACAACTCCTGACAAGGATTTAATGTCTCCTAATAGGGACTTATATGTACTGATTGTATTTCATTGGCTCCTAATAGAGTTCATCCTTTCACAAGGGACTTTTATATTAGTACATCATCTTGTGGGCGTCATTCCCACATGGATTTTCCCTATAATCTAGGGTTTCCATAGCTAACATATATAGTGTTATTGTGCATGGTTATCTTTGTATAGTTGTTGCATCTATTGTTTGCATATTTTAGAATTAATAAAGATATTGAGAGTTGTTTTAAATGTAGAATTGATTCATGCCCCCCCTTCCCCCTCCCTCTCCGTTATCTTGGTGGACTCTACTTTCTAATAGTACTAAACCCAATTCAAATACTTATGGAGCTAAATAAATTTACATTAATTCAAGTTTAAATTGCACGAATTTGAGTTCAAATTGTCACAAGAGTAGTCTAAGTTGCATATAATAGTTTAAATTTAATTCAAAATCTTACAAAGATTGTTTAATTTACACTAATTCATGTTCACATTCTCCTCATAAATATGGTTTAATTTGATTTAAACTGATTCCATTTTAAATTCATATAAAAATTGTCAAATTTGCATTAATTCATGTTTAAGTTATCATTCTCATAAAAAAATGTTTTATTTAATTTACACATTATTATAAATTATTTAAATTGCATTAAATTAGATTAAGTTCTCATTCTCACAACAATGGTTTAGTTTATAATATATTAAATTCAATTATTTAATTTTCAAATTCTCATGTAGAGAGTTTAATTCGTTCGCCCCTTTTAAAATCACCCTATTAAATGTCCTCTTCAAATTTAACTCTTCTAGCTAGCATACCTATATCCAATTCAAATGCTTATGGAACTAAATATATTTACAATAATTTAAGTTCTTTTAAGTTCAAATGTTCAAATACACATTGGTGATTTAAATTGCATTAACTCAAGATCATATTCTCCTACACATTAGTGATTTAAATTGCATTAGCTCAAGATCATATTCTTCTAGGAGTAGTCTAAGTTGCACAAAATAGTTAAATTTTATTTTAAAAATCTATAAAGATTATTTAATTCACACTAATTCATGTTCAAATTCTCATTCATAAAGGTGGTTTAATTTAACTTGATCAAATCCCAACTTAAATTCTTAGAAAAATTGTCTAATTTGCACTAACTCATGTTCAAACTTTCCTCTCATAAAAATTGTTTAATTTACTTTATACTATTACAATTTACATTAATTCACATTCAAATTCTCATTCTCACAACCATGGTTTATCTAGATGGTTCAATTTGGCACCAACTATGCTACAAATAGAATGCACCAAAAGTAAAAAGTAAAAAATAATTCTCTGATTTTTCTCAATTTTTTTACTGTTTTCGATTACAAGTCATATCGATCATGAATAACAAATGTTGAAAATTTAAGCAAAATCCATTGTGTTTTAATTTTTTTAAATTTTGATCAAAGCATCTTGGCCGTTCAATTTCACACGTTCAAACTTAATTATGATAGCTAGTATACCCTTAACTTTAATAAATAAATAAATAAATAATGAAAACTTTTTCTATGTATAGACCTAATAGAATGTCATAGACACCTTTAAACTCTAATAAACAATTTTTTTTTCTATGGACATACCTAATAGAATGTCATAGCACCTTGGAAGAGAATTTTGGATTTTCTTATAACTTTTTAAATTTTAATTAATAAAATTTAAAATAGATTAGCATTTCTAGATTGAATTTCTACAATTTTCACAAACTTTTTAAATATTAACCTTTTGAATTAAAAAAAAAGTTTCAGTAATTTCTGATTTAAATTGTGTACAATTTAAAAAAATTTAAAATAGCTTTTAGTACTTTTGATTTAAATTGTGTACAAATTTTTAATATTTAAAATAGCTTTTAGTACTTTTGATTTAAACTGTGGACATTTACTAACTTTTAAAACTTTAATTTTTAAATTGTTTTAAAATAAAAGCTAGTTTTTCAAGCAAATATATAATGTTGGATAGGTAAAAGTTGTGGACAATTACTAACTTCTGAAATTTTAAAATTAATTAGAAAAATAAATAAAATCTATTATTTTAACCAAATAGACCTTGTGGGACAGGGAAAAGTTGTAAGATCAAATCAGATTTTTAAAAGTAACATTGAATTTTAATTTTCCTTATTAAAATTAAATGTCATTGCTCTGAAATGTCATTATTCTTTAATAATGAAACTTTCCTTATAAAACTGAAATCGTATTACTCTTAATAAAATTTACCTTTTTCTATAATTATTTTAGAAGGCAAGTTTCTAATTTTTACTAAGACTTTGTTTATAAAAATAAAATAATAATGACTATTCAATTCATTTTGTTCATATTTTTTATTTTAAGTTTTTAAATGTTTAATCTTCAATGAGTTTTACCTTTTCCAATGATGATTTTAGAAGGCAAGTTTCTAATTCTTATTAAGATTTTATTTATAAAAACAAATTAGTACGGACTATTCAATTCATCTTGTTTATATTTTAAATTTTAAATTTTAAATTTTTAAATGTTTAATTTTCATTGAGTTTTTCTATGTTTGCATCATTTTTAGTATGCGATGATGAAAATATTTTCTAGAGCCATCTACTCCAAGCTACCAAAACTAATGATGGTGCTTCATCATTACCTAGTCAGTTTTATTTAAGTCGATAGTTGATTGAGTCTATTGGGACTCAAATTTGTAGCCCAATTTGAGTACCATTTTGAAATTTGTTGAAATCAAGCCCCTATAAGAGCTATTCATGCATATGTACTTGACTGTCATTTCAAGGCCTATGATGTGTTTCAATTGTTCCACACCTTTCATTCAGTACATGAGTGCATCTTATGACGATAAATTGTCTTCCCGAGTTATTTTGTGAAGTGCCATTCTGAACATTTCTCAAATCTGCATTTTTGCCTAAGTATCAAACAAACCTAGTTTGCAATTGAATATCTTGTAGCCGGTAAAGTCTCATCACTTGCCACTTTGAGAGTGTCTAGTATGTATATCAGAGAACCTATGTTTCATATTTTGAGTCATTTTGATATGATTTGACAAGGTTTTGAATCCCTCAAAGTTGGTAGTTCATTGTTGTCATGCTGATGCCCATTGTTTAGAATTTCGGGAACCGTTGTTTGACTAGTCATAACTTTGACCTAATTGACCCTATTTAGAAAATTTGTTTTCAATTACATTCTAGGGGTCAAAGAATTTCTATTTCCATATTTGAGCTTATGACAAATCCGTTTGACTATTTTTCAAACGTGATTCCAAACACAACTTCTAAAGTCCTATTGGTAGTTGAATATGCAAATTGCTCGGTAGGCATGTTCGGGATGTTAAAATTATGAAACTGTGATAGATGGGACTAAACTAATTTTACCATTGTATTCTATGCTAAATTTTTTTTAAGTATGCCAATTTGCAAGTTTTGACGAATCCATATGCACATTTTCTTAAGACCATTCTATTTGCAAAAATCATTATTTCGACAGTTTGTTCAATTTTGCAAATCCCAAAGGCCAACTTTGAATGCTTTCCAAATTCATCCAGTTATTTATCATGAGCCTAAATCACATAATTATACTCTTCATGTGACAGTATACCAATGCCCAAAGTTGTGAGTTCCTTAGTGGTTGTGTGACCAGTTTTCAAAGTCAAAACCGAATGCACTTTTATGTTTCTAACATGTTTGTTTGTAGTAGTTTGAAAAGGGCAACTTTGTCAATCAATATCTTTTGACTGAGTGATTTCCACGAGGCAAAATTTTGTAGACTAGTCTCCTGTTACAAAATTGACACTTCTCAGAGAAGTTGAGAAATGAGTCATAAAAGATCAACCAGTTATCAAACTTGTTTTTGTTAAGTTTAAAGGTTCAGTGGATTAGTTTGAGATGGTCACTTGCATGGGTTTGAATTTTTTTATTTTCGAATCCACTTGGAACTCGACTAACCACTTGAGTGACGACTTGGCTTTTAATTATAGTATTGCAATCTTGGACCTGACATGTGTCACTAAACACTATATTCTTCTTTGTTTTAAAATCATTTGTGACTTTACAATGGGTTCGAGGTTTTGAGATATTCATTCACCCCATTCTACTCAACTCATTTCAAGAGTATTGCTTATTGCTTAAGTTTTAAATTGAGACCACGATTAATTAAATACCTAAGAACTAAGTCACTTGGCATCCAAGTTCATTGAAGAGGATTGTTATCACTAGTTGATATGTTAAGTGTAGAGCAAGTTGAGATAGAGAACTATGGAATTAGCAAATGAGTAAAAAGGGAAATGGTCTATACTCGATGTAGAGAGACCAAATTGAAATTTGGCATGACCATTGGATTTGTGATTTAGTGGTGTAAAGACCATGAACAAGGATAGATATATTAAAATATGAGGAGGCCTCCATTATGGAATTCTCTCCCAACTTTCTTGATGTAACACAAGGAAACAAATCGGCCTCACTACAATTTATAGATGTTGATGGTTCATCATACTCATGTAACTTGTCAGAAATGATGATCTTAGCTAACTAGATGGAGATGACAGGTGGTAGATGACATGTGTTAGTTGTGTGCCCATTCGCAAGAAAAAGTGGTTGTGGTGATGGGACTTGGTAAGGTGATTAGACAGAGGCGCCACGTGGTGCGATCTCACATTCTCACCAAAGGAAGTCATAGAGTTGAGAGAAAGCATGATTGTGACATGTGGCATTGTGGGCTCTGGTGTGCATTAGGTAGGTGCTGACATGGTGCTAAGTTGGCGAAAATGACAAATCACTGTGTGATATGTGGCAGTTGGGGATGGAGATAGTGACATCATTGGATGAAACATGACACAATCTTGCTGTCCCACAAGGCGATGATGATGTCATCACAATGTAGTGATATGTTGCCACATCGCAGGGATGCCCAGGTGGAGCCTGATGATGTGGCAAGATGACAGGGATTTGTGGACCAACCAAAGCATGCCACTTGCAATGATTTGGTAAGCCAACTAAGGACGCTGATTGAGCAATGATGTTGTAGTGATTGGGATTTGTGCAGCTAACTAGGTGTTGACATTTGGCAAGATGACAGGGATCTGTGGACCAACCGGAGCACGTTGCATGGTCAACTAGGTTTGACCCAATGTCAAATTTGGAGGGAAAATCTTTTATAAGGTCTAAATTTTCATTTTGAAGAAGTTTTCCCTATAGAAATGAATGCACAAAATGTGGGATAATAAAATAACTCTAAAATTCAATGGGCCCACCTTTTTAAATTTAGGTTCATTTTATTATAAAGTGAAAGACTTTATAGTAAAATCAAATATTTGGGGAAAACCTAGGTTTTGAATGGAGGGTTGCTCGAATCTTCATCAAATATAGGACTATTGTATATTGTCGAAAAGCTCTCGGAGTCTTCTTCCCAAATTTGCCATCAGTTTTCACATAGGTATTAATGTATAGTAAATATTTATAGATTTGTCTGAGGTGTTTTATTTTAAATTGCATTTTGGTATGGGTAGTTCAGATTCAGTTTGTGGCCAAACGATGAAGTGAGTATTCACCAAACCTGGAGAGGATCCTATTGTTGATGTTATTTTGCCTCCAAATTAGTTTGGTAGAACTTTTATCAGAGTTTTTGGTAGCAGATCAGATATTTTATCAAGAAGGGTATTCTCATCATTCTTGGAGATATTTCTAGAGTTGGATATGCACAATGATGGGATTTGATCCGACTTTTAGGCGAAGAGAGAAGAGTGAGGCTTGACTTCAACATATGGAAGAATTCCAAGTGGACAAATGACATCATCAAATCAAATCTGGGAATTATTTCTCTTTTACTTATTCTCTTCTTTTTTCTCTCTCTAAGGTTGGATGTTGTTGGTTCTTGACTATTTAGCAAGGTTCTAGCTGTGATTCCACCATTTTCTCAGCATTTTCTCTTGTATGAACAACATTAATGGAGTTTAAGTGTATAGTTCTGGTCTATTGTGTGTTTTATGAGTCTTTTCATGCATCTTGAATATATTTATTTCAAATGAATGAATACAATGAGTAGCAAGTTACTTAGTTTGATTCTAATTCTTGTCTCCTGTCTCTGTTGTTTACAATCTTTTTTGTTTTATGGGCAAAGAACATAGATTCAATTGCATCTCATTTTGGGTTGTATATTTTGATGTGTTTTTCTTTTGATTCAAAGAATCATGTAAATGCTTGATATATTTTGGTAGGGTTGTAGATTTCATGAGAATGATAGTATGAGTATAAGATTCAGTTTGAACATAGATGTCTGATTCACTAAGTTAAGGGATAGATCTAATACTTGATGTATGTTGTGGTTTGTGGAATACCCAATGGATAAGACATTGATCAGTCATAGGATCCACAAGTATATTGTTGTCTCATATATGGGTTATGCTAATATCAATCAATTAACCAAAATCATTTTTCCTTTCATGTTGTAGAGTTGAAAAAGGATACCTGTACTTAGCTTGTGAATCTCATAGATCATGCTAGTAGCTATTTCATGTCTTTCTCATTGGATGAGTATAGAAAGATTAGGGGGTTTTCATCTGGTTAGTACAAATTCAGATTTATGTTTTAAGAAATGGTAACATATAGATGAAACTGAGGTCTACCCACCTAGGTTTTGCAGAACCTGAAGTGAAGAAGGAGTTCAACTTTATAGTTTGCTTGGGTTCTAGACACATTGTGTCCATCATAGGAGATAGCTGCCCTTAGATGCAATCTTTTCTTGGCTACCTGGTAGTTGAAATCTCTCTTAAGTCAAGAGCCAACCGAGTCAATGGTTGATTGTTTCACTTTGTGAAAGTTTGGAGCTATGTAATGCTTTTATATCAAATTACTCCTAAAGTGTTTTTATTTCCATGTCTTTGTAAGCTTTTGAACTTAGCATTCAAATCATTGGTTTTGATATGAGAAATGTCCTGCACTCCCTACATGTTTCCAACCATGACATAAAATTGCAGATTATGAATGTATTGGTAATTTTCCACTCCATACATGTTTCCAACCACTACATGAAATGAATGTACTAGTAATTATCCATGTATTGTAAATTGGCAATTTTGATAGAAGTATTATCACGAGATTTAAATTATAGATTAAGCCTCAAATCTCCATTGTTTAAACCATGAATATTGGACTTCACAAGTTTACCATTCCTTGAAGAGAAAGCATTGGTCATTGGCTTGTTAAAGTAACATGAGATAATGAATGAAAATGAAGCAAAAACAATACCTAAACCTCCATAACAATTTCAAAAGAAAAATAATTGTATAAAGCATATGTCAAATAGGGAAACATCAAACATCTTGCAAGAGAAGGTAGGTATTTTTGTCACTTCCTTACCACTTATTTGAACAAAGAAAGTGTCATTTTGGAAAAAGTAGTTAAAATGGAATTATCCAAAGTTTTTAATGTCAAAAATATTCCCTCAAATCTCATGTCAAAAATTAAATATTAAATTAAAAAATATATCTTTAAATTGATCAAATCAAGTTAGTAGTCCAAATACCTCAACAAGTTGCTTACTTAAATTTCTTACATTTCCCCTTTCTTTACCAATGCTACTAAGTTTTTTTTTTAATCAAAAGTTGTTGCCACATTTACAATTCAACTCTTATTAGATTTGTCCATTCTAAATGTTAAGAGATTTGTCTATTCTAAATGTTTCTTTACATGTTATCTCAACATTTCACTAAGACTTATATTCTAATGTTAAGAGATTTGTCTATTCTAAATATTTCTTAACATGTTATCTGAACACTCAGCTCAGATTTATATTCTAAATGCTTTCGATGAAGGAAATTGGGTTTTGAAAAGTGCCTAAAATTCTTTAGGCATCAATTTCTATTCTAAATGTTTCTTAACATGTTATCTCAACATTTACCTCAGATTTACATTAGTATGCTTAAGATTCAAGAAACCTCTTCTTTTCTAAATGTTACTTAACATGTTATTTCAACAGATAACATTTAACTTAGATTTACATTAGTATGCTTAAGATTCAAGAAACCTCTTCTTTTACTGACACCATCTTAAAAATGAAAGAATAGGTCATGTTAAAAAATACCTTTCCCCAAAAACTAAATGAACGACGCCACACTAAAAGGATGGGTCATGTTAAAAATACCTTTCTGCAAAACTAAATGAACAACACCACACTAAAATTTAATAGTATCATCTCAACGCAGAGCAACATCACAATTGCATTGATTTAATTTTTTTCTCAATGCAAGTAATGACTTCAATTATTTTATTTGGGCTAATCTTATATGCCACCTCAATCTAATATACTACTTCATATCTCTGAAAGATTTCCTTCACTGTAGAACATAAATCACTCCTACCAGCTACTCGTTGCACAATACATAAACTACTAGTTTTGAACTGTGTACAATTTTTACTTCATCCTGATCTGAAATGTGATCGAGAATTTAGAAACATTTTAGAACCTATCATAATCGACTGGATAAATCAAATGACTGCAACTGTAAGTTAAAATAGGAAAACTGAGTAAAATTGGAAACAGGACTCTGTTTGTATGATTCATTCAAGGATGTGATAGTTGCATCTACTGAGACATTAACACAGATTTTATAAACACATACATCATGATCAGACTATCTTGAACCCTGCAGATCATGCAAGCTCACAAATATATCAAAATCACCTGAGCTCTCTAATCTTGAAACTAGCGCGTGAGGAGGTGAAGTTAGGATTGAGAAAGAGCATCCAGATCTCATTGACTCTGCCCTCAAACTCAAAAGGAGAGTTGTACTGAGCAACAGTGAAGAGGGAGGAGTCGTCAGCCTTCTTGGATGCAGCGATGGCACTTTCCCATGGGGTTCCCGTCAGACTCGCCTGAAGCTGCGCCGCCTGCTCTCCCACATTGGAATCGCTCACGAACCCTCCAAACCTCCGCACTGCCGCGAATCGAGCCCCCCACCTCGACTCCACCAGCGCTAGGGTTTTCTCCGCTTTCGGAGGGCTTTTCTGGAAACTGGCCGGCACATAGAAGCTAACGATGAAGGAAGACTCGCAGAAGGGACCGCTTGACGGGAATATTTCAGTCAACACAGGCGCCGTCATCGGAACCTTGGCGTGCTTCTCATTCTGCCCTTGGATGTAATCGAACAGCCTGCAAAAGAAAATGAACACGAATTTGAGAATCTTTTTGAAAGGGAGAGGCGAGATTACCTAGTCCTTGTGGAAATGGAAACAATGAGAAATTTACTGAAATGGAGAAGCCAGACTGCCTCAGACATTTTAGTCCTTGAGGCGTCTGCAAGTGAAAATTTAGTCCTTGGGGCGTCTACAAGGGAAATTAAAATGAAGACGAAAATGGACAAAAATCTGATAAAATTTATTGAAATGGTGAAGCGAGCAAACCTTTAAAAATACAGCTCTGAGGAAAACGAAAATAAAAACTACAGTGGAAATTACTGAAATGAAAATGCGAGAAAGACTCGGAAATCCAGTTCTTGCGGCGTCCACACGAAGGAAATGAAAAATGAAGACGAAAATGAAAATAAATTCGATAAATCTATTGAAATGATGAAGCGAGAATAACTCAGAAACTTAGAGAAATGAAAATGAAGACGATAATGGAAGTATGTTTGAGTAATTTACTCAAATGAAAAAGCGAGAATAACTCAGAAGTTTAGAGAAATGAAAATGAAGACGATAATGGAAATATGTTTGAGTAATTTACTCAAATGAAAAAGCGAGAATAACTCAGAAATCCAGTTCTTGTGGCGTCCTCAATGAAAAGATAAATAAAGACGAAAATGAAAATGAGAAATTTGTTGATATGGTGAAGCCAGAATACCTTAGAAATTCAGTCAGTTCTTGTGGAAATACAACTCTAAGAGGAATACGAAAATAGATTTAAGAATTTATTGAAACAGAAAAGCCAGATTACCTCAGAAATCCAGTTCTTGTGGCGTCCACAAAGGAAATGAAAATGAAGACAATATTGAAAATAAATTTGAGAAATTTACAGAAAGGGCGAGGCAGGATTACCTTTAAAAAAAATGAAAATAAAGCCGAAAATGAGAATAAATTTGAGAAATTTACTGGCATGGTGAAGCGAGATCTATTACGTTAGAAAATCCGTCCTTGTGCATATGAAAGGGAAGATGCAAAATAAAAATAAATTTAACTAATTTATTGAAAGGGAGAGGCACAATTACCTTAGAAATCCAATCCTTGTGGCGTTCACAAAGGGAATGAAAATGAAGAGGAAAACAAAGCGGAGAAACTTACTGAGATGGAGAGAGAACATTCCAGTCCTCAAGGAGTCCACAATGGAAATGCAAATGAAGACAAAAGCTGACAGTAAACTTGCGAATTTTATTGAAACAGAGGGGCAAATTTACCTCAGAAATCCAGTCCTGGTGGCGTCTACAAAGGAAATGTTGCGAATTGAAGAGGTCGACATCCAGACCGTGTGGTTGTAGCGACGGATTTCATAGGAATCTCCCTCCTCGATAACGTCATAAAGGGGGCATTCAATGGATTTGCAAGAAGGAGGAGGAGCTGCTGCTTTGCTCCAGACGACCGCCTGTTGGCCATGGATCAGTAAAAGCAGCAGAGCGGCCGCAAAGTTGAATTTCATGGTGAATTTTCCGTCCCCACTGCAACTCAGTTTGTGTGATGCTCAGGGCGGACAAAGAAAAGCTTTGAACATTACCAAGATAAGGATTTCTGAGACTACAAGTTCGCACCTTTAACCATCTCAGATACGCAGTCACGCGGACAATTAAAGATTGTACGCCGCTATAATCTGCGGACAAAGAAGCGGACACGCGTATTGCCAGCAGCCATTAAAGTTCGAGTGGATGATTTTCATTTGCTCACAAATTCTTTGCCTAAAAGGCCTTCAATTTGGTGTCTGTATGGCTCTATTTAGATAAATTACCAGATATTTCCACAATCTAAGATATTATTAGAGATATTGTAGTTTTTAGATTAAATTGAGTGAAATTTAATTTTATATGTATGATATTTTATTTGGATATTTCACTTCTATCACTCAAGTGTGATACTAATGTTAAATTATGTAGTGCAAACTCTTTTATAACAATCCCAACAACATCCAATACTATTTTCCCACTAAAGCCTTGACATAGGGTCTTGAGGAAAATTTCCAAATATAGTTAGCCTTAACCAATTCTTTCATAATAGAGAGAAATATATCATGTTAAGTGATGACTCTCACATAGAGTAATTGTCGGAGCCATGAGACTATGTTTGCCTAGTGGTGATGAAGTATTTTATTTGGTGCATATTGATGTTATCACCTTCCTTTTGGAATCATTTCAAAAATCACAATGTTATTTCTATTATTTTTACATTTTGCATTCCATGGAGATTTATGTTAAGTATGTGGCGAAAGTCAAGAACCATAGTAAAAATTACATATCTTACACCTCTCCTTGTCAAATTATTGTTTTTTAAATTTTTTTTAAATCAGTAAACGACCGAAGCCTTATATATTATATTAATAAAAAGAAAAGGACTAGAAACGTTCAAATGGGCACTGGGAGGAAAGAACGGAGAAGAAAACCTCCAGTCTTGCTTGGGACCTTGGTCCTTTACAAAGTACATATGTGAATGGGGCATATCCCAGTTTCAAATCTTTATTAACATTTTTTAGAAAAATTCTATACTATATATTACTATTTTATATGCTTCTTTATTTGTTGGATTGATGAGAATGTCCGTCTGTTGTGGGTTTATGAATCCATGACCAATCTCTTGACTATCTGTTCTATAATTGACATTCTTGATGAGAAGTTCCTTACTGATTATGTGCAACCACAAACCACTTCATACTTATCTTTAATTGTTAGTTGTCTCAATCCAACATATATTCTATTACTACTTGAAACCTTGCCAAATTATTGTTAAAGAGGTTATTATTTCCTCTATTCCCCCCTTGGTGAGTGTGATGGACACTCTTGGCCCTAGCCGCAAATAATGTCTCAACAACCTTGGCCTAAAAATTAAGCAAGACAACTCCCCTAACTTTAATAAGGGTAAATGAGAAAAATGGAAGAAAAGAGTTGTCCTAGCCCTTGAATGTAAATCCAAAACCTCAAAAATGTCAATATCCAAATCAATTTTGATGTTGAAATCATTGAGGAAACCAATACCCCTCATAGGTCCACCATACTCATTGTTAAACTTGAAAGATTCCATAGACTCAGATGATGGGGGTGAGAGTGCGAGAATGACAAAGAGGAAAATGGCATGGAGGAATAATAATTCTCTACCTTTGAAATTAGCTTGTCTCATGTATCAATCAGTTTGAAGTCAGGTTTTGCTAAACATATTCAAGTGCAAGTGAAGGAGACTAAGATTATTCTTATGGTTGTCCATAAAGAAGAATCTACGATGGAGGGTGATTATAGAAAGGATCTGGTGTGGGTGGACTTTGATAATTGAAACAAAGATTAGAGGAAGTAAAAGAAAGACTCTACAATGTGTCTCACTTTGCACTGAAAGTAATTCACAACTCCTCTATTGTTCTCTATATATTATCCATATTGATAGTGCCAAAGGTAACAACGAGGAAGATGACCAAAAGGAACTCTTCAAGTTTTTTTTTTACAGAGGATTCGATGACCAAGATGCTAACTACCAAATGCAAAAGGAAAAATAATTAGAGCTTGTTGCCCCATTTATAGTTTTTTCACTATGGCCCACCACTAGATTCATGGCCCTATTCTTTTTCGTGATAATTTCCTCTATACCATACATAACTATGTTTACTTTTCTACAGCTTATGACCCTAAGTGGTCTTGGTTTAGGACTTTTATTATTATGGTGTTAGAAAGTATGTTGGACACTCAATTTTTTTTACTAGATCATGATTATGGTTGTTACTATGGATCTAGTTACTATGCATATTACTAGTAATATTTTAGCTTATTTTGTTTACAAAGGCACTGCTATGTTCATTTTTCACATTTTTGATATAGATGCTAGGGTGGCTTATTTTGTTGCCCCTTATATGGATCATGTTGTTTTGTGTTGTTAATGTTCATCTATTGATTAGGTCATAATATGTTATTGACTGTTGGAATGTAAAGTCATTGTAGATAACCACTAGTTGTAGTTGAGTCATCATAGAGGTTAGCAAGGAGGTAATCTTGATTCATAGTCTTTTAGGTGAGTTACAAGTAAAACAGGACATTGTGACATTTAAAGTGATATTCACTTGACATGTACTCCAACTTATCATTCTAGAAAAAAAACATATTGGCATTTACTATCATTTTGTTTGTTAATTGGTAGGAGGACACATATCTTAGGATAAAATTCATACTGATGTTAACCCTATGGATATTATGATGAAGGCTTTCGGTAGAGATAAGTTCATTTGGTGCAAAATTTCTTTCGGTCTATAGACCACCTGATAATAAGTAGAAATGGAAATGGTCTCTCAGTAGAGGAATTTCACAAGTTCGTAATTTGAATTTTTTTGTGTTATGTGTGTTGTCTATTCTCTACAATTTTCTACACTTATTAATTTTTATTACAGTTGGTACCAACAAAAGGTCTTTTGCATAGAATTTATTTGTTTAAAGTTTTGAGAAACAGTAGGATTTTTTGTTACAACGTTTGAGGTGCAAAAGTTTGATAGCTCAATTTTGTCCTTTGGAAGCTAAAGATTCAATCTTTGGTCTATGAAGGATGACAAGAACCAATTATGTCCCATTCTATACCATATTCCATCCTATAACATGCACCTTCACACCCATTCCTATATTCCATTTCCATTCCAAATCTTATTATTTTACCATTTTATGTTGCATATGATAAGATATATATAAGTGGCATTTAATATATTTTTTGGATAAAATATGAATATTAATTATTGATTGTATTTACTAATAACATTGTGATTCTAAGCCTTGGAAAATAAATATTGCAACATGGTTATAGAAGGAATCATAATGTTTTTCACTCAAGCTTCCAATTGCATGTCACATAGAAACTGTTACCAATCAACCTTCCTCTCACTAGTAAACTTCCTATCACCAACAGGTGTATTTTTCAGCAAATAAATTCCAACTGGAATATTAGTTTTTCATATGGTATTTTAGTTATTTTGTTGCAACTAATTAATACGTAATCTATAATTCAATGAAAGAGACTGACTTCGCATCAAAAATAATATTAAATTTTATTGTAATTATGAGCTAAATAAGCTCCTAAATTATAGGGATTTCCACAAATAGAAAAGTCAAATGTGAGCCATAAAATAATAGCAAAGTGGCGTGAAAATAGGAAATAGCTTGGAGCCATAATATTATATAAATATGAGCTATGCAAAAGGGAAAAGGGAAAACAATCTTTCATATCACTTCTTTGATAAATGAAAATTGGCATTTGCATGACCAAATTCACATAGAAAAGCTTTTATTTAATCTGTTGCACAAATCAAGAGCAAGGGCCCACTCCTTGGGGAAGTGCAATGATATGTATTCGATGCATTTTACTTTAGTTTGATTTTATTTTATTAAGATACCTTTAATTTATAGTTATGTGATTTTAGTTAGTTTGAATAATTTTATTTAAGATAGTTCTAATTTATTTTAATAGCTATGCGATTTTAATTAGTTTGATTATTTTAATTACAAGTGTTCCAATATGCTTTATGACATTTATATTTCATTAGTTTAGTTTGATAATATATTTTAGATTTGAGCTTGGTTTGGTAAATTGATTAAATTTTGATTTAAGTATTATTTATTTGGTCAAAATTTTTGTTTTCTTTTAATAAATTGTTTGATTTGTCGTATAATTTTAGGAGCTAGGAAGTGACAATTCTTGTCCATGGAAATATTTTCTCTTTTGTAGATTCCTTTTCATAGCTACATTCAGCTACATCTTGCTTGCTATCTTCATCCCTTGAGTGGACAACCACTATAACTTTCATCATTCTACGACCCTGGATCAATTTTTTCTGTTACAAACTGAGGGAATCTGCATGAGGCCAATCTTGATCTTAAAAAGGACTTAATCAAAACCATAGTTTTACCACACATTTTTTGGTGTCATTGCTGGGGAGAGGTTTTAAAGCTGCGAAATCATAGTGGGATAAGTTACAGCCATTGTGCCTTGGTGAAAATCTATGCAACTATATACATTGTTTAGATGATTAACTTTGGTTTGCTTTGTTTTAAATCATAATAGATACATTGTTGGATTGTGTAGGTATATCTTAGAAGATAGCTCATCATATTTATATCTACATCCATTGTTGTGAGTCAATTGATAGATAAGAATTGAATTTGAAGAAACAACATAAAAACAATTAAAATGTTGCATTTAAAAACCAAAATAGAGATTGGTGAGAGAACCACATCGAACCAAGATGACACTTTTATACCCCCTCTATCTCATGAATTCCACATACATTCTTTTGATTTTTTATTACCATTGTCACATGCATCCACAAATCTTATTTCCTTGGATGAGAAAGAACACACAACTGATGAATTTTTAGGACAATGGATTTTTGAAAATGAGTCATTTGGTGAAAATTTAACCACTTATTGTTCTTTTTGTTGCAAGGAAGAAGATAAGTGCACATGAAAAGTTGACATGGTGAAGGAGATAGGCATTGTAATCAAGCCTCAAAAAAAAATGTTAAACATGCACCTATCTTCTTTGCAACTCAAGAACTTGATATAAGTAGAGGAGATCAAGGTACGATTAGAGATTTTGAAATGTCTTATGATTCAATTGAATTAAAAATCCAATATGTTTCTTTACAAAATACTTATTCACCTACAGTATGTGGTGAATGGAATAACAAAGGCTCACAACAATTACTATATCCTTCATTACCATCTCCATTGTACTCATCCTACTTCATCATGCACACTTTACATCTACAAAAATTCTTACCATTTTCATTATTTAATCCATCTCATATACCATCTACTTTACCATATCCACAAAAGGAAATTACAATTCTTAAAAAACATTACATAATAAGGTGGTTCAAAATGCTAATAATGATGAGTTTTTAACGATCCTTTTACACTCTATTAATGTGCATGAAATTGATCTTGTGAAAAAATGATGTGATTTTAATTTAAAAGAACAAGAGGAACGTATTGATCAATTCACAAACCACCAACTTAGTTCTTCTTATCTACTTCTTGGATCAATTTTTTTTGATATATTTCACACACATAATGCAGGGTAAAATCACAAACTTGTGTCACCCTTCGGGATATCTTGGAGGGTTTACAACCAAAAGGGTTTTGATCATAATCCTATCGGTCATATGTGCATGACACTTTCCTGCACCTACATGGCCACCAAGGTTACAGCCGAAACCCTTTCGGCTGAAAGGGTTAGGATTGAAAGGGCACAAGACATTATAAATAGGTCAAAAATCAATTTTGGAGGTCATTTGCACTGTTGTGGATTCCATATTTTGAGGAGTGGATTAGCGTGTTTTGGCTGTAAGTGGTAGGTGGTTTTTGTTTTGTTTTGTCAAGTTATTTTTAGTTATTACATGTTAGTATTATTTAAATTAATTGCCTTTTAAGTGTTTTAGTAGATAAATTAATTGTATTTTAAGTGTTTTAGTAGTTAGTTATTTAGATTAGTTAGTTTTTATATATAGTTAAATCATATGTTAGATAGAATACTATATAGTATTTTTTAATTAAATGTCTACTTAATCATAAATGTAGATTTTACATGAAACATAGAAAACTCAAGTTGAGACCTAGATAACTAAATTAATTACATTTCCAAAACTATTAACATAGTAAACATACATAGATAACTAACATGTAGTGAAACATTAGGTAGAACTAAACTATAATAACTTTTAGTTGTTCAGACTTGAAAACTTGGAAACTATAATAACCTGCATCTACATGAAACTTAGAAAACTTGGTCAAACCTCAAGATAGCTAAAAATTAGTTACATTTTAGAAAACATTAACATAGTAAACCTATGTACTTTAACATGTAGTAAAAAAATAGATAGAAGAAAGCTAACTTAATTTAAAATTAGTTTGTTATCACACATACACATGTGCATATTTTTTGTTCACATACATGAGCTTTACATCAAGTTGATATATATTTAACGTGTGTGTTAAATAAAATGATCTATATTTTTTAGTTACATTCAACTCTGCACACACACACACACACACACACACACACACACACACACACACACACACACACACACACACACATACGTGTTTTAAATTAAGTTTAAATTTTAGTTTTATATACTTACATATCTTAGCTCTACATTTATAGACATATCTTCTTTTCATATCATTATGGCATCTGAACTTGGTGGTGCACCTACATCCTCGGGGGAGTCTAGCATTTAGGGAGGGGGTCATAGTGCCGAGTCTAGTACAACACTTAGACCAACATTGTAGTGCTTGCCCCTAGCTTACATTCAGTTATTATTGCCGAACTCTTTTAGGCCAATTTATGCTTGATGATTAGTAGCGTTATCTTTTAGATTATCAGATATTGTTTTCATACTTAGTTGATTTTATGATGACACTATTTGGTACTAGTTACTTCATGCATGCATGATTATACCTTGATGATGATTAATTACAGTGATTTCAATTATTTGATGATGTTACTTAGATGGATTATTTGTACGTGTTTTATATGGATACTTACCCCATATTGCATGTGTATGGTGTGTGTGTGTATGTTTTCTTTATGTATGACATTTTTGATGTGGTTAAGGAAGGGAGTTGTAGTCACCTGCTAGTCAGGATCTACATGATGCACCACTTCCTGCCATTACCTATTTAGCTCAGTATATATGTGTTTGTACATGTGTGGATTTTATGCAGATTACAAGTATCGAGTATTGACTTCCCTAAAATGTGAGGATGAGCATACCCTATCACAACATCTCAATGGTAAGAGAGGAGAGATAAATTCTTGAGTCCAAATCCTAACCTTTAAACTAATTGTCTTAGAAAATTAGGACAAGTATCTGTGATGATTACCCTTTCAAATTCATTGTTGTTCAAAATGTTTTAGAATAAATGAGAGGGAGGGGGGGGGGGGCGTGAATCAGTTATCCAAGGTTTAAATGCCCTAATAATACTTTTTCACTAATTATAGTGAGCCCATTAAACTACTCATCCATCCAAGCTTAAAAAATCATCTTAGCAGGTTACAACAAATCAACATGCAGGAATAAAACATGCAAGATCAACACATGACACAGTGATTTACATGAAAACCCAATTTGGGAAAAACCACCAGTAACATGCTACTCAATTCTCACTCTTCTGAAGTGATGCCCTATTAAAGGCCTGACCTGTTAAAGGCTTACAACATACTGTTAAATGTGACCTTGTTTGAGGATTTCACCATATTGTTAGGAATGGGCCTGGTCAAAGGACTTTGGAACATTCACTTGGAATGTCACCCTATTAAAGGATTTACAACATGGCTGTTAAACCAACCTAAGTCCATAGGATTTATACTAACTGTTACAATTGCTAGAGAGTAACAATAAGAGCTTTTGATCTAATACAACTCACAACATACCTTGCAGATTTCAGATCACACTTCAATTCAATCCTTTGCTTGGCTTCAATCACTGCAGCTCTGATAGCTTGTCTTCTTCTCAAGCTTTGTCTCCTTGAGTCTTCTTACTCATCATACCAATGCAATCATTTCTGTGGTCATCTATCAAAACAAAGTTTCTATGCTCTCTTCCTCCTTAACACCTTCTTCAACACTTCATGCTTTCATGCTTGACCAATCCTTTGCTTCGTGACCTTATGACTTCTTAAATAGAAATCTGGAATTCTTTTCCTGCTCAATTCTCCCTCTCCAACTTTAGGGTTTCCATAGATTAGGTAGGATACAATGTATCTATCCCATATCTCATTTTTATCTAGAAACTTCATCTAGAATCCAATTGTATTCGCCAAAAATATTTTACATAGTGTTTTGTGCTACCAGCCCATCATTCTTATCTTCTATCTGGTTCACAAAATTCTAGATAACAATTATGTCAGCTCAGATCTGGCGAATCTTGGACTTTTCAAAATAATGTAGCAGCTTGACACTTTTGACTTTCTGATGCTCGACACATGAACACAACTCGGCACTTGATATTCACTTGGCACTTGATTTTCACTCGGCACTTAATTTTTACTCGGCACTTGATTTTCACTTGGCACTTGATTCCAATATCTCCCTCTGTCACCTTGCTTGTGACATGTTTGGAATGTCAGTACTTTGATTACTTCAGGCTAAACCTAAAGTAAGTACCCTCTGCATCAACTTATATCATCTGATCAATCAACTTACTTGATGCAGGGCAGTCATCTGATCAATCATCTTCACTTGCTTATCTTCCACTAATTCTCTTACATAGTGATACTTGATTGAAATATGTTTTGTTTTGGCATGCATCACAGGGTTCTTTGATATGTTGATAGCACTTGTGTTATCATAATAAAGTATCACAGGTTCAGTTATTTCTTATCATTCCTTTCAACAGATGCTTGATCCACACAATATTTGTACAATTTATAGCAGCAACAACATACTTAGCTTTTGTTGTGGATTGTGATGTACAACTTTGCTTTTTACTAGTCCAAGTGACTAATCTTTTTCCTAAGAAAAGTGCTCCTCCACTGGTGCTTTTTCTATAATTTATGTTACCTCCCTAATCTGCATCAGTGTAGGCCTTTAAATCAAACTTTTCAGTCCTCTTGTAGTACAAACCAAAATATTCTGTACCTTTTAGATACCTCATTATTCTCTTGACAATCATAAGATGATTTTCTCTTGGGTTTGCAGAAAATCTTGCCACTATTCCAACAGATAAAGCAATATCTGGTCTACTGTGTACAACATATTGTAGTTTTCCAATCTTGGATCTGTACATTTTTTAATTACTTCAGCTAAATCATCATTCTTAGATAACTTATGTCCTATTGCCATTGGTGTACTTACTGGTTTTGATTCATCTAAACCAAATGTTTTGAATATTTCCTTGATATATTTTGATTGGGTTACAAATATACCATGTTTTAATTGATGTACTTGCAATCCAACAAAAAATTTGATCTCTCCAAACATTGACATTTCAAATTCATGTTTCATTTGATCTGCAAAATCTTTGCATAGAGCATCTTTTCTTCCAAATATTATATCATCAACAAAGATTTCAGATATCAGAACATCTTTACATTTCTCTTCCTTGATATACAGATTGCTATTGTCAACTGTTTTCTCAAATCCTATCTTGATAAGATATTTGTGAAGTCTCTTGTACCATGCGCTTGGTGCTTGTTTTAAACCATAGAGTGCTTTATGTAGTTTACAAACCATATCCCTATTGTTCTCATCAACAAATCCCTCTGATTGTTCAATATAGACTTCCTCTTCCAATATACCATTCAGAAAAGTAGACTTTACATCCATCTGATAAACTTTAAAACCTTTATATGCAACATATGCAAGTAAAGTTCTTACTCCTTCCATTCTAGCAACATGGGCAAATGTTTCTCCATAGTCTAATCCTTCTTCTTGAGCATAACCCTTACATACTAGTCTGGCCTTATTTCTAGTAATCTCACCATTCTCATCTAGCTTGTTTCTGAATACCCACTTGGTGCCAATCACATTCTTGTCAGCTGGTCTGGGAACCAAACTCTAGGTTTTGTTCCTCCTTATTTGTTCAACCTCCTCTTCCATAGCTTTATACCAGTCACCATCTTGTAATGCATCATACACTATCTTAGGTTCAAATTTTCTTAACAGACATGATTCATTTCTTACTCTATTCCTTGTCATTGGTCTTACACCTTTATCACCAATTATCTGTTCAGCAGGGTGATGTCTTTTCACATATTTGGATAATCTTGGTTCTGTCCTTGTTTCCATGTTTGATCTTTCAGATTTAGGGTCACTATGTACTTCGTTGTTAGGTAGTTCTACATCTCTTTCATGTGTACTGACTTCAAAATTAGAATGTGCATTTTCTTCATTCTGCAACTTGGCTTCTAAATGCAGCTCGACATTCATTGGTTGTGACTCGGCTGAAACTGAAACTTGCTGTTGAATTCCAATTTGATTGATACCATCCTCGTCAACAGGAATTCCTTCATAAGAATACACAAAGGTTTTTTAGTCATCCATTCTCTTTGGTTCTTCAACTTGGACTTCTGTATGCTCATCAAAGTTTACATTTGTACTTTCCACAATTTTGTTAGTGTTAGTATTTAAACACTTATAAGCTTTACTTCTAGTGGAGTAACCAAGGAATATGCCTTCATCACTTTTTGCATCAAATTTTCCATTTCTAGTATCTTTAAGGATAAAGCATTTGCAACCAAATACTTTGAAATGCTTTACATTGAGTGAGTGACCATACCATAATTCAAAAGGTGTTGCATTTGTACCTTTCTTGACTTGTACTCGGTTCAGTGTATGAACAGCCACACTTACAACTTCTCTCCAATATTTCAAAGCAACAGTCTTTTCCATCATCAATGTTCTGGCATAGTCAATCACAAATCTATTTCTTCTCTTAGCAATTCCATTCTATGGGGGAGTCCTTGGAGTTGATGTTTGTCTCTTGATTCTTTTGTCATTGCAAAATATCTCAAATTCATTTGATGTGAATTCTCCACCTCTGTCTGATCTCGGGCATTTCAAATTCTTTCCTATTTCCTTTTCAACTCCAGCCACATACCACTTAAACATTTGAAAAGCATCAAATTTTTTCTTTAAGAACATAACAGTCATCATCTTGGAATAGTCATCAAAAAACAACATTATATATTTATCTCCTTTGTAGCTTTGTACTTCTATTGGACCGCATAAATCAGTATGGACTAACTCAAGTACTTCTTTAGATGTATAGTTTTTACTCTTGAAACTTGACTTAGTCATCTTTCCTAGCTAACATTGTTTGCACATGATGTTATCAGGCTTCTTCAGTTTAGGTAAACCTCTGACTTTCTTCATTTTACTGATATTGACCAGATTATCAAAGTTGACATGACATAGCCTTCTATGCCATAACCATTCATCATCAAATTTTGCAACAAAACAAGAAGCATTTTCCATATCAAGATAAAATAAATTACTTCTTGTTTGATCTCCTTTTCCTATCAATTTACCATCAGTATCATAGATTTTTGCAGTTTCGTTTCCAAATTCTACTTTGCACCCTACATTGCCTAACTGTGAGACACTCAACAAATTGAAGTTTAGTACTTCAACATAGTATGCATTATCACATGAAATTTTCTCTGTAAGCTTAATGGAGCCTTTTCCTTTGATTTAACATGGAGCATCATTTCCAAATCTAATACTATTTCCATCATACTGAGTAAAGTCAACAAATTTAATTTTGTCTCCTGTCATGTGATGTGAGCACCCACTGTCTATGATCCATCTGTCATTCTTGTTCATACATGTTACTAGTGCTATAGGATCTTCTTCATCAGACTGGTCCTTCATAGCCACATAAACAACTTCATCATCATTATCATCAGAATCCTCTTCAGCGATATAACACTTTTTGGCCTTGTCTTTGTAATCTCTCTTATCATCTTCTCTTCAATTTTTGTACTTGCTGCCTTCCTTGTAATCCTTTTTCTGTGTACACCTTGCAGCAATATGTCCTACTTCATTGCAATTGAAACAAATGATAGGCAACTTACCCTTGAATTTTCCTTTGCCTCTATGAAATCTTCCAGCTAGTAATGCTTCCAATTGTTCTACATCTTCCTCATTAGTGCTACTGTCACTGAATACATATTTCATCTTTCTTCCCTTCTTTGATTTCACCTGTTCAATATCTTTCAATGATAGCTTTCCCTTGAAAGCAGATTCAACATTCTTAGGTCTGTAGTTGTCAAAGTTAGATAACTCAAACGCAGTGAGTCTACCCACTATACCTTCAAAACTGAGATTGTTTCCTGGCACACATCTTAGCTCTTGTATAGCTGATACTCTAATAGCATAGATAGGGAGCAAGGTTCTTAATAACTTACTATTAATAGTATCATCATCTAATTGACCATTCAAACATCTTATTGCACTTACCACTTCCTTTATTCTAGAGGCATACTGAGCAGCATTCTCACTTTCCTCCATTTTCATGTCATCAAACTTTCCTCTGAGGCTTTCTCTTTTTGCTCTTTGGACATTCTGATCTCCTCCATAGATGTCTGACAGGGCTTTCCACATCTTAAATGTAGTGTCACATCCTTTGATATCATTGAATTCAGCATAGTTGAGTGCAGAAGCAATCTCCAACATTGTCTGATTGTGTTCCTGTTTATTTTTCAAATCTTCTGCAGTAAGAGTACTAGTTGGATCAACATGTTCAGTAACAATTGAATTTTGGGCATAATCTCCTATGGATCCAAGATGCAGCTTCATCAAAATTTTTCATGCAACAAAGTTGTCTTTATTGAGCTTGGGAACTTCTCTCTTAGGCATTTTGATCTTTTCTGCTTTAGTTCCTTTAAACTAAATCAGCAGCAAGGCTTTGATACCATTTGTTGGTAATGTTTTAGAATAACTGAGAGGAGGAGGGGGGTGAATTAGTTATCCAAGGTCTAAATGCCCTAATAATACTTTTTCACTAATTATAGGGAGCCCATTAAACTACTCATCCATCCAAGCTTAAAACAATCATCTTGGCAAGTTACAAAAAATCAACATGTAGGAATAAAACATGCAAGATCAACACATGACACAATGATTTACGTGGAAACCCAATTTGGGAAAAACCACCAGTAACATGCTACTCAATTCTCACTCTTCTGAAGTGATGCCCTGTTAAAGGCCTGCCTTGTTAAAGGCTTACAACATACTGTTAAATGTGACCTTGTTTGAGGATTTCACCATACTGTTAGGAATGGGCCTGGTCAAAGGACTTTGGAACATTCACTTGGAATGTCACCCTGTTAAAAGATTTACAACATGGCTGTTAAACCAACCTAAGTCCATAGGATTTATACTAACAGTTACAATTGCTAGAGAGTAACAATAAGAGCTTTTGATCTGATACAACTCACAACATATCTTGCAGATTTCAGATCACACTTCAGTTCAATCCTTTTCTTGGCTTCAATCATTGCAGCTCTGACAACTTGTCTTCTTCTCAAGCTTTGTCTCCTTGAGTCTTCTTGCTCATCATACCAATGCAATCATTTCTATGGTCATCTATCGAAATAGAGTTTCTGTGCTCTCTTCCTCCTTAGCACCTTCTTCATCACTTCATGCTTTCATGCTTGACCAACCCTTTGCTTCATGACCTTATGACTCCTTAAATAGAAATCTAAAATTCTTTTCCCGCTTGATTCTCCCTCTCCAACTTTAGGGTTTCCATAGATTAGGTAGGATACAATGTATCTATCCCATATCTTATTTTTATCTAGAAACTTCGTCTAGAATCCAATTGTATTCACCAAAAACATTTTATATAGTGTTCTATGCCACCAGTGCATCATTCTTATCTTCTATCTGGTTCACAAAATTCTAGATAAAAACCATGTCGGCTCAGATCTGGCGAATCTTCGACTTTTCAAAATAATGTAGCAGCTCGACACTTTTGACTTTTTGATGCTCGACACATGAACACAACTCGACACTTGATATTCACTCGGAACTTGATTTTCACTTAGCACTTGATTTTTACTTGGCACAGTTTGATTTTTACTTGGCACTTGATCTTCACTCAACACTTGATTTTTACTTGGCACTTGATCTTTTACTCAGCACTTGATCTTCCCGTATATTGTCAATACATCACTTTATCATTTTCTTAACTGATCTTTGCACTTCATTCCAAAACTATAACTCAACCTTTCCCTTAGGCGCTTTTGTTACATCTTATTGATTCCTCACCAATCAACTAAGTGATAGTGCTTGGATCTTATAAGCAAGTGCCATTCCAACAAATAGCAGGTTTGACATCAGTGACAAAATAATGATTGAACACATTCTGTAGCATCAATATCTTTCATACAATGATCTGTTTCAATTAGATTACAATAGTTGTATGACGTAAATTCGTGATTATAACCCTTGAGTTTGATTTTGTAGGTGTGTTTTTTTATGTTGGGTTTCCATATTTAGTCTTGTAAGTCTTTTGTGATTTTTCTGTTAATTAAGTCAAATTAAAAGATTAATTAATGATTTAATTTAATAGAAATTATTATGATAATTTCAATATTTAATTATATTTAATTAATTGAGAAATTATTTAAATAAAAAGAATTAAATTTAAAGAGAAAATTATAGTCTAGTTGAGAGCGTAATAATATTTATTTAATTTAATAATAATATATTTAGGAGATCATTTTTAAATAAATGCTAAATATTATTATTACTCGAGTTAATAAATATTTAATCAAATAATGCTTCAAAAATTAAATAAAAAGTGAAAGAGGAATTAATTTATTAAATATATTTTAAATTGCATAAAGTATGCATGAATATTTGAAAAAGTTGATAAAGAGTTAAAAGATTGTAATCAATGAGTTCCCTGACGTGATTGCACAATTAATGCCACAATTTTAGGGAAGAATTCCATATTAGAGATTGCGAGTTCTTTTCGCAAGGACCAATAATTTTGGAGAAGGGAGTTTTTAGAGAGAAGGTTTTGAGAGAAGATAATTCTCTCATAATCATCGTGTGATTGCAAATTAGCATCAGAACCAGGTAGAGCGTTGTGTTTTATTAACCTAGTGATTTATGTTCTTCAAATTTCCTAGCTTCATTGTGCTCGTTGAATCGTTTGTTTCAAATTTTGTTTGTGATAAATCTTTCAATCTCTCATTTTGAATTACTGTTACTCATGTAAATTCTTCTATATATGAGGATTGAAAACTAGGAAACCCTTGTTCCATGAATTAAATAATTGTTAATTGATCAGAGTTAGTTTTGAAAAGAAATCACTTTTTAATTGAAAATTTGATCTAGGTTTTCCTATCAGACTGAATTTGTAAATGTTTATAATATATATATATATATGTATATATATATATATAATATTGTTTGGGGAGGGGCAGTTTTGAAAACGTTTATAACAAATTTATTTAAAAATAAATAAATTAAAAAATAAAAAATTTAGTGGGGAGGCAGGGCCACCAAACCCCCACCTCCTACCTTCCTCGAAGCACTACTTGTGTATGCAAACTGGCTGCTGGCCGCAATAGCAGTAGACAACCATCGACCGCAAGACAACTGCTTGCAAAGGTCGGCCGATGAGCCTAAAATACCAATGTTATTGCGATTTATTTTGTAGAATTTGTTTTTATAATTTATTTATTATTTTAAATTAATAAGATTTGTATTAATTATTAATTTAATTTTTTTAATATAGTTATTAATAATTTTATTAATAGTTTTGTTAATTATAAATTAATTAATAATTAATAATATATATAGTTTCTTTTATAATTATTAATCGAATTTAATTAAATGAAGTTCAATTAAATTTTTATTGATGATAAATATCATTGGATAAAGTTTAAATTTATTCATTATGTTATTATTTAATGATTTTGATTATTAAAATAATCATTAATTATTAAAATAGTCATTAATTATTAAAATAATAATTTAAAATAATTTATTTACTAAATTATTAAATAATTAATTATTGATTATCTCATAAGATAAAGGCATTTGTGCATTACGATCAAATACAAGAAATGGGTTAAATAGTAAGTGTTAAACTATAAATCTCATCTACTCAAAAACATACATTGAACAAAAACTTAAACCTTACTGTTAACTTAAACTATGTGTTTTTAAAATCAAACCAAACTATGAAACCTACACTGTTAACTATATGTTCTCTTATGTTTTGGCTTTGGGTTGACTAGAGTGTTGACCAGTCTTAGGATGTCTACCAGAGGCTTGGGAGTTCTGTGTTTGTGATATTATGATGATGCTTTGATTTTGATCTTTTAAACTCAATCATGGTAATGTGTCTAGTATGCTCTATAATGAGTTTGGTTATATTGTTCGTTATTGCTTTCAGTGTTCTTGTGTGATAACAAGATGAATGTTATGACATACTTGAATTAACCCTTGAGTCATCGATCAATTATTTTTGGGATGCTTTCCAGTTGCTTGTAAAGAACTGAGGTGTTATTGTGAATTATCTTTTAATGATTTCCAATCACTTGTATAGGATTGAGGTGAAAACTATGATTCTTTAATTTGTACTTTTATGAGCTTGGGGTAGGTTATCTATATGTAATGTCGGGAAGTGGCTTGCAATGGAGGTTAGAGCCCAAAGTGGCTACCAAGTAACCCATTGTAGGTTGTTTAATAAGTGAAAACACTACACTAAATGGGAATAAAAGGAACCTAATAAGAGTCTTTTTCTTTCCTCACCCATGCCTCAAGTGCTAGTACAGACTAGGATGGGAGTGGAGAGGACGCTTGGTTGTGACCATGCATCATTAGTATGCCTTGTCAATATGAAAGGATACTAGTGCCGCATATAGTCACTAGGGGGCCAGGGTCAAGTTAGTGCCAGGATAACTCTAGTGTTGATTCGTCCAATGACACTTGCCTGCTTGCATAGTAGATTCCCTATGTGTCTTTTTTTGCCTCTGGGTCTAGATGTCGATTTATCTTGGAACCTTTGAGTTAGATTACTTTTAGAGATTTCCTTGACATAGATATTACTTTTTATTTTGGGATTGATATCCTATTTGGGACTTGAGACTATCTCCTCAACATGGTGGGAGTGGACCTTTTTAGGTTACCATGAGGTTGAGTGGTAGTGCTTTCTACTTTTACCATTGAGATCTATTCGTAGATGTCGTGGTTGGAGTTCCTTGTTCTGCATTTCCTTTCATTCTATTTTTGTGTATTATGATGGATGGTTATATCTTATGATGGATGGTTGTATCTTTATGATGGATGGTTTTACTTATTGTATTGTACTTTGTTTCATGGGTTTGAAAGGGATTATGTAATCTATTTTTATAAATGTATATTCTTTCAACCTTTCATACCTTGTGACATGTACAGTGGATGATTGTGCATTCCAAATTTATTGCCAAGTGACATTCAGAACAAATGTATATTGTTTAAATGGACTTGAAATTGTAATTATTCTTTCATGTGGATGTGTTATTTATTAGACTTAGTATTATTTAAATTTAAATGTGATTCAACATCTTGGGATCCTTAAGGAATGTAATCTATTATGTTTGCTTATGTAAGATTATATGTTGATGTAGTGCCTCTCATGTTTGCAGTCTATACCTTGTTGTTTATTTTGATTCGAGAGATATTGGATACTCCTATTTTGTACTTTGAGGATGACCTGAGGGTCAGATGTTATACTTTGATTTAGTACCATAGATGCCTTATTGCTATGTTGTTCAGTTTATCATATTTGCATGTTGATGCTATTTTGAGATGACAGTAGATCTATGATGATATCTAGTTATATGGCTTATTGGACATATTTGTTGATTATGTTATGAGCTAGATTTTATGCTATGGTTATTTACTTCATTCATGTATCTTTACGCTTTCCACAAACATGAGTGGCATAAATGGATTAATTAGTTATTTAATGCATTAATTGCTTTAGCTATTATATTATATGCAATTGCACTTGATCATGTGTTTTAGTGTGTAGGATTTATATCCCTAGTAGTGGCACATGGAGTTAGTGATTTAGTTGTTCATATTTTACCAATGTCATCCCTATATGGTCGATGTATCCTTATTTTATTTCTTCTAATTAAAACCTTTCGGTGATTAGTAAATCCAAACTCATTTGTATTTGTTGGAAATGATTGAAAAGATCATGAATGAAGAGAAATGGAATTGGTAAAAGAATGTTTCAATCATTGTTTTGTCATTGATGCCAAACTTGCTATTTGCAGGAATGATAATTACTTTAGTGATCCAAATACTATCAATTGGTTGATTGACAAGGAGGTGGAAATCAATAAGATGTAACTAGAGTACCTAGAGAAAGGTTGAAGTTATGATGTTGTACTGAAGTATAAGGATCAACTAAGCCATTGATGAAAGAGTGTATTGATGACATACTCTAAGACACAGAGGATGGTCACACTAAAACATATAAGAGATTTAAGGATTAACTAAGTCCTAGTAAGTGCTGAAAAAATTCTCAGTTGAAGCCGAGCAAGTTCAACTTTAGTATGTGCAGAGTGATCTTCAGGTGCTGAGTGAAGATCAGGTGTCGAGTAGCCTTTAGGTGCTGAGTGAAGATCAGGTGCCAAGTGAAGATCAAGTGTCGAGCAAGATTTAGGTGCCGAGCAAGACATAGGTGCCGAGCACTAGTAAATAATATTAAGATGCTGAGTAACACAGAAGGTGCTGAGCATTAGTAAACCAATAATGTTGAGTTGCTGCATTATTTTGAAAAGTCAAAGATTCAACAGATCTAAGCCATCATGGTAGTTATCTAGAATTTTGTGAACCGAATAGAAGATTAGAATGATGAGCTGGTGGCGCAGAACACTATGTAAAACATTTTTGGCGAATGCTAATGGATTTATCATGAAGTTTCTAGATAGAAACAAGATATGGGACAAATACATTGTATCCTACCTAATCCATTGAAACCCTAAAGTTGGAAAGGGATATTTGAGCAGGAAATCAAGAATAAAACTTCTATATAAGGAGTTACATGTCAAAGATCAAGTGCACATGCATGAGAGGGAGTTGGTCATAATTGTAATCACGCGAAGAAGTCTAGAGGAGTAAGAACTGAGCATCAAGACTCTGAAATGATCGAGTGACTAGGGAGAGCATTGGCATAATGAGTGGAAGAACTCAAGGAGATAGATCTTGAAGGGTGAACAAGCTATCTGCATTGTAAAGGTGGAAAGCCAAGCAAAGAAGAGAACTGAAGAAGTGATATGAAATCTACACAGTGAGGGTTGCAAATCTGTAACAGGTCAAAACCCTTCTAATACTTTCTTACCATTGTATTAGATATTGAAACCCTACATTGCTAGGTTAGCTTAATAGCTAGGTGGATAAGCCTGAGGAAAAGGATAAAGAGATCCTCAGAAGGACAAAGAGATCCTCAGGAGAAGAACAAAGAGATCCTCAGGAGAAGGATAAAGAGATCCTTAGGAGGAGGATAGGAGATCCTTAGAGAGGGATGAAAGATTCTTTTGAGAAGGTGATTGTAAATCCCATGGACTGGGGTGAGCCTAACAGCTTTATGTAAATCCTTTAACAGATTGACATTCCAAGTTGAATGTTCTTAAATCCTTTAACAAGGCCACATTTAACAATGTGTTGTAGCCTTTAACAGGGCAGGCTTTTAACAAGGTAGACCATCAAAAGTGGTTGAAATCAATTGCGCAGTTATTTTGTGGGTATCATCCCCACTCCAGTTTTACCTTCTTATTTTTGGAGGGTTTCTGGGTTATCAAATCCTTAGTGTTATGGTGTGATGCATGTTTACTTTTCATGATTGTTTAATGTTCAGTTGCATGCATGCTAATTTCAGCTATGTGACATTAAGGATTTGTAGAAAAAGTTGTATTAGACATCATTGAACCTTGGATAATTGATTCACCCCCCCCTTCTCAGTTATTCTAAAAAATTCTAACAGTATTATGTGATTAGACCAGTGAGCATGTTTGTGGATTTAGAGGTTCGCATTGTCGACAAGGTGTTATGTGATTTTCTATGATTTTGGGTTTTTTGGCTTTTAATCTTTTCAGATTTAATTTTTGACATCTTTTCTTTAGGTGAATTCCTATTATGGAGAATAATCTATTTTCGTTTGGGTCAATTCGGAGTCTAGTTGCTATAGTTGGCTATTTTCCCTAATCAACTATTCACTTGAAAAGTGAATAAGTATTGAAAAAGTATTTTTATTATTCACTTCTCACTTTTTGAAAAAGGAAATTTGAGAGCTCTTTTGATAATCCTCTTCTAAAGGATTTGATTTCTATTCATACTGGGAGTTGTGAGGGTGGGTTTTTCACAAGGTCAGTCTTGTTGGATCTAGCTTGGAGAGTTTTTACTTTGCCATCACTTTCAACAGTTTTGGCAGGATATTTATTCTATTATATAGGTTTCAGTTTCTGCCCTTATGCTGTCAGGTAGGGCTTTCCCATTTTTGTTGTTTTTTCCCTGTTTTAGCTTCTCTTTCTTGTAGCAGTATGTTATGAGGCTGAGAACCAGTGTTCCCCTCCATTTCTATTTGCTGGTTCTATCTAGTTGGTCAGGTACAAACATTTTCCCTATTTTTGGGATGGGGGTTTGGGGTTTTGAGCCATTATACTGGCCTTGCATACAATGTCTCAACTCATTTATTATTGGATTTTTGTGGTTTTTGTACTCAAAGGTCAAACAAGTTTTAATCTCAAAATTTGGTAGTTTTAGGGTTTTTACCTTGTTTTGCGTGCATCCTAATTTTCTCAAGTTTTCTTCGCATGAGTTGGGTCATGGATCTAGATTATCCATTTGGATATTAGTCAGACCTTTATTGCACTTTTATGATGTATTGGGATGAGTGTTGCATCTATCCTCCTGAGTCTGTTTTCGATTGAGTGACTTTCTACTTTGTGTTCTCATCCAGTCCTTGTGTTATGATCTTTGTGATGGTGGTGTGCCACACACGAGTACGTGCACATACATTTTTTGGGTGGCTTGTTTAGGACCAAAAAATGGGCTAATGCATAACATACTATGATCAAATCGTAAACCCAATCAACATATGCTAGCACCCACTAGTCTACCATGAAAGCCAAACTAATAAAGAAAGCAACACAAGGTTAGAAACCTCCCATTTCATTTGTAGCTCCCATGTTATTCTTTCTTCTCCAAATGTTGTAGCTCCAAATTTCCTATAGTGCACACAATATTGAAGCAAAAGCCTATGATAATGGTGATGCTATGAGAATACTAGAAGTTGTGATTTGAATGTGAGAGCAAGATTGCAAAAGATGAGAAGACTAGGGACTCAAGAACTCAATAATTAGGACCTAAAATGAGAGGAAGAATGCCCAATTTATAATCATCATATAAAGTAAGAGCATTGGCTTTTACACCTTGGATATTCGATGTGGCAAGAGATTCCTTTGAGAATCCATGATGCATATGACACAAGATCCCAAGTGTAGGATTCTATGACGATTGGAAGTCAAACAAGGCTAAATATGGTTGAGAATCTATGACACGTCATATGACACCTCAAGCCCACTTAAAGCCAAGAATCTATGAAAAAGGAAGCTAAAGATAGACATGCGTAAGAGAATAAGAATATTAGATTATGACATATCTTAGCCAAGTGTCAAAGGAGAATCCACAAGGTGTCATATCGAAGTGTCATGATGATGTCAATATTTCATGGAATATTTGAATTAAAAAAAAATTATTCCACAACATAGAAATTAGTAAAAATGAAATTGATGGAGGAAAGTGTGACTTAGAAAATTAATAATTTCCATGGTTTATGAATGATGAATCAATTAATTAATAAAATTAATTAATTGAGGATGACAGTTAGGAAGAATAATTAGTAAGAATGATAGTATTAAATTATGGGTTATTTAATCCTATAGAGAAAATTAGTAAATGATTGGCCAAAATTGATTAAATAAGTGTGACAATATCCTTTGATGAAGATGTGATAATGATACCGGTTGAATATGATGATGATAGATAGACCGAAGCCATGGTCAAATTGATTGGTTGATCAAAATTGATAACATGCCAAGGACATGTGACATGAATTGATTGATACATAACATTTAACTAAAACTGTAAAATGCTATAGGATCGAGATTGATTGATAAGGTTGATCATAATAATATCGACAAACACTATCAATATTATTAAAATTGGTTGATAATGCCATGATTTGACATTGAGAGCCTCGACAATGTCAAAGATTGGATGACATGAATGATAGTTTGACCTAGCACTGAGATCCATGATAGTACTAAGGCCAAATTGATAAGATTTGATAGATTGATAGGTTTCCAAGGCACTAAAAGCCACAAAAATACCTAGGAATGGACAAATTATGATAGAATTGGGATATTTGATATGTTTCGTGATGATTAGGACTAATTTCAGGTTATATAGAGTTGATTTGGGGTGATTTTGAGTTGATATGAAATGGTTCTAGGTTGGTTTGATATGATTTCAAAATGACATCAAATTTATGTGAAAGAGGATACAAATGATGATAGACACTGTTGAGATACAATCAAGTTGGCCAAAAAGATCAGAGTTAGTGGAATGAGAAAATGGGATGAATTAGTATGAAGAAGTGATGTCAATTCAGGGGCCCAAGAGTATTTTCAAGGTTTACCACTCAAGATAGTGACCAAATAGTTAAAATGATAGCTCAATTTGTTCTCAATGAAGATACAAATCCAACACAACTGACAGTTTGAAAATTGAAGTTGGAACACAAAAGTTATGGTCTCCGGTGATCTAGGAGTAGTTCTGGGCATCCTACTACCCCAAGTGCACCCAAAACTCACCAAGTGCACCCAGTAAACACTTGGTAAGCCCAAGTGTGCCATGAAAGTACCAAGTGTGCCCATGGCACACTTGGGAAGCCCAAGTGTGCTTAGAAAGTACAGATTGTACCCTAGAAGGCTCTTGGGGCCAAAAACAACTCGACTGGACTTAGAATAACCTGAAACTTTGTGTGAGTGTCCAAAATGGTAGAAAAAGGTTAGAACATGAGTGAAATTAGTAAAACATGGTTACATTTGGTCAAAATTGGTCAAATAAAGGTCAAACCAAGGTTGGACTAGGTGGAAAGCCCTAGAAGGTTGACAGATAGTGTAGGATGATGCCAAAATGCAGAAATGCAAGATAAAGATGATTTGGTGCATCCGAACATATGATAATGGTTATGAATGAAGATATGAATGAAATAAGACCAAAGAGATGAGATAAAGACCAACTAGAATGAGGTGAAGGCTGTTGCTTTCAAAGAGTGCACTATATGTCAAATGGAGCTTCATTTTGATCAAACCGTAGATGTGAACCATTTTTGAGTGTCTTCATTTTGCCCCTCTTTGATACAATCTGATTTAGAGCGTTGTGTCAAAGAAAAATGATGAGAAGGCCATACCAACATGCCCTAGTAGGAATGATATATATAGGTGCCCCCTCGAGAAATTGATAGAGATATGCATATGGTAGGTCAATTTGTCGATAAGGAGATGCAAGGTAGTAGATGAAGAAGACATAGAAGATAGAGGAGATGGGATGAGGAATTGTTAGTATGATGAGAAAAATTTTTCTTTTGTAAAGTGCACTATATGTTATTGGAGCTTTATTTTGATATGGAAAATGGAATGCAACACATCATGGCATAAAGGGCCAGAGCGCAAAATGCAAACCTTTTGCATAAACAAGCATGATGTAGACGAAAAGTGACCTTGTCCTACCTAAGGAATATATACATGCCGCAGACATTCAAAGGTAGATTATAACAAACAAAAAATAAAAGATGACCATGAACCATCCCGACCACCCTCATAGATAAGTTTATATCATCGAGTGCCATAGGAACATGATCAAAGAAAAAAAAAGCAAAAATAAATCACTCACTAAACAATGTGAGCCAACAACTATTATTGTCCATTATTACTTGCTTTTTAGTGTTTTAGGTCTTTGGATGTGTTTGATAGGTTGATCATGCGATGGTTGTGATTGTGGATTCAGTTGATAGGTTCATAGTGACATGTTGGATTGATTGTTGGTTCACGTTGCTTAGATATTGTGATTGTCATTGAAGTGCAGTGCATTAAGTTTTAGTCTATGAAATTGAAAATGTTCACACAAAAGGGGTGATTATGTACAGTGACTATTGACAAGGTTTATTACAAAATTTTAATCGGTTTTGTGATTTTTAGGGTTTTTTGAGGTTTTTTGATGTTTTTGATGTGATTGGTTTCTTCAGGACATTTTACAATTTTTAGGGTTTATTTCAAGACATTTTATGAATTTTAGTGATTTTTTCAAGACATTTTATGATTTTTAGTATTTTTTTCAAGACATCTTATGATTTTTAGTGATTTTTCTAGGATCATATTTGGATGTTTAGGATTTTTTTAGGATCGTATTTGAATTTTTAGGATTTTTTTAGGATCCTACAAGAATATACAATTGTTAGCTCCAATCCTTTATGTGATAGGTCCCATGGATAAAACGTGCTTAGGGATATGCCCCTAGTTCAAGCTCAAACTCATGCACCGTATAGGTAATATGCCCCCAAACAAGACACAAACTATGTACAAAGGCCAATGACAAATTGTGTGTGTAGACTAGTGATGCTTAGGAAAGATAAAAAAGGACATTAACCATTTCATGAGCCATGATAAGGGATCGGGGATGTCTTGCAATATGAAGGATATGATCAAGGAATGACAAAGGGGGAAAAAACTAGATGGAATCCCAATAGATGGAGGAGCAATAACTAATTACACATGGCACCTGTTTGTCAGGTTTTCACCATGGTACTTGTCCAAAGCACCTATTTGCCAGGTTTTCACTTGTGGACGGGATTTTTCTCTTGACTCATATTTTCATGCTAAAATGCCTGTTTGCTAGGTTTTCATCAAGGCATCCATTTTTTCATGACTTTTTTCACTTTTTTCTTTTCTTTTTTCAGGACCTTTTGCTATTTTTTTGATATTTTTTTAAGACTTTTAGATGAAATCAAGAATGTTACTAACAAATGCTGAGAAGATATCTATTGTTGGTGTTGCTAACTAATAATCTCTAGACCCACAACTGACCATAACTATGTAGGAGTCCTTCAAGTCTCGAGCTAAGATCAAACCACTAGAATGACCTCAAGATATACCATCATGTACCATATGTAAGATAGTGGCTGCCTCTCACAAATCATGACATCTAAGGATAAATGGGTCAAAGGATTCTTTCTATGGGATGTCATTGATGATGACATGTGAAAAGGCTTGTTGGATAGAGGTTTGATTTTGGGTGTTGGACAAGTTAGGTAGTAGGATTGGGGGGTAAACAACTAGATATAAGGGAGGATTTGGAGGATTGAGACCAATGACCTTCCACATGAACGCTGATTGAGAGAGCTCCAAAAGACTTTGTGGCATGTTGAACACTAGAACACTTATATTCATGGCATCAACTTGTTGATTCTATATCCTTGGGAGCTACTTAGCTTTTGATTTTTCATGGTCTAATGGCGCCTTTTAGTTTTCACCAAGAGACCCACTTTTGTCATTTTTTTGTCTTTTTTCTTTGCAACTAGCAGGTGGAGTTGGCTCCCCAAAATATGCCAATGTGTTTACTTTAGGAGAAATTGCTTCTTTGTGATCACCAATTTCAATGCCTTCATAGATTTCAAAGTTTGTTGCAAGAGCATCATCATTTTTGAATCGACCAAAAATTGGTGGTCCATGTTGGTCCCAATCCAACAATTCAGGATAACTTGAGGGGATGTAATCATCAGTATTGAATGGGCTTTGGTTGAAGGTATAGATATGGGCATTAGATTTAGTTGTATCATTGGGGTTATGCTCAGAAGCTAGAGGATTGTTGGTTTTAGCTGGGATATCCTTAGATGCCTTTTCATCATTCAAAACATCCATTGTCTTACACGTAGGTACTGTAGTATTAGGAGGACCTATTCGTAATGGTTTAAATCCAAGCCCCAAACTAGGAGGTTGTCCTTTTGTAGTGATAGGTTCAATTATTCCTCAGTTCTGATATACAAGACTGCTACATCCATCATAGCCTTGTTTCTACATGATAGTAAACCCAAGTCCATACTTGCTAGGAGATATCAAAGCAGGTTCTTGTTCTACTTCTTTTTTCTCAATGCGTATAGAAGTATCCTCATCGACATAGGTGGTACTTTGTGTACTGATCTTAGATTGTAGGGCTTGCAATAATTTTGATTTACCATAAGATTGGGGAGAAACTGGTGACTCCCTATCATGGGATACTTGAGACATGAAGTACTCTCCACACCCATTGTCTTTAATCTTCATCTTTTCCTTGGCCTTACTGAGTATATCAGCATCCACATACTTAAAGGAATCTGTGGGTTGCGCTTCATTATTTTCTAGGACTTGGTATGTAGTAGCATCTGTCAAATTAGCACAAAGTTGGAAAGGGTTTGGATCTCCAAGGATGGTAACCTCCACATTGTTATAGGAAAATTTTAAACATTAATGATATGTAGAGGGTACTACATTCATAGCATGAAGCCAAGTGCATCCTAGTATCATGTTGCAATTCATTTCTATATCTAGGATGTGGAATAATGTGTCTTTAGTAGCTGGGCCGACTCTGATGGGCAATATGATGATGCCCTTGGAGAATTGTTCACCATCATCATAAGATTTTATTGTGATTCTTCGAGAGGGATCCACATCATCTTCAGAATAACCCAAACCTTTGACAACCTTAAGAGTATAGATGTTCAGTCCTGCTCCTCTATCTATTAAGACATGTCTAACTTTGGCATTATGGATGGAGACTTGTAGATGAAGGGGATTACTGTGGTTAGGTTTTTCTTTAGGAATATCCTGAGTGGAAAAGGTGATATGCTATGAGGAAGATAGGTTCCCAACCATCGCTTGGAACTAGGCAACATCCATGTTATCTAGGACTATTGACTCTTTAAGGGCTTGATCCAAGATCTTCTAATGTTGGGGAGATACATGCAGTAGGTCCAAAATGGATATTTGCCTAGGGGTCTTGCCAAGCTGTTCAACAAGGCTATAATTAGATTAAGTAGGAGCAACATGTCTACTAGGGGGTGCAGGTCTAGTACAGACAATAGGTCTAGATGGGGCTCTAGGTAGAGTGATCTTGGTACGACATGTAGTGATAGTGCAAGGTGAGTCTTCAGCCTTTAAAGTGAATGTGGATATGCAAGAATCAGACTCATTGAAACAATTGACAGTGTAGTCATATCTGGTGCATATGTAATTCACATTAGCTTGTGAGTTTGAGTTTGAATTAGAGGGTTTCTCTTTATCGTGATTTCCCAAAGGATCTTTGAATATAGTGTGATCAGAGCTGGATGCTAGTAGCGACAGATCAACTGTGATTACACCATCATCAATAAGATCTTGTATTGCATGTTTCAATTGGAAGCACGATGAAGTCTTATGTCCTTTGGTGTGATGGTAATCACTGTACTTTTTGTCATCCCACCAATTGGCTTTAGTCAATGGTTCATCTTTGATTGGGGGTAACTGTAGGAAGTTATTGCCTAGTAACTATTGTAGTGCAGTTTCAAGAGGTATCCCCAATGGTGTGAATTTCTTGTCCTTGGTTCTAGGATGTCTTCAAGGTTTGTCTTGTATGGAAGTCTCAGTTTTCTATTGTTGAGGTGTTGTTTGATTGGGAGTTTGTGAATTTGTAAGGTTTGCACCTTTCAAAGTCAGTTGAGGTTGTCCTATGCTAATTGTTCATGCATCCACGATACCATCATTAGTCACATTCTTGTTTTTGGAGAAAATTTTTGCCTTGTCATTAGATGAGTTGGTGTTTGTGTTTTCCTTGTTTATCTTGAGGATTCCCTTACGGATAAGAGCATCTTCAATACTAGCCCCTTTTTTCATCAGTTTAGAAATGGTGCTTGGACTCTTGATTTTGAGTTCATACATTAAGTTTTGGACTAAGTTTTCAATGCACAAGTTAACTTGTTCTTCAGGAATGTTTAGTGAGCATTGACTGACTAGGCTTCTCCAATGTAGCAAGAATGTGATAAATGGTTCTCCCATCTTTTGTTTAATTGAGCACAAATCAGAAAGTGTCACCTCATTTGTAATGTTGAAAGTAAAGTGGGAGATGAACTTGTCTGCAAGTTTTGACCAAGATTTGATATTACCGGGAAGTTTGGAGTACCATTCAAGTACATGCCCACCTAGAGAATGAGGGAACAATCTCATGAGGTAAGTGGGCTCATCACTGAGTTTGGTACAAGAGACACAAAATTCTTGGATGTGATCAATAGGGTTGTCTTTTCCTGGGTATTTTTCAAACCTTGGAGCCTCAAAGTGTTTTGGGAATGGAGGCATATATAGACTTTTTTCAAATGGATTAGGATGTAGGTCCCTTTCTGTATATAGAGCTTGTTTCTTTTGGACTCCCAATGCCTCGACTTGTTTGGAAAGTTGTTTGAATTGTTTCAATAGCTCTTCATTATGGTTTTGCATGATAGTCTTTCCTTCAAGTCCTTTGTGCCTATGAGTAGATCGTGTGCTGCGATGGGAGCTATGTCTACTTGGTTCTGACATTTATGTGTCTAATGAGTTCGGTGATGTGTCACTAGATGGTGGAGGTATTTTGGCACCTCAAAGACAAAAGATGCCCTATTGTGACACATGTTGGGATACTTGTTGTGCTATTTGATGTGGCACTTGTGGTATCGACTGCGATTGATGTACAATGTGTTATTGTTGTGCCATTTGTTGTGTTGTTGTTGGGATATCTTTGTTGGTTGTATGTGAGACCATGTATGTGATTGTTGTTGTAGAGGTATCTATTGAGGTTGTGGTGTCAGATGTTGTTGTTGTAACAAATGTTGCTGGTACACAATTTGTTGCTCAAGACATCTTTGATATTCCAGTTGTTGCTTGAGTTGCTCATGTTGTTTAGCAAACATGGCTTGTTGTTGTTGATACATTGCATAGAAGTCAAGTGGGTTTACATTGGGTTGTGTATTAGGGACATTGGATGCTTGTACCACTTGAGGTTGTTGCTACTGTAGTTGATGTTGCTATTGATATGTTGAATGTGTGTTGGAAACATTAGGTCCTAGGACTATTGCAGGTTGATGTTGTCGAGGTAGTTGGTTATGTCCTTATGAATTGACCACCATGTTGGTATTTTTGCTTTGGTACCTTTGTGTTTTGGAGGTTTCTTCATGGGACATCATATTGACTTGACAATGAGGTGCATTCCTTTTTGGGATAGGTGTAATCTTAATAAGACTTTTCCTTTGTGCATCAATAGGGATTGTTGTAGTTGATGTTTCACATGATGTACTTATGGGAGGCTCCATAAAATTAGATGTCATGACACTTGGTAGAGTTAGGAGAAAAGGTGCACTTTGTTGATTTGTCTCCAAAGGAGGTATGTCTTGCATCCCTAGTGTACAAGTCCCTTTAGGTGCATCTAGTTGTTCCATCATGTGACTAAAATCAAATCTTAATGTCCTCTTGGGATATTTAGGGAGAGTCTTGTTTCCCTTTATTGGTTTTGGTTCATCAAATAAGGGATTAATGTTGATGTGTTCAAACATACTTTGGAGGATTTCAATTGTTGGTTCTTGATGGGACATTATAGGTGCCATTATTGTGTTTGAAAACTCCAAAGATTATTTTCCCTCATCTAAGTCCAAATTGATGATGGGTTGTATGTTTTCAATGGTTGTGTTGGTTTGATGTTTAGACTTAGGTCCCTCCACATTTGGGTTGAACTTGACGATTTCTTGGGCTGCCAAACGTTTGGAGTTCTTGCAAACTTTTTTGTCTTGACATGCCCTAGCCATCTCTTCATCAGTGATGAAATAATTAGTGTCAGAGTCATCACTGAGGTGGATAGTACCTTTTTGTATGTTTGATGTGTTAGGGTTGAAGGTACTTGTGTTAGGTTGGCTAAATTCGAAGGAGTGTGATTGCACATCTTTGTGTGTAGTTGGCACACTTCCTCCTCTGAGTGGTATCGACACAAATATAGGTTCAAAGTCAAGACTCCATTGTACCATCCAATGTGTAGGGGAAGTGTTTGAAGGAAACCTCATGGTAGGTGCATTGTTTAGGGTATGTTGCATCATTTCTTGGTTATGGTGATCTTGTGGATACATGTTCAATGGGTCTACAAGTAACGGTTGTGATGCCTCAATTTGGTCTTTGTTGAAGGTTTTTTGGGTTTTCTTGCTCTTCTTTTGTCTTGGATGAGGTTTGGGTTGTGTTGAAACCTTAGAAAACAAAGGTTGATAGATTTCTTCAGGTCTTTGAGCTGATTGTGTCCTAGTGAGTGCTGGCATGACACCTAAGAATGTACGTGCAATGAAGGTAAACATGAATGGACTTTTTTCCTCTCAAGTGTGCACCTAAACTACCAAATGCACCTAGACAGTGCCAAGTGCACACTTGGTGCACTTGGGGGCCTGAAGGTAAGCAGTTGGTAAGTAAGACGTATGCAATGGGTAAATAAAGGTGCTAGGGTGCCTAAAATGCAAATTTTGAATGTTTTGAGTGATTTACAGTGATTTCTAAGCTTTTGGGATGCAATACAAGATGTGGGAGTGCATATTGGGGTTTTGGAACCTAGAATGAAATCCCTAGTTACCAAGTGTGCTCTAAAACTACCAAGTGCACTCTAAAACTAGCAATTGTGCACCTGAAGTGTGCAATTGGTAAAACAGGGGTGCAGTTAGTAAAACAGGTCAAAACTTGATAATGAGGATGTGGGCATGCAAGATATGAGTTTTTTTTGGATTTTTAAGTGTTTAGGGATGATCTGAAACCTAGGAAAATGAAAAATAAACTAGGGTTTTGATATACAAAGTGAAAATTTCCTAGGGATGTTATGCAAATGCAAATGCAAGGTGATGTTTTGAAGGTATGCAAAATAAAGATTATGGTATGCAAAATGAAGGTTAGGGTTATGTTTTGGACTTGGCAACGATGCTAAAGGTTGATGTATACAAGGTAGAATATGTAAAGGATGGTGTTGAAGGGTTGATAATGATGTTTGGGATATGCAAAATGAGGGTGAGTGATCAAGAAGACAATTTGATTGATGGACAATTTGGTAGGGTTTGATAGTGAGAATGATGCTAGGATTTGAACAATGCAAAATGAAAGGGATATGCCACTAGGGTAAGTCAAAATGATGTTTAGGGACACTAGGAATATGATAATGAAATGACAAGGGTATATGGAAAGTCTTTTGAACTTAGGTGAAATCTTTTAAAGGTATTAACCTAAGAGCATAACGTTATGACAATAGACTTTAGGTCTTGACCCAAAAAAAAAGACAAAAAGGTGATAAGATCAAAATGACAAGTCAAATCTACCTTGAAATAGATAGTGTCTTACCAAAGAAAATGATAAAATGACCATGGTCAAGATCCATTATCCATTGACACAATGTAATACTCTAGGGTCCATACTTTTGTTCAGATTTTTGACTAAGTTCAAAGGTTTTGGGGGTTCAAAATGATGTTTAGGGGAGTCAAAATGGTGGTGATGCTGAGTGGATATGCAATATGAAAAGATCCTAAGGAGCAAAATGATATTTTTGGTACAAGATACGGTTTTGGGTCAAATGCAGAATGAGGAGGTACAGAGGCTCCTAGATGCAGTTTTAGGGTCCTAAAATGTAGTTTGGAGGCCCAAAATGGTCATGCAAGATCCCAAGTGTGCCCTCATAGTACCAAGTGCATTTAAATATTACCAACTATGCCTATGTTGTAGTTGGGGCTAGTTTGGGTGTAGTTGTTAGTTTCTGGGCCTAGTTGGGAAAATAGGTTAAAGGTTTGTTGATTTTGAGTAGTATGGCTACCAAATTAATATGCCAGGAAGCTAAGATGCTAGGGTTGATGTTAGGATGGGTTAGGAGGTGTAGAATAGGGGTTATTACTTAAGGAATGATTCCATAAGTGAAGGCAATGAAGGTTGGGAGATGCAGGATGCAAATCAGGGCATGCTAATGCAAGGGGACCTATCTAGGTACCTAGGGACACTGTTGAAGCCTCAAAATGTTGTCTAGACTCCAAAACTGGGTCCTCAGACCACCAAGTGCACTTAGACAATACAAAATGAATCTATGGTGTAGTTGGGGACAATTTGGGTGCAGTTGGTAAACTAGGCTAAAACTAAGGCAATTTTGGGAGTTATATTTTCTAGATTGATGTCATAGTGAGCTAAAAAAATAGGGGACAATGCTAAGACTAGAATGGAGGTTAAAAATGATGCTTATGACACCCAAAATGATGGTTAAAGTGGTCAAGATGAAGTTTGGGTATGCAAAGATGCAAGATGGGATAATGCAAAGTGCAGATTTTCAGGGTGAAATGCAAAGGATGCAAGCTAAACTCTAATGATTGCAATGTGAAAATGAGGGATGATAAGTAAGTGCTAAAAGATGCAAGATGAAACCTATATGATGCTAGTATGAGGGCTAGAATAGGGTGAATGTAAGTGGATTCTATGCAAGGATGAAATTTACATTTTGCCAAGCATGTTTAGGATCACAAGTTACCATGTTATCCAAGATTTGTATGTGTTGAACCAAAGTTTGTAATGTTTTGACAATGTTTGATGTTTTGACAAGGTTTTGAAAGTTCCAAGGTATAAATTTGTAAATTGTCTTTTATCTTGATTAATTTTTTACACTCACGCAAGACACATTAAGACAAGAATAACTGTTGTTAAAAGTGAATAGTCACACCATAACCTAGGCTTTAGGACTGTATCCACTGAATTCCTACTTGAACTAAAGTTCAACCATGCTTATCTCGAGTGGACAACCCAAGATCTTGGCACCATAGGCTCCCCCTTACAATGCACTTACTTCTTGGGGCTACCAAGATCCACTTCCCAAGGGGCATGACTTCCCAAGGGACTGTTGCCTCTACTAAGGACCACGAGAATGTAAGATGTCTTCACAGGCATGGGTGATCCCTTGAGCTAGTGGATAGAAAGGATTTTGGCCACTAAAACATGATTTTAGTAAGGGCATTCCATTCAACAAGTGAATGATAAACTTTCGTAGAAGGTCTCCCAGCCTTGAGAACCGAGGTTTTACGCACCATAAGGGCACTGGAGGAGAGATATCATGCAGAAATACTGCTAGCACGACTTTCACCATAATTAAATTTTATATAGCAACTGGAATATTGACCTGGCTTTTGGCCCGTTACCACTCTGAGGTCATCCCTTGGCATACCCAATATCGAGTATCTTGGTCCAAGGTAGGCCTCTTATAGAAGTTACATGAATTTCTCTTACACCCAAGATCCATGAATAGTGAGGGGAGAGGATTCGTCCAATGTAAACCCTAGGGATTTAAATAACATGGAAATGCCAAGCAGAAAAGAAAAAGTTTATTTTAAGCACCAAATGAAGTGTTAGCTAATCTAGGAAATCCACACACACATGGTTTTGACAAACACACAATGGTCTTCAACAACGTCCTACAAACAAACATTTGTAGTTCTCAATGATTAGTCTTCATCCAACAATTTCCACATGCTGCAAACAAACCATCAGTAACGCAAAATCACCTAACCTATTTCTTAGAAAGTGATAGAAATCTTATATGCAGATTTTGTGTTATGTGTGTGTTTTCTGTGAACTAGGTGTGCTCTGATAGAGCAAACTACTCCCTAGAAGGCCACAATGTTTTAGAACACCCCCAAGTGTGCTTAGATAGTGTAGAATGCATCCATAACATAGTTGGGGCCTAGTAGGGTGCACTTGGCAGTTTCTGGGTGCAGTTGGGAAGTTAGAGGCAAGTTGTGGGGAAATGGTGCTTGAATAAGACCTAGAAACTGCAAATTTTGAAACCGATACTCCCAAGTGTGCCTAGATAGTGTAGACTATGCCCATGATGCAGTTGGGGCCTAGAAGGGTGTAGTTGGTAAGTTGTGGGTGCAATTGGTAAGTTAGGAGCAGCAAAAAGGGGTTTTTGTGGCTCCTAGACTCTTAAAATTACATCCTAGGGGTCCCAAGTGTGCCCTGACAGAGTAGAGTGCACCCTAGGACAAAAAGCTAACAAATGCATGAAACAAGAGCATACAATAATGTTACTAGATCCCCTAATTAATCTAGGTGTGATATGAAGTGCAAATAATCGTTATACCCTTCCAAATGAGCTCCTTCCTTGCACTTACAAGCACAAAACAAGAAAACCCAAGTTAGATAAGCCTGTTCACATCGGGTTCACCAAAATGTAGTACCTAGAAAGTGGTCTAATGCATAACATACTATGACCAAATCACAAACCCAATCAACAAATGCTAGCACCCACTAGTCTACCATGAAAGCCAAACTAATAAAGAAAGCAACATAAGGTTAGAAACCCCCTCTTTCATTTGTAGCTCCCATGTTCTTCTTTCTTCTCCAAATTTTGTAGCTCCAAATTGCCTATAGTGCAGACAATATTGAAGCAAAAAACTATTATAATGGTGATGCTATGAGAATACTAGAATTTGTGATTTGAATGTGAGAGCAAGAGTGCAAAAGATGAGAAGACTAGGGACTTAAGAACTGAAGAATTAGGACCTGAAATGAGAGGAAGAATGTCCATTTTATAATCAACATATAAAGTAAGAGCATTGGATTTGTAACCTTGGATATGCGATGTAGAAAGAGATTCCTTTGAGAATCCATGGCGCATATGACACAAGATGCCAAGTGTAGGATTCTATGATGCTTGGAAGTCAAACAAGGCTAAATATGGTTGAGAATCTATGATGCATCATATGACACCTCAAGCCCACTTAAAGCCAAGAATCTATGACAAAGGAAGCTAAAGATAGACATGCGTAAGAGAATAAGAATATTGGATTATGACATATCTTAGCCAAGTGTCAAAGGAGAATCCACGAAGTGTCATACCGAAGTGTCATGATGATGTCAATATTTCATGTAATATTTGAATTAAAAATCCTTTATTCACAAAATAGAAATTAGTAAAAATGGAATCAATGGAGGAAAATATGACTTGGGAAATTAAGAATTTCCATGACTTATGAATGATGAATCAATTAATTAATAAAATTAATTAATTGAGGATGACAATTAGGAAGAATAATTAGTAAGAATGATACGATTAAATTATGGGTTATTTAATTCTATAGAGAAAATTAGTAAATGATTGGCCAAAATTGATTAAACAAGTGCGATAGTATCCTTTGATGAAGATGTCATAATGATACGGGTTGAATATGATGATGACAGATAGATCAAATCCATGGTCAAATTGATTGGTTGATCAAAATTGATAACATGCCAAGGACACATTACATGAATTGATTGATACGTAACATTTAATTGAAATTGTAAAATGCTATAGGATTGAGATTGATTGATAAGGTTGATCATAATGATATCAATGGACCCTATCAATATTATTAAAATTGGTTGATAATTGCATGATCTAACATTGAGAGCCTCGACAATGTCAAAGATCAGATGACATGAATGATAGTTTGACCTAATATTGAGAGCCATGACAGTACTAAGGCCATATTGATAAGATTTGATAGATTGATAGGTTTCCAAGGCACTGAAAGCCACAAAAATACCTAGGAATGGACAAATTATGATAGATTTGGGATGTTTGATATGTTTCGTGATGATTAGGACTGATTTCAAGCGATTCTGAGTTGATTTGGGGTGATTTTGAGTTGATATGAAATGGTTTTGAGTTGGTTTGATATGATTTTGAAATGAAATAAAATTTATGTGAAAGAGGTTACAAATGATGACAGACACTGTTGAGATACAATAAGTTGGCCAAAAAGATCAGAGTTAGTGGAATGAGAAAATGGGATGAATTAGTATGAAGAAGTGATGTCAATTCAGGGGCCCAAGAATATTTCCAAGGGTTACTACTAAAGATAGTGAACAAATAGTTAAAATGATAGCTCATTTTGTTCTCAATGAAGATATGAATCCAATGCAACTGACAGTTTGAAAATTAGAGTTGAAATGCAAAAGTTATGGCCTCCAGAGTGCAACATAGGTGCTTCGGGAGTAGTACTAGACATCCTACTGCCCCAAGTGTGCCCAAAACTCACCCAAGTGCACCAAGTGTGCACTTGGTAAGCCCAAGTACATAATGATAGTACTAAGTGTGCCCATGGCACACATGGGAAGCCCAAGTGTGCTTAGAAAGTGCAAAATGTGCCCTAGAAGGCTCCAAGGGCCAAAAATAGCCCGATTAGACTCATAATGACCTAAAACTTTGTGCGAGTGTCAAAAATGGTAGAAAAAGGTTAGAACAGGAGTGAAATCAGTCAAACATGGTCACACTTGGTCAAAATTGGTCAAATAAAGGTCAGACCAAGGCTGGACTAGGTGGAAAGCCCTAGAAGGTTGACAGACAGTGTAGGATGATGCAAAAATGCAGAAATGCAAGATGAAGATTATTTGGTGCATCAAAACACATGATAATGGTGATGAATGAAGATATGAATGAAAGAAGACCAACGTGATGAGATGAAGACCAACTGGAATGAGGTGAAGACTGTTGCTTTCAAAGGGTGCACTATATGTCAAATGGAGCTTCATTTTGGTCAAACTATAGATGTGAAACATTTTTGAGTGTCTACAGCTTGCAGGACCCAATCTTTCGTGGTACTTCTAGAAGCTATGATCATTCAGGTTAGGTTGGGAATTTTCTACATAGAGTCACTATGGGGCTAGAGGATTAAAATACTAGCTGGGTAACCCTAGAGTTGGTTTGTGCGATGACACTTGCCCATTAGCAGTATAGATTCCTTACATGTCTTTGTTTGCCTCTAGGTTTAGTTGTTGATTTATCTTGGAACCTTTGTGTTAGATTACTTTTAGGGTTTTCCTTGACCTAGATATTACTTTTGATTTTTGGGATTGATATCCTATGTGGGGCTTGAGACTATCTCCTCAGCATGGTGGGAGTGGACCTTTTTGGCTTACTATAAGGTCGGGTGGTAGTGCTTTTTACTTTTACCATTGAGATCAGTCCGTTGATGCCATGGTTAGAGTTCCTTGTTTTACATTTCCTTTCATTCTATATTTTCGTATTATGATGGATGGTTGTATCTATTTGATGGATGATTTTACTTATTGTATAGTATCTTGTTTCATGGATCTGAAAGTGATGATGTAATGTATTTTATAAATGTATATTCTTTCAGCCTTTCATACTACGTGACATGTATAGTAGATGATTGTGCATTCCAAATTAATGCCAAGTGGCATTGTGAACAAATGTATATTATTTAAATAGATTGAACTTGTAGTTATTCTTTCACGTGGATGTGTTATTTATTGGACTTAGTATTATTCAAATTTAAATGTGATTCAACATCTTGGGATCCTTAAGGAATGTAATCTGTTATGTTTTCTTATGTGTGATTGTATGTTATTACTTATGCTATTTTATAATTGTTGTATATGTTATTCTTTAAAAAGAAAAAGTTTGGTGAACTTAGTAAAACTTTAAGCTAATTCTTTTGGATCCCTTGGTGGGGTGTTACATATAGTATCAAAGCCTGAGTTCTACATTGGGAGCTCTAGGCATATTGGAACACCGCTAGTTGTTAACTAGTTGAACTGAAACGAAAATTAAACTGTTATGTATATCTATTACAAACTAAAAACTTGAACTAGTTGAATTGAAATGAAACTTGAACTGTCATGTATATCTATCTCAAAATTAAAACTTGAACTACTTGAAATGAAATGAGACTTAAACTATTAGTTGTATATTCTCAAACTTGAACACTTAAACTTCAAAACTAAAATATACTTGAACCTAAAATTAGGAAAAACTAAAAAATTGAACTTATACTATTTTCAAAACATGTGTCTTTTATGTATGCCTTACAATAGTATGTTTTATGGTTATTATAGCATCTTGTATCTTAGATATTATTCTAGGATGGTATTTAGGAGGAGATCTTCTATTAGAGGCCATAGCCTAGGCTATGGTAGAGGTTGTGGATGAGGCAAAAACATCAGTGTACATGAGTCTATCCATGAAGGCCTTAGTCAGGAAGAGGATAGGGAAGAGCATGTCAATGAGCATCAGGAAGAGAACCATAGAGAGATCAAGCTGACTCAAATGAGGTTGACTTGAGGCAAATGATGAAGATCATCATGGATTGCCTACCTCTTCTTCAGGGTGTTGGGTAGGATGGAGCACACTAGGGTAGGCATGAGCATAGACCTAGGTCTAGGAGCCCTCAGAGGGACTGAGAGAGATCAGTTGTAGCTGCCCAAACAAAGGACCTTCAGAGGTCCAAGGTCAAACCCTTTAATGGGTTGGGTTTAGGTGTTGTAGCCAAACAGTGGCTTAATGCTCTTGACAAGGTTTTTTCTATTCAGGACTTTGACACTAATGTCAAAGCAAGGTTTGCTATTACCAACCTGGAACTCTTTGGAGCCACATGGTGGACTATCGAAGAGAAGAAATTGGGTATAAACATGAACAATGTGACATGGGAGTTATTCTTTGAAATTTTTTGTGAGTGATTCCTAGTAGAGGAATGGAACGAACAGAGAGTAGATGAATTCCACAACCTAAGATAGTCCTCTATGACCATAGTAGAGTATGAGTGCAAATTCTTTGAGCTCATGCCCTATGCAAAAATTAGTGATAACCTAACACAATTGGCACAACATTTCATCAAAGGCTTGAACAATTGTCTAGTTGGGGGTGTTAAGGTATTTGAACCTAAAACCCTCAAAGATGTGGTACATCAAGCCATACTTGTAGAGCAAAATGTTAACCTAGGATAGGGGGCTTTGTGGGAACACCCACAGTATCAGGATCTAAGAGTAACCATACTCAGGTGGGAATAGGAAACCTCCTTTTCCTAAGGGGAATAAGAACGAACATCAACCTCAACAACAAAAATAATAGAGTGGATCATACCCTTTGATATAGAGTGGTGGCGGTGGTTCCAATGCTAGGAACTATCATAATGCTCAACACAACAAGAAAAATTAGAACACTCAGCCTGCATAGAGAATCCAATCTTTTTCTAGTAAGGATAGTCACCAATAGTCAAGTTAACCCTCATTAAGGGCTATGGTAGAGGCACTTGATGTTATTCTTGTGGATAGTTTGGACACATTAAAACCCACTTCCCACGTCGTGCATCTCACTATTTAGGTTCTAGACCAACAACATTTGAGCCCACGATTAGAGATGCAGTTAGAGCTCAAAGGGTATTTGTGGTAGTGGATCACTATCAAGAAGATAATTAGGGGACTATGGTTGAGACTACAGGAGCTATCTGAGATACACCTCTCTCTATCTGGTTTGATTTAGGTGCCATAGACTCTTTTATTTTACCATCCTTAGTTGCTAAATGTAAGGTGGAAGTAGTTAAGCAAGATTTGGGTTGGCAAGTGGAACTAGCCTTAGGTGCTAAGGTTCCCATAGATTCCATATTACAAAAGTCTGAACTAAGCTTAGGAGGGTTTGTGATGCTAGTTGACCTTCAAGTAATTTCTCTTGGCTCTTACGATGTGGTCTTAGGTATGGATTGGCTCGACTCTCATAGAGCTAGTATAGACTATAGAAAAAAGACCATTTTGTGTTAGGATGATCAAGGGAAGGATGTAGAGATCGTGGGTATCCAGAGATCTATATCTCTATGGATGACATCCACTATGCAATTAAAGTGGAGCTTTTGTAAGAGATGTTAGGTATTTTCTATTATGGTAAGTGAGCTGGAAGAAGAAGACCCTATAGGAAAGACTATAGACCACCCTATTCTATAGGAATATGCAAATGTCTTTCCTACTGAGATTCTGTGCATGCCCTTGAAGAGAGGTATTGATTTCAACATTGATCTCATTCCAGGAGTGGAACCTATTTCTAGATCTCCTTATCGTATGACCACTCAGGAATTGGGCGAGTTGCACCTACAGCTTGAGGACCTTCTAGCCGAGGGTAGTATCTAATCGAGTATATCTCCATGGGGAGCTCCAGTGCTCTTTGTGAGGAAGAAGGATGCTTCATTGTACCTATGCATTGATTATAAATAGTTGAACAAAGTGACAATAAAGAATAGGTATCCTTTACCAAGGATTTACAAATTATTTGATTAGATTAAGGGAGCTTTAGTATTCTCCAAAATTGATCTTAAGTTAGAATACCATTAGCTTCAGATTTGGGATGTTGACATTCATAAGATCGCCTTTCAAACTCACTATGGGCACTATGAGTTTGCTCCATTAGTTTTCATGTGTCTAATGAATGGAGTGTTCCATTCGTATCTTGATTGATTCGTATTTGTGTTCCTAGATGATATATTGATATACTATAGATTCTAGAAGGAGCATGAGGTACATCTGCATTTGGTTTTGTAGTGCTTGAGAGATAATCAACTTTATGCCAACTCGGCAAAGTGTGATTTCTTTCAATTAGAGATACAATATTTAGGGGATATCATATTAGGTGAGGGTATCTTTATATACCCTACAAAGATTTAGGCAATGCTAGATTGGTCCACACCCACTACCATGTTGGAAATTCATAGCTTCATGGGTCTAGCTGGTTATTATCATAGGTTCATCCAGAGCTTCTCTAGGATAGCACATCCAATCACTTCCCTTCAGAGGAAAGGAAATAAGTTTTTATGGATGGAGAAATGTGAGAAAGCATTTTAGAAGCTCAAGGATCTTTTCACCTGTGCACCTATCTTATTAGTACCTGATCCAACACATGACCTCATGGTGTGTACAAATGCTTCCCTAGAGGGGATTGGAGTAGTATTGATGCAGGATGGATGGGTGATTGCATATGAATCACACGAACTCAAGGATCACAAGTTGAATTACCCTACACATGATCTTGACTTAGTTGTGGTAGTTCATGCCCTAGTGAGATGGAGACACTTCTTGTTGGGACATAGATTTGAACTTCAAAGCGATCATCACAGTACAATACATATTCACACAACCTAATCTGAATGCTAGGCAAAGGTATTGGATGGAGTTTCTTTGTGAGTATGACTTTGAGGTGAAGTATATTTAGGGGAAGGAGAACATGGTAGCTGACACTTTGAGTAGCAGGAGACATGGGACACTATCTTTAACTCTTAGTGTGAATTTGAGGAGCCATATGCTTCAGGCACTTCCTACATATATTTGGTATCAAGAGGTGAGTAGAGAGATAGATTCAAGGAGACTGTTGGAGGGTAGGTTTCCAGATTATGTTTTGGAATCAGATGGCCTTTTGTGATATTCAAGAAGGATCTATGTACCACTACTAGATGAGCTTCATATATTGATCCTATCAGAGGCTCAATGTGCACCTTACTTGGAATATCTAGGTGTCAAGAAGATGCATGAAAATTTACGACGTCTTTACTATTGGACAGAGATGAAGTGTGATATTGCTGATTTTTGTGGCTAGGTGTCTTGAGTGCCAGAGAGTCAAAGCAAAGCACCAACATCTAGCAGGACTTTTATAGCCTAATCTCATTCCTTCATGGAAGTGGGATATCATCTCTATGGATTTCATTGTAGGGTTGCCAATGACTGCTCATCAACATGAGGCTATCATGGTCACCCTTGAACGGTTGACTAAGGTGGCACATTTTTCACTGATGAGGTCATCCTACACTGTAACTTCTGTAGTTAATATCTTCATGTGTGATATCGTGAGATTACATGGTGTTTGATGCAGGAGCATCTTGGTTTGCCTTGTTATCCTATTCATTTTGTTCACCTAGTAGTTCCTTCATGTGCCTAGCAGTCCTTCATGTGCCTAGCAGTTCTTCATGTGCCTAGCAATTCCATCATGTGCCTAGCAATCCTATTTTCTTCATGTGCCCAGTAACCCTATTTTCTTCATGTGCCTAGTAACCCTATTTTCTTCATGTGCCTAGTAACCTTGTTTTCCTTCATGTGCCGAGTTACTGTAGCATTCCTTCATGTGTCAAGTTACTCAGTGTATGCCGAATGATCGTTCATGTGCCGAGTTACTCAGTGTATGTTGAGTGTTTTTTCATGTGCCGAGTTACCTAGTGTATGTCGAGTGATTCTTCATGTGCCAAGTTACTTAGTGTATGCCGAGTGTTTCTTCATGTGTCGAGTTACTTAGTGTATGCCGAGTGTTCCTTCATGTGTTGAGTTACCTAGTGTGCGCCGATTGTTTCTTCATGTGTTGAGTTACTCAGTGCATACTAAGTGTTTCTTCATGTGCCAAGTTACATAGTGTATGCTGAGTGTCAGTATTTGGACGTGATTTTGTGAGATGACTTGCAAGATTTATTTCATTCACAATATTTATGTTAAGATATTTTCTTGGGATGAGTCCAGATCGTTGTTGGGTTGGCCTTCCTCTTATGTAATGATTCTAGAATGATCTGTAAGCCATTTTGGAAAGTATAAATAGAATGTTCAAGCTTAGAATTAGGAAGCTTAAGAGAGAGCAGATTAGAGGACAGAACTGAAAGTGCGAATTTGCAGTTGGATCTTTGAATGTGAATGTATTTGTAATAGGTCATAACCTAGAAGGCCTTACAGTTGGGCATGTATGAAGATATCTTTATGAATCAATAAAAGTAATTCACTCTTCTTCCTCCTTTGGTTGTTGTTCTTTGTGTTCATTTCCATTCTGTTAACTCTTGCGGGGTGGTTTGGATAGCTGGGTGAGCCTTTGGCCCTAGTTATTCATCCTCTTGCCTATGTCAGTTGGTATAAGAGCTTGAGGTTCATCCTTGTGGAGATTGGATCATGTAGAACCTTGATTTGGATTTGGTTGTAGGGTGGAAGATCTACAGATTTGACCTATAACTTGTAGAGGGTTACAATCTTGCAGGAACCTGATTTGTGAAGATGGTTCGTGGTAGAGGAAATAATGTTGATAATGCTATATTGGATTAGTTGAGACAAATTGAAGCCAGATTAGATGTTGTGGAGACAACCTAGAGGAGATAAGGGCATCTTTAAGATGTGTGTGATGATGAAGTATTAGCACCAAACCATAATCCAAAACCTGAAGAAGATCAAGATGAGGAAAGATTGTTGCAAGTATTGTCTAGGGAAAATTCAAAACCTATTGTAGAAGTTGTTCCTTATGATGGAAAATTGGATACCAATGCTGTGATGGATTGAATCTTTGATATGGAGAAGTTCTTTGAGTATGAAAACACTCTTGATAATAGAAAGGTGAAGATTGCAGTCACTAGGCTGAAAGGTCATGCATCGCTATGGTGGGAGCACTTGCAAACTGATAGACAAAGGAGAGGAAAGGAGAAGATCAGAACCTGGCCAAAGATGGTGAACAAGGTAAAGAACAAATTCCTTCCTACTGATTACCAAGTTAGCTTGTTGAGAAAGATGCAAAATTTGAAACAAAAGGACATGACTATAAAAGAATATACCGAGGAATTCTATAGATTAGACATCAGTTCTGGACATCTGGATGATGATGTTGAGAAAATTGCAATGAACATTAATGGATTGAGATCTGGAATACAAGATGAAATAAGTTTTGTGAAGCTAGAAAGTGTAGAAGAAGCATATCAATATGGCTTGAAAGCTAAGAAGATCTTGACAAAGAAGCATGAACAAAGACAGAGAGGTAGAGGTGGTAGATTCTAGAGAGGCAGAGGTAGATCTTATGGAGAAAGTGGCAGATCTAACAATTCTATGCAAGATAAAGGCAAATCTAAATGGAAGAATGATGACAATGACAAGATTGAATGGAAAAGTGGTAATTCTTACCGAGGAGGCACTAACTCTTACCAAGGAAGAGGTAATTCTTATTCTAGAGGTGGATTTCATGTTAATTGTTTTAGATGTGGCAAAGAAGGACATAGATCCTTTGAATGTAGATATTTTGAAGGTGGACAAAATAATAGAAATGCTATGATTTAAGAAGACATTAAGAGTTCACCAAGTGGACCTGAGGCTGGAGAAAATTTGATTGTGAGAAGAACCTTATGTAATAAGGGAGGTGATGATGAACCTATTTTAAGGAGAAGTCTTTTCAAGACAAGATGTAAGATGGCTAGAAAATGATGTAAAGTAATCACTGACAATGGAAGTTCTACAAATCTGGCATAAGAAGAGCTAGTTACAAAGTTGCAGTTGCAGAGGCTGAAACATCCCAAACATTATCATGTTTCATGGATCAAAGATGAGCATAAGATTTTGGTAAGTGAGCAATGCCTTGTGAAGTTCAAAATTGGACATTACTTTGATGAAGTTTTGTGTGATATTATGCCCATGGATTGTTGTCATATTTTGTTGGGTAGACCTTGGCAATATGATAGATATGTTGTAAATGATGGACGATTGAATCAATATACTCTTTGGGTAAATGGGAAGAAACAAACATTGTTGCCTTTGATCGAAAGTCTAGATGAGGTTAATTGTACTGCTATAAAAATTTGCATGGTTAATGGGAAACAATTTGAAAAGGAAATGAAAAAGAATCAAGTCTGTTTTGCTATAATTCCAAGAAAGCTAAATTTTGTCAATGGAGACCGAGTGCAAGAAAATAGTGTTAATCGAGTGCTAGTCAGTGGTGACCGAATGATAGATGGTAGTATTGACAGAGTGCCAGAAGAAATTACAGAGTTGTTGAATGAGTATAAAGAAATTATTGTTGATGATATTCCTGATGATTTACCTCCAGTAAGAAGTATAAGTCATTGTATGGATATGATCCCTAGAGCTAGTTTGCCAAACAAAGCACCATATAGATTGACACCTGCAGAGAATGAAGAACTTGGTAAACAAGCATGTGAGTTGTTGCAGAAAGGTTTGATCAGAGAAAGCTTCAGTCCATGTGCTATACCTGCTATATTAACACCTAAAAATAATGGAGAATGGAGAATGTGTACTGATTCCAGAGCCATTAAAAAGATAACAGTGAAATATAGGTTTCCTATGCCAAGGATGGATGACATAATGGATTGTTTGAGTGGAGCAAAGTATTTTACCAAGATTGATTTGAAGAGTGGCTATTATCATATCAGAATCAGAGAAGGTGATGAATGAAAGACTGATTTCAAGATAAAAGATGGTTTGTATGAATGGTTGGTTATGCCTTTTGGTTTGACTAATGCACCTAGTACTTTCATGAGGTTGATGAATGAAGTTTTGAAAAGATTCTTGGGTAAATTTGTGATTGTTTATTTGGATGATATTCAGATATTCAACAAGACTAAGGAAGAACATCTTGAGCATATTAGACAAGTCTTGCAGAGGTTGAAAAAGGAAAAGTTGTTGATTAATCTGAAACAGTGTTCTTTTATGCAAGAGGAGATTGTGTATTCAGGATTTGTGATTTTTGTTGATGGGTTGAAGATGGATCTTGAGAAGGTTAAATCAATTTTGAAATGGCCTACACCTAAGAATGTGAGTGAGGTAAGATCATTTCATGGTTTGGCTAGTTTTTACAAAAAGTTTATAAAGAATTTCAGTGTTATTTGTAATGCTATGACTGAAACAATGAGGGGAGATAAAAAGGAATTCAAGTGGACACATGGAGCTAATAAGAGTTTTGAGACTTTGAAACAAAAGGTTGTTGAATTACCTGTATTGGCTTTACCTAATTTCAACAAAGTATTTCAAGTTGAATGTGATGCAAGTGGTAATGCAATAGGACCTGTATTAAGTCAAGAAGGTAAGCCTGTTGCTTTCTTTAGCGAAAAGTTGAATGATGCTAAAAGGAAATATTCTATGTATGATCAAGAATTTTATGCCATTGTTCAAGCATTGAAGAAATAGAGACATTATTTGATGCCTAAGGAGTTTATGTTGTATATTGATCATAAAGCTTTACAATACTTGGGAAGTCAACATAAATTGAATCAAAGACATATGAAGTGGGTTGAGTATTTGCAGAGTTTTACATTTGTGATCAAGCATAAGAGTGGAGTTACTAACAAAGTTGCTAATGCATTGAGTAGAAGACGTTCTTTGTTGACTGAAATGATGGTTGAAGTTCTTGATTTTGATGAGATGAAAGAGTTATATGATGCTGATCCTAATTTTTATGAGGCATGGAGAGAGTGCAGAGCACCAAATTTGACAAATCACATAAGTAAGTATGATGAGTATTTCATTCAAGGAGGTATGTTGTTCAAAGGTATCCAGTTGTGTATTCCAAGAAGTCTTATGAGGTTGAATTTGATTAAGGAAAAGCATAGTGGTGGATTAGCTGGACATTTTGGAAATGATAAGACATTGAGTTTGCTGAAAGAGAAGTATTATTGGCCACAAATGTATAAGGATGTTCAGAAATTTGTAAAGAGTTGTGGAGTTTGTCAAGTTGCAAATGAAGTGAGTCAAAATACTGGTTTGTATACACTTATTACTATTCTTGAGAAACCTTGGACTGACATTAGTATGGATTTTGTTCTTGGATTGCCTAAAATGGTGAAAGGGTATGATTCCATATTTGTTGTAGTGGACAAATTTTTTAAGATGACTCATTTTATACCATGTAAGAAGACATCAGATGCTGAGCATGTTGTTGAACTTTTCTATAAAGAGATTGTGAGATTGCATGGATTACCAAGAAGCATTATTTCAGATAGATATAGTAAGTTTGTTGGTTATTTTTGGAAGACTTTGTGGAAGAAGATGGGTACTGAATTGAAGTTTAGTTCTACATTCCATCCACAAATAGATGGATAGACAAAGGTTGTGAATAGAAGCTTGGGTAGTTTGCTGAGATGTTTAGTTGGGAATAAGCCAAGTAATTGGGAGATGGTATTGGCACAAGCTAAATTTGCATATAATAATTCTGTGAATAGGAGTATAGGGAAGAAACCTTTTGAGATTGTTACTGGAATGCATCCTAGAGGTATATCAGATTTGAGAGATGTTGCTAGTGAAGAAAAGAAAAGCGTTGCAGGAGAAGAATTTGCTGATTTTATGGAGTCCTTGCATAAGGAAGTAAAGTTGAGGCTGGAACAAAGTAATCAGAAGTATAAGGAGAATGCTGATCAGTCTAGAAGACACCATGATTTTCAAGTTGGTGATGAGGTGATGGTTCATCTGAAGAAAGGAAGATTCCTAGTTGGAACATATAGCAATTGAAGATGAAGAAATTTGGACCTTGTAAGATCTTGCAGAAGTTTGACAGTGGTAATGCTTATGAAGTTGAGTTACCTAATGACATGGATATATCTCCTATATTTAATATTGCTGATTTGTATAAGTATCATGAGTCAGAGGATGAAGTTGTTATACCAGATGATTATCCTAAGAAATAGATTGAGGAAGTTGAATAGATATTAGATCAGAGAGTTGGAAAGAGTACAAGAGGAAAATATTACTATGAATATTTGGTGAAGTGGAAGAATAGACCTATTGAAGATGCTTCATGGATTTCTCAATTTGAGTTGGATTCAGCTTAGGTTGGGACATCTCAATGATTCAGGAGAATCATTTCTTTCAACCCCGATTGTCTGATGCAGGAGCATCCTGGGTTGCCTTGTTATCCTGCTCATTTTGTTCACCTAGTAGTTCCTTCATGTGCCTAGCAGTCCTTCATGTGCCTAGCAATTCCTTCATGTGCGTAGCAGTCCTTCATGTGCCTAGCAATTCCTTCATGTGCCTAGCAGTCCTTCATGTGCCTAGCGATTCCTTCATGTGCCTAGTAGTTCTTCATGTGCCTAGCAATTGCTTCATGTGCCTAGCAATCCTGTTTTCTTCATGTGCCTAGTAACCCCGTTTTCTTCATGTGCCTAGTAACCTTGTTTTCCTTCATGTGCCGAGTTACCCAATGTATGCCAAGTGATTCTTCATGTGCCGAGTTACTCAATGTATGCAGAGTTTTTTTTCATGTGCTAAGTTACTCAGTGTATGCCGAGTGTTTCTTCATGTGCCGAGTTACCCAATGTATGTTGAGTGATTCTTCATGTGCCGAGTTACTCAGTGTATGGCGAGTGTTTCTTTATGTGCCGAGTTACCCAGTGTGTGTCGAGTGTTTCTTCATGTGCTGAGTTACTCAGTGCATGCCAAGTGTTTCTTCATGTGCCGAGTTACCCAGTGTATGTCGAGTGTCAATATTTGGATGTGATTTTGCGACCTGACTTGTGGGATTTATTTCATTCATGATATTTATGTTAAGATATTTTCTTGGGATGAGTCCAGACCATTGTTGGGTTGACCTTCCTCTTATGTAATGATTCTAGAATGATATGTAAGCCATTTTGGCAAGTATAAATATAATGTTTAGGCTTGGAATTAGGAAGCTTAAGAGAGAGTAGATTAGAGGGCAAAACTGAAAGTGCGAATTTGTAGTTGGATCTTTGAATGTGAATGTATTTTTAATTGGTCGTAACCTAGAACGCCTTACAGCTAGGAATGTATGAAGATATCTTAATGAATCAATAAAAGTAATTCACTCTTCTTCCTCCTTTGGTTGTTGTTCTTTGTGTTTGTTTCCGTTGTGTTAACTCTTGCAGGGTGGTTTGGATAGCTGGGTGAGCCTTTGGCCCTAGTTATTTGTCCTCTTTCTTGCATCGGTATTCCTCGGAAGATCATTTCAGATAGGGATCCTATATTCACTTCCACATTTTGGACATCACTATAGCATGATGTAGGAGCATAGTTGAACTTCAGCCCAACTTATCATCTAGAGACAGGTGGTCAAACCAAGAGAGTGAATAAGGTTTTGGAGGATATGTTGAGGATGTATATGATGGACAGGAAAACTCTTTGGGAGGATTATCTTTACCTAGTGGAGTTTTATTATAACAACGGGTATCATAGTTCTATTGGCATGGCACCTTTTTAGGCTTTCTATGGTCACCCTTGTTGTACACCTTTGAGTTGGGATAGTCTTGAGGATTGCATCCTATTGGGTCTTGAGATGCTTTAAGATATGGAGCAATAGGTAGTGTGCATCTGTGAGCACGTGTCTACAACATAGGATAGACAAAAGAAGTATGACGATGCTCATAGGGAAAATGAGTAGTTTGCAGTGGGTGATAAATTTTTCTTGAGAGTGCATCTGCAGAAGAGTCCGATTCATTATAGAAAGGGTTCGAAGCTAGCACATCACTTTGTGGGACCGTTTGAGATTCTTGAGAGGATAGGTCCAGTTGCCTACCATCTTGCATTGCTGCCCAGCCTAGCTCATGTTCATGATGTTTTCCATTTTTTTGTATCTAGAAAATATTTTCCCAATGTGATACATGTTCTTGATTGGAATGCATTACAGGTAGAGGACGGGCAACTGGCTTTGGAGCCAGTTCACATTCTACAACAATAGGAGTTGACCCTCAAGGGTCAAACCATGGAGTAGGTAAGGGTCCAATGGGACTCTACTGATGATTCATCAGATAGATGGGAAGATGCATCTGGTTTACATGATTTATATCCCTACTTGTTTATAGGCTTCTAGGAGTAAGCCTAAGTCTAGGGGGGGTGGATGTAGTGCTTGCCCCTAGTTTATATTCAATTATTATTATCAAACTCTTTTAGGCTAGTTTATGTTTATGCTTGATGATTAGTAGCATCACTTTCCAGATTATTGGATATTGTTTTCATACTCAGTTGATTATATGATGAGACTAATTCGGTACTAGTTACTTCATGTATGCATGATTATACCTTCTTGATGATTATTTACAATGATTTCAATTATTTGATGATGTTAGTTCAATGGATTATTTATACGTATTTTATATGGATACTTACCCCATACTGCATGTGTATGGTGTGCATGTATGTTTTCCTTATGTATGGCATTTCTGATGTGGTTAAGGAAGGGAGTCATAGTCACCTATTAGTCGAGATCTACATGATGTACCACTTCCTACCATTGTCTGCTTAGTTTAGAAAATATGTGTTTGTAGATGTATGGATTTTATGCAGATTGTAGGTACTGGGTATCGACTTCCCTAAATTGCCAAGATGAGTGTACCCTATCATAATATCTCAATGGTAAGAGTGGGCACTTAAATTCTTGAGTCCAAATCCTAACCTTAAAACCAATTGTCCTAGAAAATTAGGACAAGTATCTGAGATGATTACCCTTCCGAATTTGTCATAGGACGTAAATTCATGATTATAACCCTTGAGTTTGATTTTGTATGTTATATTTTATGACAGGTTTTCATATTTAATCTTGTAGGTCTTTGGTGATTTTTCTATTAATTAAGTCAAATTAAAAGATTAATTAATGGTTTAATTTAATGGAAAATTATTAAGATAATTTCAATATTTAATTATATTTAACTAATTAGGAAATTAATTGAATAAAAAAGAATTAAATTTAAAGAGGAATTATAGATCTAATTTGAGAGCATAATAATATTAATTTAATTTAATAATAATATATTTAGGAGATCATTTTTAAATAAATGCTAAATATTTTATCAAAAATGATTTAAAAAATAATTAAAGAAAGAAAGAGAAATTAATTTATTAAAGATATTTTAAATTGCAAAAAATGTGCATGAATATTCAAAAAGTAAATAAAGAGTTAAAGATTGTGATCAACGATTTCCCTCACGTGGTTGAACAATCAGTGCCCTGAATTTAGGGGAGAACTCCATATCAGAGATTGGGAGTTCATTTCGGAGGGACTGTGATTTTTGGAGAAGAGATTTTCAGAGAGAAGGTTTTGAGAGAAAAGAGAATTCTCTCACAATCTTTGGGTAGTTGCGTATTAACATTAGATTTAGCTAAAATCTTGTGCTTTATTTGCATGATGAATTATGTAATTCGATATTCATGTCTACATCGTGTTTGTTGAATTTGTTTTCCAAAATTTGTCTATGATGAATTTAAAGCATTGTGATTTACTGTTATTCATATAGAATTTCTATCTGTATACGTGGATTGAAAATTAGAAAACCCTCGTTCTATAGATTAAAAAGTTGTAATTTAATTAGGAAGGGTTTTGAAAAGAAATCGAAATTGTAGAATATTAAAATCGATTGGTTTATTAGAATTTCTCTATCAAAGTATTTGTATAAATTTCTTTAAAGTATATATAAAAATTTATTAAGGGTGGGGGCAAAGCCACCAATCCCCACACCCCAACCCCTGCCACGACCTTAAAATCTATGCACAATAGGTAGTACTACTGCCTGCAATAGCAGTAATATCTACAGTCGTAGGGATTGCAAGCTAGCTAGCCTCTAAAGATGCCTCGTTTTATTGTTATTTAAAAAAATAATTTAATTCATTTAAATTTAAATTTACTTAAAATTAAAAAAATTTAATATTTAAAATTTAATTTAGTTAAATTGTAATTTAATTAAAGGTTAAGTTTTCATATGTTTTATTATAATGTTTATTAATAATTTTCTTAAATTATTAAAACGTGATAATTCACTTAGGGTTCTCATTATTAACGATTACTTTAACTGATTTAGTTATTAATTAATTGTTGGTGGAACACTGTAAAAGAAATTGATTATGGGAATTTTCTATTTAAAACTTAATAATATTAAATAATTCCCAATTAATTATTTAATAATTATTACTTAAAATTAAAAATCTTTATAGAGATAATGTTTGTTCGTAAGTTTATGGTAATGGTGTGTTCAGATTTAAATGAGAAATGGGTTAAATTATATCGGGAATATAGTAAACATTATAAGACCAAAAATGTATAATGAAATGCAAACTTAAACCTAACTGTAAACTCAAACTGCGTGTCTTCAAAATCAAGAAATATTATGAATTACATTGTTTGTTGAGTGTTTCTTGTATGTTGGAATTAGGAATGGAGTAGAGTGTTGACCAGTCCTTGGATGTTTACCAGACGCTGAGAAGTATTATTTTGGTGATTATGTTTGGACTTATGTGTACCTTCTTGAATTAGTCTTGTTAGGATGATCATGTTTGTGATGTTGTAATTTGACTAAATGATTTCTATACTTGTCGATTGCTTGTTTTGAGAACTGATTTGTTCAGTGTTTCTTGTATGTTGGAATTAGGAATGGAGTAGAGTGTTGACCAATCCTTGGATGTTTACCAGACGCTGAGGAGTATTATTTTGGTGATTATGTTTGGACTTATGTGTACCTTCTTGAATTAGTCTTGTTAGGATGATCATGTTTGTGATGTTGTAATTTGACTAAATGATTTCTATACTTGTCGATTGCTTGTTTTGAGAACTGATGTAAGGGTTTTGGTCTTTTGAAAGTTTTTTTCTTTGCTGAGCTTAGGGTAGGTTATCTGTATGTTAACTTGGGAAGTGGCTTTCTATGGTGGCTGAGGCCCTAAAGATGCTAATGGGTAACCCATTGTAAGTAGTTAATAAGTGAAAAAACTACACTAAATGAGAGTAAAATGAACTTAATAAGAGTCTTTGTCTGATTTGTGCTCAACTAAACATAGACTAGGATGGGAGTAGAGAGGACACTTGGTTGCGACCATGCATTGTTAGCATACCTTGTCAGTATGAAAGGATACTAGTGCCACATAGAGTCACTAGGGGGCCGGAGGATTAAAAGACTAGTCAAGTAACCCTAGAGTTAGTTCGTGCGATGACACTTGACCACTAGCAGTATAGATTCCCTATGTGTCTTTGTTTGCCTCTAGGTTTAGTTGTCAGTTTATCTTGAAACCTTTGAGTTAGATTACTTTTAGGGTTTTCCTTGACCTAGATATTAATTTTAATTTTTGGGATTGATATCCTATGTGGGACTTGAGACTATCTCCTCAATGGAGTGGGAGTGGACCTTTTTGGGTTGCCATGAGGTCAAGTAGTAGTGCTTTTTAATTTTACCATTGAGATCCATCCATTGATGTCGTGGCTAGAGTTCCTTGTTTTACATTTCCTTTCATTCTATCTTTATGTATTATGATGGATGGTTATATCTATTTGATGGATAATTTTACTTAGTGTATTGTATCTTGTTTCATGGTTTCGAAAGGGATGATGTAATCTATTTTATAAATATATATTCTTTCAACCTTTCAAACTCTGTGACATGTGCGTTGGATGATTGTGCATTCCAAATTAATGCCAAGTGGCATTCAAAACAAATGTATATTATTTAAATGGATTGAACTTGTAGTTATTCTTTCATGTGGATGTGTTATTTATTGGACTTAGTATTATTTAAATTTAAATGTGATTCAACATCTTAGGATCCTTAAGGAATGTAATCTGTTATGTTTGCTTATGTGTGATTGTAGGTTATTGCTTCCGCTATTTTATAATAGTTGTATATGTTATTCTTAAAAAAACATGTTTGGAAAACTTAGAAAAACTTTACGTTAATTCTTTGGATCCCTGGGCACGACATTACAGATAGGTTCTTGCTCAATAGGGATACCCTTATCCAATTTCACAATAGCTAGGCCAGTGAGCTTCTTTAAACTACCACCTTCCTATTTGAGGGTGATCTAGGTTTTGAACTCCTTCACCTTTTCGTCTAGCTCCAATTCCTTTTTCCTGGATTGTCTTAGTTGTTCTTCTAGTTCATGGAATATCTTCAACATTTCTCATCTCCTACTTTTTTTCTATCAAAATAAATTTAGGGGTAAGCCTTATTTCATGCCCTTCAACTTATTCTACAAGTGTTATAAAATCCTTCTTTGGTATATTATTTACTTTTTTTATGAACCATATAGATAAGTTATCCATGTCCATGTCATGCTCAATGTTGAATTCTTCTAGACTCTTACACTATTATTCCCCTACATGTCCTACTCTATACTCCTCTTCTATTGGTTCTTTTTCTACAAACTCATCAAATAAAAGTTAGTGATTGTTATATGCATAATAAATCATATTTCTCTTCAAAGATTGAATATAAGTTTACCTCTATTGAAGATTGCATTATATACACTCGTTCTTTTGAATTTTTAAATGCACTTGAAAATTAAAAAACATTGTGTGATATTATATCACATTGTGAAAATCTAGAATATTTAATTTATAATGGAAAATTTGTCCCAAGGTTTGGAGACATAATTAAGTAAAAGGCCATACTAGAAAGGCATGTGATCGAAAGCTTTAGATCAAATCAATAGCAATATACTTACCATATTTCCTTAAGAGTACTCTTCCAAGTATCTTATTGCACTATAATAGTCAATCCCATTATACTTGTCTATATATATGAAAAGTTAAAGAAAGGAGTTTCAAGATATAGTTGAAGAAAAGAAAAAGTAATTTCTAACGTAAACTTTTATAAACAATGTCAAGATGTTTAACCTAACCTACAACTGATCACCATAGAGTGAGATATCAGTTGCACCAACATAGAAGAAGAGGAAAGATATAATGTTAGATCCTAAACTTTTCTAAACAAATATAAGTGTTTAACCTACAATTGATCACCATAAAGTGAGCATCAACATAAAAGAAGAGGAAAGATAAAAAGCTAGATCCTAATAGTCACAAGTGTGCATTTATAAATTAGAATATAAACATGTTAATTATTAAGTATCATTCCAAACTAATCAATTGACATAAATTAAGGGTAAGGTATTATTTCTAGTAAAAGTAGTTGCTCAATGGTCTTTTTCAAGAACTTGTCAAGGGTAAGATTTAAATCTTGAGGCCTATGAACCCATTTGACTCATAAGATTTCTACTTGTAGAGGTGTATTAGTCACCAAGTTAGACCACTGTCTCCCTTCAAGTAGCAAAGGAAAATATGTATATTTAACATACACCCACAAACATCATGCATGTGATCAATAATGTGACGACTTTTAGCTCTTCACATCAACAACACATAATAAAAGGTAGAAGGAAACAAAAAGTGTGAGGAGATGTTAAGGTTGTCAAATTGTCACAAGGGGCATACCAATTCATGGAAGTGGGATATCATCTCTATGAATTTCATTGTAGGGTTGCCTATAACTGCTCGTCAACATGACACTATCATGGTCACTGTTGATCGGTTGAGTAAGGTGGCACATTTTTCACTGATGAATTTATCCTACACTGTAGCTTTTATAGCTAATATCTTCATTTGTGATGTCATGAGATTACATGGTATTCCCTGAAAGATCATTTCAAATAGGGATCCTGTATTCACTTTTGCATTTTGGACATCACTGCAACATGATCTTGGAGCACAATTGAACTTCAGCTCAGCTTGTCATCTTGAGATAGATGGTCAAGCTGAGAGAGTGAATTAGGTTATGGAGGATATGTTGAGGATGTATGTTATGGATAGACAAACTCTTTGGGAGGATTATCTTTAACTAGTGGAGTTTTCTTATAACAAAGGGTTTCATAGTTCTATTGGCATGGAACCTTTTCAAGCTTTGTATCGTCGCCCTTGCCATACACCTTTGAGTTGGGATAGTCTTGAGGATTGCATCCTATTGGGTCTTGAGATGCTTCGAGATATGGAGCAATAGGTAGTGCGCATCCGTGAGCACGTGTCTACAACACAAGATAGACAAAAGAAGTATGTCAATGCTCATAGGACAAATAAGCAGTTTGCAGTGGGTGAGAAATTTTTCTTGAGAGTGTGCCTGCAGAAGAGTCTAATCTATTATGGAAAGGGTTCGAAGCTAGCACCTTGCTTTGTGGGACTAATTGAGATTCTTGAGAGGATAGGTCCAGTTGCCTACCGTCTTGCATTACTGCCCAGCCTAGCTCGTGTTCATGATGTTTTCTATGTTTCTGTACGTAGACAATATATTCCTGATCTGATACATGTTTTTGATTGGAATGCATTACAAGTAGAGGACGAGCAACTGGCTTTGGAGGCAGTTTGCATTCTGCAGCAGTGGGAGTTGACCCTTAGGGGTTGAACCATAGAGTAGGTAAGGGTCCAATGGGACCCTACTGATGATTCATCAGCTACATGGGAGGATGCATTTGGTTTACGAGATTTATATCCCTACTTGTTTATAGGCTTCCAGGAGTAAGGCTAAGTCTAGGGGCGGTGGATGTACTGCTTGCCCCTAGTTTACATTTAGTTATTATTGCCGAACTCTTTTAGGCTAGTTTATATTTACGCTTGATGATTAGTAGCATTACTTTCCAAATTATTGGATATTGTTTTCATACTCAATTGATTATATGATGAGACTACTTTGGTACTAGTTACTTCGTGTGTGCATGATCATACCTTGATGATGATTATTTAAGGTGATTTCAGTTATTTGATGATGTTAGTTAGATGCATTATTTATACGTATTTTATATGGATACTTACCCTATACTACATGTGTATGGTGTGCGTGTATGTTTTCTTTATGTATGACATTTCTAATGTGGTTAAGGAAGGGAGTCGTAGTCACCTGTTAGTTGAGATCTACATGATGTACCACTTCTTGCCATTGCCTACTTAGTTTAGAATATGTGTTTGTACATGCATGGATTTTATGTAGATTGCAAGTACCAGGTATCAACTTCCCTGAATTACCAGGATGAGCGTACCCTATCGCAATATCTCAATGGCAAGAGAGGGGAGATAAAATCTTGAGTCGAAATCCTAACCTTAAAACCAATTGTCCTAGAAAGTTAGGACAAGTATCTGAGATGATTACCCTTTTGAATTCATCATAGGACATAAATTCGTGATTATAACCCTTGAGTTTGATTTTGTATGTTATATTTTATGATGGGTTTTCATATTTCGTCTTGTAGGTCTTTGGTGATTTTTCTATTAATTAAGTCAAATTAAAAGATTAATTAATGATTTAATTTAATAGAAAATTATGAAGATGATTTCAATATTTAATTATATCTAATTAATTGGAAAATAATAAATTAAATAAAAAAGAATTAAATTTAAAGAGGAATTATAGTTCTAATTTGAGAGCGTAATAATATTAATTTAATTTAATAATAATATATTTAGGAGATCATTTTTAAATAAATGATAAATATTATTATTACTTAATAAATATTTATCAAAAACGCTTCGAAAAATAATTAAAGAAAGAAAGAGAAATTAATTTATTAAAGATATTTTAAATTGAAAAAAGTGGGCATGAATATTCAAAAAGTAAATAAAGAGTTAAAGATTGTGATCGATGAGTTCCCTTGGGTGATCGCATAATCAGCGCCCTGAATTTAGGGGAAAACTTCATATAAGAGATTGGGAGTTCATTTCATAGGGACTCGGATTTTTGGAGAAGGGATTTTCAGAGAGAAGGTTTTTAGAGAAAAGATAATTCTCTCACAATCTTTGGGTGGTTGCATATTAACATCAGATGCAGGTAGAATCTTGTGCTTTTCTTGCATAATGAATTATATAATTTGATATTCCTGTCTACATTGTGTTTGTTGAATCTATTTTCCAAAATTCGTCTACGATGAATCTTTCATTGTGATTTACTGTTATTCATATCGAATTTGTATCTGTATATGAGGATTGAAAATTAGAAAACTCTCATTCAGTAGATTAAAAGGTTGCAATTTAATCAGGAAGGGTTTTGAAAAGAAATCAAAATTGTAGAATATTAAAATTGATTGGTTTATTAGAATTTCTCTATCGGAGTATTTGTATAAATTTCTTTAAAAAATATATTTAAAAAGAATTGGTTTTATGCAAACATGATTTGGTTTTATTTATATTAAAAAACAATAAATAAAAAAATAGAATCCTTATATTCTAGGTGTGGAGGGGGGAGAGATTTTATTTTGTAATATATATATATATATATAAAGGGTGGGGACAGAGTCACCAATCCCCACACCCGAACCTTTACCATGATCTTAAAAGCTGCGTGCAACAAGTAGTACTACTGCCTACAACAACAGTAATACCTGTGACCGTAGGGTTTACAGGCCAATGGGCCTCTAAAGATGCCTCATTTTATTGTTATTTTATAATAAAAAAATTAATTTATGTTGTATTTAATTCATTTAAATTTAAATTTAATTAAAATTTAAAAACTTTAATATTTAAAATTTAATATAGTTAAATTGTAATTTAATTAAATGTTAAGTTTTCATATGTTTTATTAATAATTTTCTTAAATTATTAAAACATGATAATTCACTTAGGGTTCTCGTTATTAACGATTAGTTTAATTAATTTAGTTATTAATTAATTGTTGATGGTACATTGTAAAAGAAATTGATTATGGAAATTTTCTTTTTAAAACTTAATAATGTTAAATAATTATTTGATAATTATTACGTAAAATTTAAAATCTTTATAGAGATAATGTTTGTTTGTAAGTTCATGGTAATGGTGTGTTCAGATTTAAATGAGAAATGGGTTAAATTATACGAGGAATATAGTAAACTTTATAAGACCAAAAATGTATAATGAAATGGAAACTTAAACGTAACTGTAATCTCAGACTGTGTGTCTTCAAAATCAAGCAAAACTATGAATTACATTGTTTGTTGAGTGTTTCTTGTATGTCAAAATTGGGAATGTTCTAGAGTTTTGACCAGTCCTGGGATTTTTGCTAGAGGCTGAGAGTATTATTTTGGTGATTATATATGAAGATTATGTTTGGACTTATGTGTACCTTCTTGGATCAGTCTTGTTAGAATGATCGCATTTGTGATATTGTACTTTGACCAAATGATTTCTATACTTGTCAGTTGCTTGTTTTGAGAACTAATGTATGGGTTTTGGTCTTTTGAGATCTTTTTGCTTTGTTGAGACACTTAGGGTAGGTTATCTATATGTTAAGTTGGGAAGTGACTTGCTATGGAGGCTGAGGCCCTAAAGAGGCTGATGGGTAACCCATTGTAAGTAGTTAATAAGTGAAAACACTACACTAAATGAGAGTAAAATGAACAGGCAATAAGAGTCTTTGTCTTTCCTTGCCCACGCCTCATGTGCTAGTACAAGCTAGGATGGGAGTAGAGAGGACGCTTGGTTGCGACCATGCATCGTTAGTATGCCTTGTCAATACGAAAGGATACTAGTGCCTCATAGAGTCACTAGGGGGTAGAGGATTAAAAGACTAGGCGGGTAACCCTAGAGTTGGTTCGTGCAATGACACTTGTCCACTAGCAGTATAGATTCACTACATGTCTTTGTTTGCCTCTGGGTTTAGTTGTCGGTTTATCTTGGAACCTTTGAGTTAGATTACTTTTAGGGTATTTCTTGACCTAGATATTACTTTTGACTTTTGGGATTGATATCCTATGTAGGACTTGAGACTATCTCCTTAGCACGATGGGAGTGGACCTTTTCGAGTTACCAGGAGGTCGGGTGGTAGTGCTTTTTACTTTTACCATTGAGATTCGTTCATTGATGTCGTGGCTAGAGTTCCTTGTCTTACATTTCCTTTCATTCTATCTTTGTGTATTATGATGAATGGTTATATCTATTTGATGGATAATTTTACTTATTGTATTGTATCTTGTTTCATGGATCCGAAAGGGATGATGTAATCTATTTTATAAATGCATATTCTTTTAGCCTCTCATACCCTGTGACATGTACAATGGATGACTGTGCATTCTGAGTTAATGCCAAGTGGCATTCAGAGCAAATGTATATTATTTAAATGGATTGAACTTGTAGTTATTCTTTCATGTGGATCTGTTATTTATTGAACTTAGTATTATTTAAATTTAAATGTGATTCAATGTCTTGGGATCCTTAAGGAATGTAATCTATTATGTTTTCTCATGTGTGATTGTATATTATTACTTCCGCTATTTTATAATTGTTGTATATGTTATTCATAAAAAAAAAATGTTTGACAAACTTAGTAAAACTTTAGGTTAATTCTTTTGGATACCTTGGCAGAGCATTATAGACAGGTTCTTGCTCAATAGGGATAGCCTTATCCAATTTCACAATACCTAGGCTAGTGAGCTTCTTTAACCTACCACCTTCCTATTTGAGGGTGATCTAGGTTTCGAACTCCTTCACCTTTCCCTCTAGCTCCAATTAATTTTTCTTTGATTGCCTTAGTTGTTCTTCTAGTTCGTGGAATATCTTCAACATTGCTCATCTCCTACATTTAAGTGTTATAAAATCCTTCTTTGGTATACTTTTTTTTATGACCCATAAAGTGATCTTTATCCATGTCCATATCATGCTTAATGTTGAATTCTTCTAGACTCTTACACTATTATTCCCCTACATGTCCTACTCTATACTCCTCTTCTATTGGTTCTTTTTTTACAAACTCATCAAATAAAAGTTAGTGATTGCTATATGCACAATAAATCATATTTCTCTTCAAAGATTGAATATAAGTTGACCTCTATTGAATATTGCATTATATACACTTGTTCTTTTGAATTTTTAAATGCACTTGAAAATTAAAAAAACATTGTGCAATATTATATCATGTTGTGAAAATCTAGAATATTTAATTTATAAGGGGAAATTTGTCTCATGGTTTGGAGACATAATTAAGTAAAAGGCCATACTAGAAAGGCATGTGATGAAAAGCTTTAGATCAAATCAATAGCAATATACTTACCATATTTCCTTAAGAGTACTCAAAAGTATCTTATTGCATTATAATAGTCAATCCAATTATACCTATCAATATATATGAAAAGTTAAAAGGAGTTTCAAGATATAGTTAAAGAAAAGAAAAAGTAATTTGTAATGTAAACTTTTATAAACAATGTGAAGATGTTTATCCTACAACTGATCACCATAGAGTGAGATATCACTTGCATCAACATAGAAGAAGAGGAAAGATAAAAAGTTGGATCCTGTAACTTTTCTAAACAATGTAAGTGTTTAACCTACAATTGATCACCATAGAGTGAGTATCAACATAAAAGAAGAGGAAAGATAAAAAGCTAGATCCTAATAGTCACAAGTGTGCATTTAAATATAAACATGTTAATTATCAAGTATCATTCCAATCTAATCATTTGACACAAATGAAGGGTAGGGTCTTATTTCTAGTAAAAGTAGTTGCTCAATGGTCCTTTTTTAAGAACTTGCCAAGGGTAAGATTTAAAACTTGAGTCCTACGAACTCATTAGACCCGTAAGATTTCTACTGGTAGGGGTGTATTATAATAATTGCACCTAGGTAAGGTACTTATAAGTACATTATTATTAGGTCAGCCTATAGTTGTGTAGCTGTTAAAAAGCTTTGCCTCGCTTATGCATGTTGAGCTAAGTGCTTCATTGATCAATCTAGAGGAAATATTCATAATTGAATTTGATGTATATTAGCAAAAGCACACCTATATATTAGTGTTCTTTAACATGCAAAGGATGGTTCTTATTCATTTAATCATGGATCTGAATAGTTGTTTAGTACAATACTTGTGAGCCGTTCTACAGCATATTACTAACAAGCACCATGCACGCCTCGCAAAATAAAGATTATGTATGATGTTTTACGCATCCATATTATATATATCCAGTTACGCATTAATACATTCAACAATTAGTTCCTATATTTAATGGAAAAATAACCTTAGTTATAGCAAGGCCAGAGCGTAAATTTTTTTTTATCATTGTCAGAATAATCTCCACCTGTAACAGAATGCCTTCAATTTCTGGAGAGGCATCTTGCATTCAAAATGTAAACACACTTGTTGCAAGTTCTCACCATTAAATAAGAAACCTAATGCATATGCCATGCTTCTGAATAAAGAACATGACCACATCATTTCCCATGATCTGAACATAAATAATTAGAAAAATATGTCAAATCACATTTACTTCAACATTGCACTACCCTTAAAATAATGCACCAAAGAAGTCTAGAAGAAAATAGAAAGAAAAAGAGCTCAACAAATTTTAAAAAATGACTTCTATGAGTAAAGAGTGACTGCCACTTGCTAGAACCTGTCATTGATTGAACAAAATTGAATATGTGTAGCATGAAGATTTTGAAGTCTAGTCCAAGAACTACCAAAACAATTGATGTCCTCAGGGTTCAACCGAAGACAGCTATTGAAGATTAATTAATCTGTAGCTAAGCTTCATCCTTCAACAATAAATTAATAATGTAGTTCAAAAATCTTCATCCATTTTGAAGACATGATTGCCTTCTCTGTTTCCTATGCTTGACATAATGGAAGCTTTCTGATATTCGCCCACTCTCCTTTCAAAAAAGTTGGTTTTCCCTCTGCATGACCGAAGTTATCTTATATAAGACATGAGCCTTGCTGATGATGCAATGCTTGCACTAACCAAATCTAATTGAACTCATTGAAAAAAGAACAACAGATATATATATATATATACACTTACTGCAATGAAATAAGATCCATCCAATCAAAAGGATTTTCAACATTATACGCCTTGTGATACCCAAGAACAACCTGCAAACATAAAAACTCAGAAAATGTGAGAGAAAGAAGGAAAAATAAATCATTTTTTTGAGTTAAATAACAGATTTGCTAAAAAACATACAGGAGTTGGAATATTTACCAAGAGCCGATCTGCAACAAATTTTATGTATTGGCTCATAAGTGAAGCATTCATGCCAACCAAGTCACAAGAAAGGGCTTCACACACAAACTCCCTTTCCATGTTCACAGCATCACAAACTATTTCTTTTACCTTTTCTTCACTAAGTCTCTTCCTCAACAAACTATATGCAAGAAGAAAGTGAGAATTTCTTTAGAAGTAGTGCACTTGAAATAGTAAAATTCATGCAAACCCCATTAACTAAATAAAACACATAATTTCACCTGTAAATTAGGCAAGCAAAGTCACAGTGAAGACCCTCATCTCTTGAAATGAGTTCATTAGAGAAAGTTAACCCTGGCATTAGCCCCCGCTTCTTCAACCAAAATATGGCACAAAAGCTGCAATTGAGAAGAATTAGCTAACCCAAAACTCCACTTTCATTGTTAAACAATATAACCACAAAAATACTGTAAATCAGCCTAACCTCCCAGAAAAGAAAATGCCTTCAACGCATGCAAATGCAACAATTCTCTCTGCAAAAGAACCAGAACTGCAAAGTAACTCAGCTACATATAATCAGCCCTAATAATTCAGTTTTCAGTGCCCTAAGCCTTCTAAAACCACAAATTTTTGCATTCTACAATAAAAAACACCATGTATGTTGCAGCAAATATTAACATGGCATTAACTAAGCAGTTTATATAAACCTCTCAATCCAGCGAAGTGCCCATTCTGCTTTTCTTGCAACACAGGGAATGGTGTGAATAGCATTGAACAATCTTGCTTTCTCCCTGGAATCTCTTACATAAGTTTCTAAAAGTAAACTGTACATTTCTGATTAAAGCACATGTGAAAAGAATATCTTAATAACTAGTACATTCAAGAAAAGTTACTATCAGTAAGCTGTACATTTCTGAGCAATAAAGGCAAGCGAAAAAAAAAAGAAAAGTAAATGTAAGAAACAAACATAGCATCTCTTGATAAGTGCTTACCGGAATGTATGTTCTCTATGGCAATTTGAAATCCGTAAAATGCCCGAGCCTTCAAAAAGAGAATCGAAGTTAATTCAAGGCAAAAGAGCATTTTAATGAATACTAACTTGCATCTTTCCGTAGGGAACTTAGTTCAAGTACAGAAAGAAAGATTCCTAGTAAAGGTGAAAAGGAAAGGGTAAAGGCGATTTTCTAAGTTCCAGCCCAGCCAAAACCCTTATTTGGAATACAAACCCTTCTTGAGAAACAAGGGCATGTGTAATTTGATTTCTGGATTCGATTGGGGATGTGAAAAACTTACACAAACAAATTCAGAAATAAAATTACACATTTGAAATGCATTGTGGAAATCTGATAATGCTAAACAAGGGGATGTTTACATCTAAACCAGAAGGATTGGCAAGGCTCTATTTCGTCCTATATTCGTGTCTCAAATGCCAAAACTAGCTTCAATTTTAACAGAAAACAACTTTCACACATGAAATTTAACATATTGCCACTCGACCTTATTTCCCTCTGAGTAGTTCAAGCTGACAAAAGTTAGCAGACAATTAGGGCCCAACGCTCTCATGAATTCTAGGTTCAGTGTAAGAAGAAAAACCTAAACAGGTTGACAGAATTGATGCTTCTAGCGAGAAATTCTGTTACTCAAATCATCAGGATACCGGAAATCCTAATATTCGAGGAATGGAAAGAAAATACCTCTGGAATTTGAATCTCTTTGAAGAACCGTAGAGCCAAATTCTCCAAAACAATGCCATCCGACGCAGCGAAAAAAGCCAATACGTGACTTATAAAGTGTTTCTCATTGTGGGTAAGATTTTCCCATTGACATATATCCTGTGAAAGGTCAACCTCTTCCACTGCCAACACAAATTCAACATATTCATAAACCCTGTCCAGTCCAATTCTCCATACTTGAAACTTGAAAGTGAAAACAAAAAGGAAATTCCACCAAATAGGAAACTACCAGTCCAGAAGCTGGCAACTGCTTTCTTGTACATTTCCCAGACTTGGGAATACTTGACGGGAAACATGCAAAATCTCTGGGGGTTTTCCATCAGAACAGGTTCCTCCTCCTGTCTGCCCATTGTGCCCATTATATTTCCTTCTTTCAATTCCTCGCCCAAGAGAAGGATATTGGAAGATTGAATGAAGCTCGAGGAGTATTCCAACTATGAGAGAATTTTTCTGGACCTTATCGTCTTTTACTTCAAAATTTGGTGTTCCTCGAGCTATGCCGTGACTGGTGACTCCTCTAATTTAACGTGGAATCCAAGCATTTAAAACTGGTTATTAATTAATATTAGATATTTTAAATTATAGTACTTGTGGTATTAGGGTTATGTCAATCGAAAATTATATATGTATTAATCTAATAAAAAAATTGTTTATATATCTATATCAAAAAAAAGTAGAGTAGACATTAATTTGTAGATTTTCTAAGGATTTTTTCAATTTGAATGACCATCAACTAACTTTTTTTGAGTTGTGGGAGGGCGTGAGTCCCTTGTTGATCCCTAAGGCACAATTTTCTATTAGTGTCAAATACTTAGTCATTCATAAGGTAAGGTTGGTCGGTCATCACTGCACTCGAGCCACCCTATATAGGTCAAGTCATGAATTACGAACTTGTATATATTTCAGTGGAGTCCCGAGCAGTAGTTACTACTAAGTGAGCCAGAGGTCATTGAGTACTCCAGTGTTTGTTGAGTTTTTCAGAGGATGTAGTGGAAGCCAAGTGATGTAGAGGTTGAGAAAAATAAATATGCCAAGTATAGTTAAGGCCGAGGGACAACAAAAGGAAACAATTTATACCGAGCATCAGTATGGTATAAGTGTCAAGTAACATAGTTTTGCAAAATTGTTTGGAATTGCACAAACTTTTAGGGTAAATCGTTTTTATCGAGCTAGAAGTGTGTTTTATAGATTGAGGAGCTAATCAAGGAGTTGCTTATGTGTCTAATGGAGGATCATTAATCCCTATGTAAGGCAATCTACCAATAAAAAAAGTACAAGGACTAAGCGATAAAAGAAATGAATCTAGATCATTGATTGGGATCTAGAAGGTTCACCCACACAACTATTTAAGAAGGGCTTATGTCCTAATTCAACAAGATGTGTTTGTGTGCGCAAGTGTGTAATCAATAAGAGTCTGAATGCGAAGTTTTGGAGGTGAATTAGGCATAAGCGATCGAGTAGTGCAGTGAACAATTTTGAGGTAAGTTATAGATGATCAATCATAAAGAGGTGATAATACATTGCATAGAGGAGATATGATATCAACGTTGTAGTGCAAACCGAAGGATCAAGTACTGAACACTCTAATAGGTGTTTCAAGGTTCAAACATCTTAACATAGTAGCTTTAACAAGGTTTTGTAAATCTCCTAAAAGAGTACTCACTTAGCTATGATGTAAAATCCTTTAATCAAGGTAGGACTTAATAGTCTTTTTAGCATTTAACAGGGCAAACCCTTCACAGGTTAGATCATCAAAAGTGATCAAAATATTGTAGCCTTAACATGCACAACTTTATTGCTACAGTACTGAAGATTTTGTGGGTGTCATCCCCACCGTAGTTTTACATTCACCTTGGAGGGTTTCTGCATTACCAAATATGTTTGTTAATGCGTTTATGAGTTTTCATTCATGCAGCTAGAAGTTAGATCTAATGTTATATAATAGTGAATGATTACATTGATATGAGGTTAATGTTCAAATGACGTTTTATGTGAGGACATCAAATATGTTTCATGTTTGAAGTGTGAATTTTTTTATAGATCTTGATTCACCCCTGCCCTCTTTATATCTCACTTTTCCTTTTAGATTTCCAACAATTAGTATCAGAGCTTTGTACTCTTGGCAAAATTCTAACCACTTGGGAGTTAAAGACCTTGAAGATGGAAGCCTACAAATTAGGATTAGATCATTGAGAACTAGAAGATTGATGTCCAACTTACATTTGAACAAGTCAAGATGACAAAGGAGACATTAAGGAAAACCTCAAAGAGAAGGAAAGAAATGGCAATTCAACAAAATGACACCCAATAAAAATAAGAGACTATTGAAGAACTATTTGATGAAGGAAGTTCTAGTGAATATGATGTAGCAATAGCAGATCTGTTGGAGAGGAACAACATTTTGAATGAAGAAGTCAGAGCTTTGAAAAGAGAACATGAGATACAAGTAGTAAGACTATGTGAAGTAACTAAACAAAAAGAAAAAGGTTGAGGAGGACAAATTAAAGGTTGAAGAAAACAAAGCAATGGTAGATGGAGACAAAAAGATAGATGGCAACAAGACTTGATGAAATGATCAATGAAGTACAAAAGTTGACTCACAATAAGTTTGACATGATCAATTAGTTACTAAGTGCAAATCATGAGATTGCTAGAAAGAAGATGGAGTTTGCAAATTTAAAATATGAGAATGATAGATTGGTGAATGAGTTGAAAGTTGAAAAGGAAATTGTTGAAAGGTTGAACAAACCTAAAGAGACTATGAAATTTATTAATGTACAGATGAATGCACAAGGGAGACCTCATGACACTTTTGGACTAAGCTATGCTAAGTTCCTATCAGGTGTCGAGCAAGGAGAATCATCAAAGCAAGGAGAACAAAGGAATGTGAATAGGAAACCAAACAACAAGAAGCCTACATGTTATCACTATAGAAAACTAGACCATACAACATATGTTTGCAAAAGCAAAATTGGTAAGTCAAATCCTAAACCAATTTTTTTTGGTTATTATTTCACTTGCAACAAATAAGGTCATCAAGAAAATGTGTGTAGATCAAAGGTCAATAAGACACCAACTACTTCTAGATTTGAAGGTTACTATTATACATGTCAAAAGTATGGTCATAAGGCACAAGATTGCAAATCTAAAGTAAAGAACAATTGGATAGCTAAAAGTCAAGGAAAAGTACCTAAGCAAGGTAATACCATAAATTGGGATTACGACACTTGGGTGAGTTGTCAATATTGTGGAAAATATGGATACATTGTAGAAATTGTGCTAGAATACATTTTAGAGGAAGATCTGAACACTAGAGAAATTTTGGACTGATATATTTCAATTGTTAAAAGGTTGGTCACCTAAGCAAGGAGTATATGAACTGAGCATCAACACCTAATGTTCAAGAGAATAATGGAAAGGCAAAGATCAATACTGAGGAATTAAGAACATAGATGAATCAAACCTAAAAGAAGAAAACTAATGGAGGCAACAATGCAAATGGTGAAGTTGTGATCATCGAATCCAATGAATTAGGTGATTCCCCCACCTCAAACTAAATAATGATGTATGCATGGAACTACGTTAGAAAATGATAAATCATACATTAGTTCCTAATATTAGATGCATGTAAGTCCCAATTAGTGTGATAGTAGATGTACAAGGACAAATTTAAAGTTTTTATTTTTGTGTCGAGTTGAAAATCTGGCAAAGATCAAGAACCAGTATTGGAGTCTAGTCAAGATTGAGTTGCATTATGTATCAAGCTATAAACTAATGTATTGAATTGGATGTCATTATGAACCGAGTTATGATATTGACCGAGGAAAGAAAAAGTAAGTTTGTTTGTTGAGTTTCACTGATTTGGCTGAGACAATTGTTAAGTACCTAACACATGTACAAAGCATTTATGGAGACCTAATTCGACTGTTTGAACCTATATAGAAAATTTCAAGGCTCATTGTACTCACCAAGCTTTTGAGAATTTACAAAGAGAACTGTGAAGGTGATTACAAAGTGAATTTGTGTGAAGTTGTTCAAGATCTCATGCATGTCGTCGATGTCTCAAGTAAGTTGTGTATAGTTGAATTAAGATTGAATTGTGAACTTGCAATTTAAACCCTAATATGAAGAAATGGAATCGATCGTGTTTGAAAGTGTGAAGAAGGATGTATTGAAGGATATTAATGCTCAAATAGTTTGAAACAAAGCATGTCCTCCACCAAAATTCAAGGCATACCTAGATATTGCATTAACTAGTCATTATTTTAGAGTATTATTAGTGATTCCACCAAGGCTTATGTTGGTAAACAGATTTGTACTCAAATAAAAATCCCAAAATAACTCTTATTCACGCAAAATTGAAGACACAAAAAGCCACCAATGGTTGGGTTGCTTTGCCATTGGATTGTGCAAGTGCCCTCTAAATTTTACAAGGTACAACTTTTCAATTTGATATGCAAAGAATGAGACTAAGAAATAATTTTAACCTACAAGTGAAGGCCACCCTCACTATTCTTAGATAGGCAGAAAATAACTATAACATTAATGAAATGAAACAACCTACACATATGACAATGGAAACACACAATCCCTCCACCTGTATATGCATGCAAGAGAGACAATGACAAATTAAAAATAAAATCTACACAATATATGAAACCAATAACATAAAGAAAATCCACAATTCAATCTTGATTCAAGGATAAACCAACAAAGAGTAATCCAAACCATAAAATCTTTGAATAGTTTGTGCAATCTTTCATTCATTCAGGAATCATTCCATTCTCGTATATCATTGATGATCCAAAACATTTGCAAAAAAACTAAAAAATAACTCTAAATTAAAACTAACAACTTTGACTACAATAAAAAACTATCCCTATTATACAAACTATGTTTCCCCTCTTATGCAACATACAATCTATCAAAGTAGTGGAACCTCCCCACCATGAAAAGAGGAACCCTTACATTGCTAATCTGCTCTCTATTTAACATCTAACCATTCCTGTAACATTTTAGTTATGTTAGCAACCGTTTTTTGGCAAGATCTTCCATTTCTTTCTTTTAACTCTTTTCGGGTGGTTATGTTCATGAGACTTAATTACTTTACAAACATTAAAATAGAAAGAAATAAAAAAAATGTTTCCTTGGTCAAGCCCATCACATATTATTTTATGAATTCAAACCATTCAGGTATGACTTACTGCTATGTGTACCTTTGAGGTGATTCAAATTTCACTTAATCACAATACCAAACTTCCAGATCATCTTAGAAAATTGACCTTAAGACCCAATTTGTGGAATGTGAGCTACTTGTGACACTTTTCATCATAGACCTCTTGATAAGTTTTGAATGGAGATGGTGTACATGGGTCATTTTGTCAAACAATTAGTTGTAGTCCCCAAGTGTATATGAGCTTTGATATGAGTTGACCTCTGATAGGGAATTCACTGCTACTGCCTAGGAATTTTGTCAAATGCTTCTCATGCTTGATTTGTAGCAATTTATAATGCATATAACAAGGGAGCCCAAATTTATGTTCAATTACTTCAACCATAGCGACTATGTGGTCGAAGTGTGAGCTAGTATTTCCATTGGATATGGCACCTCCAAGGCCATATATGAAAGTCTTGGGTACAACAGATGATGCAAACCGTGAACTCCATTTGTGAATTTTTCTTTTGGAGAATCTATATATTCTCTACATTTTAGTTTTCAATGTTGATGCAGTGTCCTCTTTTACATGGAAAGTTGAATCAAACCCCATTTGAACTCTTCATCACCGCGACCATTCAATGGATGGTAAGTGAATATTGTGCATTCATCGTGTGAGGAGGATGTCAACATTTGTCAAACAATTAATTAGGATTCTTGATGGTCACATGTGCGACCCATGCTCCTACAAAGAATACTTGATAGAAACCCAATCCCTTTAGAAGTCAAGCTCTTGGTTTTACGGGGGTGATATGTGATCTATGCGTTTGTCCAATAGTTCAAGTGCTTCAATAGTTAATTCGCTACATTTATATGAGCTTCCTCATGTCAAACCATGCGGCCCCATCAAACTTTTTCCTTCAATTTTGAGGGACCAAATGATGCCAGACATACACATTACATTTTTCTTTATAATTAAGGGCTCCAACTCGATCTGACTCTTAGATGAAATCAATGTTTTATGAGGTGTCTTGAATATGCTTTTTTGGATAGTCCCATTCCTATTTTGAGGAATTATAACCAACAATTTACATAGTAATTTCATGCTAGTGATCACAGATATGAAACCATGATCAAATCATACTTGGGGAAGATGAATTAGGCTCACAACATCACAAATTACACTGAAATTGATGATGTATGCTCAATGATCTTCAACTTTCCTAACCATGCTTCAAAATGGCCTTTGATATTTTGTCAAATGATTCATGTGTAATATTGGTCTTTCAAATTACCATTCTCGTGGGATCCCAATTCCATAGATTGATTCTGTTAAAGTGTTATTAGTACTTTCCTCTGGTGCAAACAAATCACCTAGGATGTGGAGGTTTGACCCTGTTCACAAATTTTGACCAAATCTCCATACATAAGCGTCACCCAACATGTATGTCTTTGAAAAGATGGTATTTGGTCAAACACTTTGGTATCAACCTTTACGCTCTATCTATATGCCTATTAAAAGCCATTGAGCACATCTATACTATCATGCCTAGCTATGAGTATGCATGGCTTTGGTTGTGCATGTGTATCCGAACATCTTCTTGAGATTTGGAGGCTATAGATCATGATGTCTTCTTTCAAAGAAAATGTTTGCACCCAATGGTATTTCCAAGATATGTAGAATTATGAAGGAGCATTTGGCAATAAACATGAATTGGGCCTAAGGTCAGGTGGTTTAGAACTATAGGTCTATGAGCTAGAATCAACCTTATTATCATATAAGCATGTCCTTATAAACTAAAGTGTTTGTCGTTGAGATGTCTTTGCATATCAAACATTCATGGATATTTTTAATCTAGTCCACCTCCAATATACATTTATGATGATCTTAATGCTAATAGCCTTGCTTCAAATTATTATGATCATTACAAGATCCTTGACATCATTGATACTATACGAGTGGAGTACCATGAACCTTACATAGGAAAGAACTCTTTGCACTAAGACTGACAAGTCACCACATTTTGCATCTTCTAGATTATTGTGAAATAATATACTTCAGATGTTTTAAGACATCATGATCTAAGACACTAGAAAAGAAATCAGATCTTTGAAATCGATTTGGATTTTTTGAATCACCAAATTTATACTCTAATGCTAAGAGTTGAAATAGCTTTCAATCTGAATATGTAGACTTGGGATCTAGACTATTGAAACTACATTTTTAACCACTGAATTCAAATTGTATTATTATGCCAAACCTTGAACTCTAACCTAACCATTTGTGCTCTTAAACTCGTGCTTTGAACTTCTAGCTTGAGAACATTGAAGCTGAACTTTGGATTTGCATTTTGACTTTCGAAAATTTGTAAGCTCAATTTTGAACTTTAAACTTGAACATCTGAACTTCTAAACCAGTTCAAATGGTACAAAGTGGTTCAGAACCACTTCATACTAGTTCATTGTTCTAAAACTGGTGAGCTGACCCACCCTTTAGTCCGAACCCACGTCTTTCAAAATATAACTTTACAAAGCATCTTCAATATAAATCAAAGGAGAATTCAAGAGAACCAAGGAAAGGCCATAAGGAAGTATACATTTCCAAGTTCAAAATTGGGGGTTCAAAATACCAACCAACATTGGCTCTAACTGGTGAGTATGTGCATGAAAGGTGCATAAAGAATCCAACATTTCTAGTCAAAAGACTAGTGCCTAGTCAATTGGATAACAAAGTCAAAGCATATAAAAGAAAGAGGGGATACTTGCGGGGAGAGCAGGGAAACAACTAGAACAAATAGAAAGAAAAGCAGACTACTCTAAACACCTAAAATAAACACAAAGCAAAAACAAACTAAAGCAACGAAAGAAAGAAAAAAGGAACACAAAAACTTGTAGAGGAAGAGAATATTTACAAACATATACATAGGCATGGAGATCCTACCATGACACTTAGAAGCATGGAGTACTTATGTGAAGCCATCAATAGGCTGAGAAAAATAAGAGCCCTTCTAGGTCAGCCAGTTACATATGAATTCAAGATCATCATACCATCTTGGTTTGGAAAGCCCTCTAGTATTAGCTTTCTGAATGGTTGTGTGCAAGAACTTAGTAAACTATTGATGGAAACCACATAACCACAACTCATCATGAACCATTTTTTCTTCATGTGCTTCTAGCATGATATTCCCTCTATCTATTTCCATCTGAAAAACATCAAACTCGAACACATCTAAAGGAAAAAGAGTATCATTTCCTATATGGCATTCAATCTTTGAAATAAAACTTTTATTTGAAAAAACTTCAACATTTAAAGATAAAAGATCTCCAAAACATCTTTACCATTTTCCATTTGATCGAATACACATTGTTTATTAGGAACCTCAACAAAACTAGGAAAATCAATGCACATACCTTCACCAGGTGAATAGAACATTGAGGCAGAATCATACCTAAGTCATCTTGTTTGGGATCCCCTTGCTAGATGGCTTCCAAGAATTCTTCAATAATCCCGTACAAATAATCATTAATAAATAAGTAAATTTGATGATGGCTTTAACTGTGATATCCCAACAACTTTGACATCTTTAAGTTCTGATTTCATCTTGGGTATACATTTTGAATTGCTAAAATCCATCTGTCATACATGAATTAGTCTTTTTTTCATCATAAGATAATTTGTGCAAACAGATAAATTATATCATAGGTTGATTTTGAATGCCATATCCATTTTCATTCTACATAAAACAAAAGGTTTCAAATTTAGATTGCACATAAGTTTGAAAACTCTCATTCTTAAATTCACCAGAGTAAGAACATTTATCAACCTTTTCAAACCCATGATAAAAAGCCAAATCAGAAAAAATTTCTTCACCTACTTCTTCATTTCTTGCTAAGTCAGGATCTTTACAAGGCCGCACAAGTTCTTTCTTAGCTAGTGAGATATGCATCTTTTAGGTTTCATTGGAAGGAATACTTCTTAGGTTGATTGATGATGTTTGAGGCTGAGACATTTCAATAGATTCCTCAAAAGGTTCTCTATTGGTTTTAGAAGCCTTATTTTTTAGTAGATTTTCAAAACCCTAAGGTTGCTCCTCAAAGTATGATTCTTTTCCACCTTCAGCACAAGCTTCAACAAGAAAGTCACATATGACATTATCTTCAAAATAAAATGATTCTATGACAAGGTTATTGCTAACTCTCTCAGTCAGAGAATCATTTTCATCATCATCTTCTAGAAAACCAAAAGCTTCATATTCTAGAAATTCAGAATTATGAAAATTTTCATCACTTATTGTAGCAAAAAGAGTATTTTTTTTCAAAATTGGATTCTGAGGTTGTGAAAGAAAGACAAAACTAGATGAATTACTCACATTTAAATTTACCACACTTACAATATTCTGACAATTGTAGCTTGTACTTAGTTGCATCTTATGAGGTTTAGACAATTCATGTTGGACCTCTAGTTCATCTAGGACCACATAATTGCAAGAGATATAATAAGATGAAATCAAATCATAGGGGCTTCCTCATCACTAACCTCTAGATCTTCCTCAATCTATTGTACCTTTCTTTTGTGCACCTCCAAATCTTTCAACTTATGGTATTTGACACAAAGGCTTCTCCACAATAGTGAAGACATGGAGTCATCATCCACGTTTATGTTATTCTTGATAGCCTAAGAAATGCTTTCTTTATAGCTGTCCATGAACTCACAAAACACTTTATTCTCCATTAAATAAAGTTCCATGAGAGATGGATCTTGCCTTGGCCTTCTCATGGATTTCATATTTGGCATGGTCTTTATACAGAGTCGCCAATCTCTAACATCTTGAGATAATCATAAAAATGAGGAAATAATTATTAGATGCTGAACTTCGTTCCCAGTCCCCAACAGAGTCACCAAAAATCTGTTGGTAAATAGATTTGTCTTCAAATAAAAATCCCAAAATAACACTTATTTTCCCAAATGTGAAGACACAAAAAGCCATCAATAGTTGAGTCACTTTGCCATTGGATTGTGCAAGCACCCTCTGAATTTTATAGGGTACACCTCCTTGATTGGATATGCAAAGAATGAGACTAAGAAATGCTTTTAACTTGAAAGCGAAGGTTACCCTCACTATTCTTAGATAGGGGCCAAATAACTATAACATAAATAAAATGAAATAACATGCACATACGATAATGGAAACACATAGTCCCTCCACCCGCATATGCATTCAAGAGAGATAATGACAGATTAAAAATAAAATCTGCACAATATATTAACCCAATAACAGAAAGCAAATCTGGAATTCAATATTGATTCAAGGATAAACCAACAAAGAGCAATCCAAGGCATAAAATATTGATAGGATTAAACCATAGATAGAAATAACAATTACATGCGAGTATAACCAATAACAAAAAATAATAGATCACATAGAAAAGAACATAAGACACCAAGATTTAACATGGTTCACCCAATCCCTAGGCTACACCCACCAAACAACAAGTCTGATATTATTATGATCTAGTGATTACAACCTTGATTACAATCTGTAATCCCTTATAGCACAATATTGCCGCAAGAACCAATTTTGCATCACCACACTAAAATAATCCCTAACCCTAAGCCCTTTTATACAAGTATTTTTATGCCCCAAAGAATTTATGAAGTATGTACAATACTTCCCTAATTAGTCACCACAAACTAACAATCTCCCACTTGGGGACTAATCAGACTCCACACTAGACAACAATCTCCCACTTGGAGACTAATCTTGTAGCAATACTACTACCACATGGGGCTCCCACTAGATCAAACCACCCTAGACTTTGTTTTTCTTTTATTTATGTTCAATCTAGAAGACCAACTGAAGCTAAAGAAAAAGTCAACTTCTCTCTTGTCACAATCTTTGTAAACATATCTGCCGGATTATCATCTATATGTATCTTGTCCAGCTTTAACTGTCCATCCTCCAAAACTAACTAAATGAAATATTACCGCAACTAAATGTGTTTAGTCTTTGAATGCAAAGCTGAATTATTTGCAAGATGAATGGCACTCTGACTATTTGTAAGCAAATAATTATCCCTCTGAGGGTGTCCCAATTCTTCCAAAAAGAACTAAAGCCATATCATCTCCTTGGCAACCTCTGTAGCAGCAACATACTCTGCCTATGTAGTGGATAAAGCATTAACCATCTGTAACCTAGAAACCTAGCTCACAACTACCCCATCAATAGTAAAGATGTAACTTGTAGTACTCTGCCTAGTATCAATATCCCCTACCAAATTCGAGTCAACATAGCCCTATAAATTAGTAGTAGAGCCCCCAAAGTGTAAACACTTATTGGATGTTCCTCTCAAATATCTGAGAATCCATTTGACTGCATTCCAATGCTCAATTCTTGGATGACTCATATACCTACTAACAACTCCCATTGCATGTGCAATATCTGGCCTACTACATACCATAACATACATCAAGCTTCCTACAGATGAAGCATATGGTACCTTGGACATCTTATCCTCCTCTTCTTGTGTCTTGGGACACATCTCCTTATTCAACTTCAAATGACCAGGTAAAGGTGTGCTAGCAGCTTTAGCATTCTCCATAGAGAAACATTGCAACACCCTCTCAACATAATTAGCCCCAGATAACATCAATTTCATATTCTTCCTATCTCAAAAAATCTTCATACCAAGGATTTTTTTTGTTGCCCCCAAATCCTTTATAGAAAATGGGTGTGCTAATTGGCGTTTTAGCCCCTTAATATGATCCATGCTAGACCCAGCTACAAGCATATTATCAACATGTAAACATAAAATAATGTAGTTGTCATCATCCAAACTCTTAAAGTAAACACAACGATCTAAATGAAACCTATTATATCCATGCTCATGCATAAAATTGTCAAATTTTAGATACCATTGTTGAGGTGCTCGCTTTAAGCCATATAATTTTTTCTTCAATTTGCACACTAAGTTCTTAACTTTGACCTCAAATCCCCATGACTAAGCCATATATATCTCTTCATCCAAATCAACATGAAGGAAGGTTGTTTTAACATTAAGCTACTCTAAATGCAAATCTTTAACAGCCACAATACTTAAAATAGTATGAATAGAAGTCATTTTAACAACAGGATAAAATATCTCATCAAAATCAATACCTTTTTTCTATGCAAATCCTTTTACAACTAACTTGGCTTTAAATATTTTCTTACCTTCTTCCTCTTCTTTCAACCTATAAAACCACTTATTCTGTAAAGTCCTTTTACCTGCAAGCAACTTGCATAAAGCCCATGTCTTATTTTCCAACAAAGAATCCATTTCATCTTTGATGGTAGACTCCCACTGAATCTTAGTATCCACCTGCATAGCTTCATCATAACATTTAGGTTCACCAGCATCAGTAAGTAAAATTGAATACAAAGAGGGAGAAAATCTTTTTGGAGGTCTAATTTGCCTTGTTGACCATCTAACATTCATTGGTGTGTGTGGTATTTGTTATTGTGATTGTTGCACATCATGAGGAATGGCTGGAACATCATCTTTTGGACTAGCATCTAGCACTACATAATCATCTTCTTTCTTCTTATGTTTCTACAATAGATCTTTGTACAACACTTTCTCATTCAATATGACATCCTTGCTTCTTACAATTTTATGATTTGCAAAATCCCAAATCTTATAATCAAATTCATTAATGCCATATCCAACAAATAGACATTTCTTTGACTTAGCTTCTAGCTTGGTTCTATTTTCAAAATCTATGTGAGTAAATGCTTCACAACCAAAGGTTTTGAGAAAAGAATAACTCACCTTCTTACCAGTCCATGCTTCCTCTAGAATACCACAACCCAAATGAGTAGAGGGACCTCTATTAATCAAATATACAATAGTATTAACAACCTCTACCCACATGTGTAAGGGAAACCCAAAATGCAACCTCATGCTTCTTGCACACTCCATTATAGTCCTATTAATGCGTTCAGCCACTCCATTTTCTTTTGGAGTACTTGGAACAATTTTTTTTCCTACAAATTCCATTAGTGGAGCAATAATCTTCAAATTCATGACTATAATACTCACCACCATTATTAGATCTGAGACATTTTGATTTCTTATCAGTCTCATTTTCAACCAAGCATTTCCATTTCTTAAGAGTTTGAAATACATCAGATTTTTGTCTGAGGGAATAAATCCATACCTTTCTAGTTGCATCATCAATAAATGTAACATAATAATGAGAGCCTCCAAGGGAAGATACCTGAGCCGGTCCCCATACATCGGTATGCACAAGCTCTAATTTCTCCTTTTTGTTTTTCTTCCCAGTCTTTACAAAACTTGTTCTCTTTTGTTTTCCATATACATAACTTTCACAGAAATCCATATTAACACATTTCAGACCTGGTAGAAATTTCTTTGAATGAAGTACTTTTATATCTTTCTCACTCATGTGCCCAAGTCTGTTGTGCCACAATGTTGTATCAGAATTTACAATAGCTATTTATTCTTCCTGCTCAATTGCAACAACTATTCCTAAACATTCATTTTTCTCTAAAACAATTAAGGTAGAAGGAATAATATGACCTATACAAAGATATAAGGTGCCTACTTTCACACCTTTTGCTACTACAAGGGAACCTTTTGTAACCTTCCAATTTTTATCATTAAAAGTAACTACACAACCCTCATCACCAAGTTGCCCTACTGAAATTAAATTCCCACTCAGCCTTGGAACATGTCTTAGCTCATGTAGTAGCCAATGATTCCCATTCTGCAACTTAATCTTAACTTTTTCCTTTCCAACAATTTGACCAGGTTCATTATCCCCCAAATAAACAAGCCCAAAATCCCCTTGGACATAATCAATAAAATAACCTCTATGAGGTGTAGCATGAAATGAAGCACCAGAATCTAAAACCCATGAATAATCAACACTTTCTAAAGAACGAAGCAAAGCATCCTCTTCAGATTTGTTACTTACCACATTTGCCTCCTTGTCTCCATTTGGTTCATCTCCTTCATTTTTCTTTCGAGTTCAACAATCTTTATTTTTATGCCCTGGTTTTCCACAGTACTAGCAATCATTTGGTCCTCTCAATTGAGACCTCCTCCCCTTTGACTTTCCTCTCGATTTCCCACAATTTCCAAAATTGTTTCCTTTCTTAGTCATTCTATCTCAACTTTGTGCATTCAAAGCACTTCCTAATGTAGATCCACCTGAGGATTTCCTATGAGTTTTCTCACTCAAAATAACACTGATCACATTATCATATTTTAGGGTACTAGATCTAGGAACAAAATTACTCACATCCATTACCAATCCATTCTAGCTTTCAGGCAAAGAACACAAAATCAAGAGAGCCCTAATTTCTTCATCAAAATTGATACCCATAGAAGATAACTAGCTAGTAATAGTATTAAACTCATTTAAATGATCTCTAATAGATCCACCTTCTGCCATTTTCATATTAGATAAATGCTTCATGAGAAATACCTTGTTTGAATCATAGGGCTTTTTATACAGTTTCGTTAGGGTTTTCATCAACTCTTCTATTATCTTTGCTTTTGCAATATTAAATGCCACTAATGGTGCTAGGCATAACTGAATGCTTCCAAGTGCCTTTCTATCTAAAAGATTCCAGCCATCATTTGACATACATCTCTAATTCTTGGTTTTGCCTTCTAATAGATTCCATAAATCCTTCTGATAAAGATAGTCTTCCATTTGCATCTTCTATAACTGAAAGTTTTTCCCATTAAACTTGTCAACCCTAAGCTTACCCTCATTTTCCATCACTCCCACTTGACCATGAGACTCCCACTCAACCATGAGACTTTCTTGCAGAGGATAACTGAAAAACAACCTCGCTATGATACCACTTGATAGGATTAAATCACAGACATAAATAAAAATTACATGCAAATATAAACAATAACAAAAAATAATAGATCACATAGAAAAGAACACAAGCCACCAAGATTTAATGTGGTTCACCCAATCCCTAGGCTACATCTACCAAATAGCAAGTTTGATATTATTACGATCTAGTGATTACAATCTGTAATCCCTTACAACTCAATACTGCTACATGAACCAATTTCACATCACCACACTGAAACAATCCCTAGCCCTAAGCCCTTTTATAAAAGTATTTTTATGCTGCTTTAGGGTTACAACGTGTCGACCATATGTACAATACTTCCCTGATCAGTCACCACAAACTAACAAATATTTGAATAGTTTGTGGAATCTTCATTCATTCAAGGGTCATTCCATTCTGGTATATCACTAATGATTCAAAACATTTCCAAAAAAAATGAAAAAAGAACTCTAAACTAAAACTAACAGCTTTGATTACAATAAAAAATTGCCCCTCTTATATAAACTATGTTTCCCCCTCTTATGTAGTATACGATCTGTCAAAATAGTGGAACCTCCCCCACTGTGAAAAGAAGAATGCTTAAACTAATGATCTGGTGTCTATTTAACATCTAACCAGTCACATTCAATTCGATGATGACGTGGGGAAATAATAATCATTTTTCGGCGGCGGCTATTGAGCTCATTCGAAAGGAGCAAATTGAAGGTACCAACTCAAGATCTTTTTATGATGATGACACATGCTAAATCATGTTTTAAAAAGGGAATCAAAAGGAGTCATGCAAAACCCCCACCATTTCATAATAACGTGTACGGATTACATGAGCAGAAGAAAGCCAGAGTTAAACCCAAAAACACACGCATTAAAGCTCTCATCCTTAGCGATTTGTCCATCTTTGAGCTCTACAATTCTGTTCAGGATTTAGGGTTAGAGTGGCATAAAATCACTATGGTAGGAGAAAGGATTAGAAGAGAGCCATGGGGAGAAACAAAGAGCTAGAAAGAAAAAGGGAAGGTTTGGAAAAAACTCCAGAAGGGTGGCATAACCAGCTTCGTGGAGAGGCTCCATGGCTTCAACGCAGGGGTTACCAAGATAATGGTTGAAACATGGCACAATGGAAAGGTCATAATTGATGGTGTCACACACCAAATCACTGAGGGTCTCATTGCGAAGGTGATAGGCTTCTCCCAAGAAAGCATCAGCTTCTTCAGGGATAAGAAGATGTCCGCCAATGCTGTCAACGCTTTCGTCAAGAATGACAAGGAGAAAAGCAAACTGGTAAAGATAGACACCTTCTACAACATAGAGTCCATTAAGAATTTCTGAGGGCTTGTTCTGAGGATCATCATAGAGTATGTCACTCTGGAGCCCAGGTTTGATAGAGTCAGAACCCATCATTTTGTTCTACTTAATCATTTTAGACATAAAGTGAAAATCTCCTTTCCTTTCTATATTTTTACTTCTATGACTAAGAATATAGAGAGTTACAAAAAATGTCCTATCAAGAATCCCACCCTTCATGAAGGTCTCTTGCTCCTCATTTTTGAGTTTCTGAAAACACAAACAAGAGTCAAGCCCGTTGGGGCTTAGGGTGGCTCCTCGAAGGACACTGCTAGCTCTGAATCAGGGGAAGTGCGCATTGTGAAATCTGTCAAGTCTAAAACCCAAAAAGCCAAACCCTCTCCTCGCTTCCCAAGTAGGAAGAGCCCCAGATGCCCTCCCCCTAACCCCCCTACCCCTCATCCTAAGGAGTCTACTAAGGAGTCGGATACGGAGTCGGAGGAAGCGGATTCGGTGGCAGAGAAGGAAAGTGAGTTGGAATATGACAAGGAAAAAGATAATGACAAGACGGAGGTGACCCCCTTGGTAACCCAGGATAACCCCAAGAAAAGAAAATTGGACCAAACCCCTACCCATGATCATCTCAGCAATAATGCTGATTTGCCCCCCAGCCCCACTACGCCCACCTCCCCCTTGGAGATCCCCATTTCGCCCCTAGAAGAGATGATAGAAATTATGGTTGAAAAGGGAGGGGAGGCCATTAGGAAAAATAAGAGAAGAGCCTGGTGAAATTTCAATATGGATAGTGTTAGTTTGGGCATTGTTAGAGAACCTGCTAAAATCCAGGTGTTGGGGGATCTCGACTGTAGCACCCATTATGACAAGCTCCTTAACCCGACCCCTCTGGTTCTCTTTGACAATGCCCGTGAAACAGGCTTCAACTTCCTCAACAATGCAAAGAACAGCCTGATTGACAATTTCTGCTCCATTAAGTGGCCTTTTTAGGAAATTGAGACTCTGAAGGACAGGTCCAACCAGACCAACAACAGGGGGGAAGTCAAGGATCATGAGGCCAGAGGCAATAAAGACCAGGTGGGCAGCCAAGAAAAAGATAGAAGCAAGGACCATAGTGACAATCAGGAGGACAGAATCACCCGGCTCGAGCAGAAGGTCCAAAGGCTGGATTCCGTACACCAGGTTATGATTAAATAGATTGTGGAAACCCTCCATACCTTGAATGAAAACATTGTCAATCTGGGGGACTATCTCACCAATGCCGGTCTTGTGGGGAACATGGAGTAGAGTACAGAGAAAGGAACTAGCTAGGAGGATCCTCAGAAAGAGACTGGAATGTAGGAAAGCCAGGGGGACCAGAAGCATTTCCCCCCTGTGACCCAAGAGGAGGAAGCCATCCAGAAGGAAAGCGATGCTGCAAAAATCCTACAGGCAATGGAGAAGAAGGGGCACTAGTCTACCCGCCAGGCTCTGTTCCTGGCCTTTGCTTCCCTGGCTTCGAGCCATTTTGTTTCTGGCCTTTTGAGGCTGTTTTTGCTTTTTTTGACTTTTATGCTTTTATGTTGTTTATTGCTGTAAAACTTTGGGTTTTAGGATCCCTGTAAAACTTGTTTTCCAAATCAAAAACATCTAACCATTCCCATAACATCTAGTCATTGGTCTAATTTGTAGGTGTCTGGTCTCTTGTTGGTTTGTTGGTTCTATTTTTTACTATTATTGTTATTTCCAACTTTTATTTTTTTAACTCAATGTTCTAGGTCCTTGTAAAACCTGGGTTAGTACTTTTTTAAAATTTTGGTTTCAAGTCAAACTTGGTTTTTTGATGTGTTGTTGTGAACTTCAAGTTTTAGGTCCTTGTAAAACCAAGTGATTCTTCTCGTATATCTTATGTTTTTATAAGGGGTTTTGGGTCCCCTCAAAACCTTTTTTTGCATTAATCTAACATTTTAGTTACATTAGCAACCATTTCTAAGCAAGATCTTCATTTTCTTTCTTTTAACTTTTCACTCCTTTTGGGTGGTTATGTTCTCAAGACTTGATTACTTTACAAACATTAAAATAGAAAGAAATAAAAAAATAATGTTTCCTTGATCAAACCCATCACATATCATTTTATGAATTCAAACCATTCAAGTATGAGTTACTACTACATGTACCTTTGTGGAGATTCAAATTTCACTTAGTCAAAATTTGAAACTGCTAGATCATCTTAGCAAATTGACCTTAAGACCCAATTCATGGAATTCAAGCTACTTGTGACACCTATCATTATATACCTCTTGATAAGTTTTGAACGGTGATGGTGTACATGGGGCATTTTGTCAAACAATTAGTTATAGTCCCCAAGTGTATATAAGCTTTGATGAGTCAGTCTTTGATAGGGAAGTCACTGCTATTGCCTAGGAATTCTATCAAATGCTTCACATGTATTCCCCATGCTTCTGACACTTGATTTGTGGAAGTTTATAATGAATATGAAAAGGGAGCCCAAATTGATGTTTAATTAATTCAACCATAGGGACTATGTGGTCAAAGTGTGAGCTAGTGTTTCCATTGGATATTTGGCACATCCAAGGCTATATATGAAAGTCATGGGCACAATAGATGATGCAAAACATGAACTCCATTTGTGAGTGTTTCTTTTGGAGAATTTATATCTTCCCTACATTTTAGTTGGCGATGTCAATGCAATGTCCTCTTTTACATGGCAAGTTGAATCAAACCCCATTCAAACTCTCCATCATCGTGGTCATTGAGTGGATGGTAAGTGAATAGTGTGCGTTCATCACATGAGGAGGATGTCGATATTTTTCAAACAATTAATTAGGATTCTCCATGGTCACAAGTACAACCCATGCTTCTATAGAGAAGAATTAACAAAAACCCAATCCCTTTAGAAGTCAAGCTCTTGGTTTTACAGGGGTCATATGTGATCTATGCATTTTATCCAATAGGTCAAGTGCTTCAACAGTGAATTTGCTACATTTATATGAGCTTCTTCATGTCAAATTGTGAGGCCCTCTCAAGCTTCTACCTTCAATTTTGAGGGACCAAATGATGTTGGGCATACACATTACATTTTTCTTTATAATTAAGGGCTCTAATTTTGGCAAATAGGACTATATTTCTAATAATCGATCTAACTCTCAGATGAAATCAATGTTTCATGAGGTGGATTGAATATTCTTTTTGGGACAATCCCATTCCTATTTTGAGGAATTATAACCAACATTTTACATAGTCATTTCATGCTGCCGATCGTAGATATGAAGCTTTGATAAAATCATCCTTGGTGAAGATGAATCAAGCTCACAACATCACAACTTATAATAAAATTGATGATGTATACCCGATGATCTTTAACTTTCCTAAACATGCTTGGCCTTTGATATTTTGTCAAATGATTTGTGTACAATATTGATGCTTTCAAATTACCATTCTCACATGATCCATATTCTATTGCTCGAGTCTGCTAAAGTGACATTAGTGCTTTCCTCTAGCACAAACAAATCACCTAGTATGTGGAGGTCTGACCCTGTTCATAGATTTTTACCAAATCTCCATACATAAGTGTTACCAAACATGCACATCTTTAAAAAGCTCAATCTGGTATTTGGTCAAATACTTTAGTATTGACCTTTACGCTCTAGCTATTTTCTTGTTAAAAGCTATTGATAATCGAATGTTGGATTTATATCTACATATTACATGTTTCTCTCCATATTTAGCATGTGTGGTTTCCACATTATGAAGAATGAGTGCATTTGTACAACCATGTTTGGACATGAGTACACATGGCTTTGGTTATACATGTTTACGCAAACATGTTCTCAACATTTGGAGTCTATAGATCATGATGTCTTATTTCAAAGAAAATGTTTGCACTCAATGGAATTCCTGAGATATGTAGAATTATGAAGGAGCATTTGGCAATAAACAAGATTTGGGTCCAAGGTGAGGTGGTTTAGAACTATAGGTCCATGAGATAGGATTGACCTCATTATCATATAATCATGTCCTTATAAACTTAAGTGTTTGTCTTTGAGATTTCTTTGTATATCAAATATTCATGGATATTTTTAGTCTAATCCATCAATACTATACATTTACAATAATCTTAATGCTAATAAGCTTGCTTCAAATTATTATGATCATTACAAGATCCTTGACATCATTGATACTATATGGGGGTGAAGTACTGTAAACCTCACATAGGAAATAACTCTTTGCATTAAGACCGACAAGTCACCACTTTTTGCATCTTCTAGATTATTGTGAAATAATATACTTCAAATTTTTTAAGACATCATGATCTAAAACTCCAATAAATAAACCACATCTTTGAAATAGATTTGGATTTTTTGAATCACAAAATTTAAACTCCAATTTTGAGTGTTGAAATAGCTTTCAATCTGAATCAACAAACTTGGGATCTAGACTACTAAAACTACATTTTGAACCATTGATTTCAAACTATAGTATTGTGCCAAACCTTGAACTTTAACTTGACCATTTGTGCTGTTAAACCTACACTTTTAACTTCTATCTTGAGAACCTTGAAGCTAAACTTTGGATTTTAATTTTGACTTTTTGAAATTTGTAAGCTCAATTTTGAACTTTGAACTTGAAAGTCTAAACTTCTGAACTAGTTCATACTAGTTCAAGACTGTTATAAAACTAGTGGGATGACCCAACCTTTAGTCTGAACCGGAGTCTTTGAAAATATAACTTTACAAAACATCTTCACTATAAATCATAGGATAATTCAAGAGAGCCAAGGAAAGGCCATCAAGAGAATTGGATTTCCAATTTCAAAATTGGGGGTTGAAAACACCAACTAATAGGTTATTACAGTTCACTAGATCATGAGATTGGAGAAATTGGAGACTTTGGGTTGAGGAATGCATATGAAAAGTTGTGTGAGAATGATAGGTTGAAAGATGAACACAAGGTAGTACTCAAGAAAGGGTTAACTCTTGCCCAAAACTTCCTGAGGGTTTTCAAAGTAGAATGGATCAAGATTGTGTTAAGCCATATCCATGACATGAAACTCTAGCTGGAAAAAAAACCAGTAAAGATCATGAAGTTATTCAAAATACAATAGGAAAAGTAAACTCTAAGAGGGAGGGGGGGAGGGGTGAATCAATCATTCTAAACTTTAATTATAAAATCATTCACCACACATCCATCTTATAGTTTGCATATAAACTAAAATAGCTAGCTAAATATATTCATCCATAGCTTGAAAGAAAATGACATTCAACACATATATGACACAAGATACTTGGTTAACCAAAAAATCTCCAATTAGAAGGTAAACTAGGGTGGGGATGACACCCACAAATATTCACTACTGCATTTGTAAAGTGTATACAATTAAGGTTATAATGTTTGATTATAAACTATGATCTACCCTGTGAAAGGTCTATCCTATTAAAGACTTTCAAGATTGTTAGATCTTACACTATTAAAGGATTTCAACACCCTATTAGAAGTGTAACTTATTAAAGGAATTAACTTACAATGAAGTAAACACCCTATTAAAGGATTTACAATAGCCTATTAGGACTACTTTATTAAGAGATTTAATTGATTCACCTATTAAAATGTCTCAGTAATAATCTTGCGATTAGCATTCTACTGCTAGACAAAAAATCACCTCTTTCCTAATGTGTACATGATCCTCTCTGATCAAATGTGTCACTTATATCCTCTAGCTCCTTTCCTCTATTCTCCTCTAACTGATTCTACAATGTATAACTCAATTCACAACTCCTTAGCCACCATGAATGCTCTTCTATGCATGCAAACTTCTCTCTTTGCACATACAATGTTTAGGGTTTACCTTCCTTAAGAAGACCTAGGTGACTTAGGGTTAGGTATGAACCAATGATTGTTACTACTTAAAGCACCCCTTTAACCAATTAGTTGCATGTACTGTGTAGGGATCCTCAATATAAATTCGTTCTTATCATTTAGAATTGAAAAATAATCCTTAAATCATTTCAAAAATGGTTTACATAGAGGTTTGTGCCATTACAAACAACTATGTCCAAAACTATTCTACTCGGCACTTGAAGTCTTTGATGCTTGAAATCCACTGTATCTTCAATGTTTTAACTTGGTCTCTAAATGACTCAACATCCATTGATCACTCAACATTTGAATCACTCAACATCAACTATCTACTCAACACTTGAGTGACTCAACACTTAATAGTTACTCAACACATACTATATATCTCACTCATCATATAGTATCAGACAACTTATGCTCGACATACATTACTTGATCGACATGAACTAAGTTCTATCTTGTAAATGACTTAAGTGTATTGTCACTCATATGTCAAAAACCAATTTGAGATTAACAATCTCCCACTTTGACATGAGTGGAAAAAGCACTTGGTCATGCAAGAATAAGCTAATGAGTATAACTCAAATAATCTCTATTCAGTATTTGACTTACATACAAAATCTCAAAACTTCAAAATTTTGCAAAACTTGTGATTTGTCAGTCAAACCTCAAAATAGCTCCCCTTGAGTTGATTGTTCTTTTTTGAATCTGAACACTCCTACTGTGTTGGCCCTGTTTCTTGTACTGACTCCCCCTTTGTTTGACCTCCCCCAAAACTTATTCATTCTCCCCCATTTTGACACTTATGTCATGGGTGTTGGAACAATTGATTAATTGTGTATTTTGTCTTTGATGTTACACAAAATGTCATATCATCACCATTCAATGTATGTCACAATTACTTAGGCATTGAAGATAGTTATCTATGTCTACCAAGCATTCCAGAGTTTTCCTAGTTCATAAGACAATATCTACCAAGTTCACTCGAACATCAAAGAAAAGGCTTGCAGAAGTTGAGTGTTAGCTGAGCTCACTCAGTTAATGAAAGAAATGTTGGATGGAGCCAATGTTAATCGAGCTCACTCAATTTTAACAAAGGAACTTTGTGAATATTAAATGTTGACCAAGTTCACTTGGTTAACACGAGAAAATCATTTCTAAGTTAGTGTCTACCGAGTAGGGTCAACTATCAAAGGATTTTCTTGTTTTGGCATATTAAGTTCAATTGATTTATCTATTGGTTCTAGCCAACTTAGGAGATGCATATTAATTATTCTAATTTATATTCTAGGCAACTTGACAATATAAAAGATATAAATATAGGGTCAAGTTGATATTTAGAAAGTGTGAGTGCATGGCAGATAATTGAAGATTTAATGATGCTAAGAGGAAGAAAATTAGAAGAATAAGCCGAATATCCTTGTGAAGCTGAAAAGATGCGTTCGATCAAGAAGGATGAAGTACACAAGCTAGAATTGAGATTTGCAATCAGAAATTCAATTACATCTAGAATTAGGTCATCTCATTGTTACTCTTTAACCATTTTAGTAGTGATCTAAATCTCTTAATAGAGTTGTCTTAACAACTATTTGTAAATCCTCTAAGAAGGTAGCATTTCTATTGAATTGTCCAAAGACATCTAACAAGGCCACTCCTAATAGAGTGATTAAATCCTCTAATAGGGTCACACCTAACAATGTGTCTTGTAACCTTTAGCAAGGTTGGATCCTAATAGTGCTCACTTCAGAAGAGTGAAAATTAGTAACTAGTTACAATTGGTGGTTTTTCCCAAATTGGGTTTCCACATTAAATCTTGGTGTCAAATGTGTTCATCTTATTTCTCTTATGTGTTTGCACCTAAATTAAAGTAATAGTAACCAAGAATAATATCTTAAGATTTTCATGTTAAGTATTTACCAACATTTTTCAGTGTTTATCGAGTTACAACATTTTTCTGTGTGCTTGTCGAGCTTTAGCAAAGTTCAGTTTTTAGAGTTTATTTTCTATTGACATCTAAGGGATCTAGGATTTATTTTTGTGGTAACTGATTTGCCCCTCCCCTCTTAGTTTCTCCTCTTATATTTCCAACAATGGGTGGTACATGGATAGTGTGTTTGTCCAAGAATGATTTATGGACCTCCAGTATTAGCTTTAGTGTTACATCCCAACTGTCACATGCTACCTCTAGAGATTTAATTTGAATAGCTATCTCAGCATAAATTTTAACTAGGCCTTCATGAGTAGAAATATGGGGATCTTTCTTCATCAATGTTTTTGCATATGCTAGTTCCTTGTGTAAAACCTTCATATGAGGGGTCAACATGGACCGGATGCTGACCAGTGTAGCCTGAATGTTGTCATCTTGATCTTGCAATGCTACTAATTGACCTTGGGCTAACAAAAAAAATCTAAAATGAGATTGACTTTGACAAGGGGATTGTTGAAGGATTTCACCTGTTGACTTCAAATCTCCCTCCAGGTGGTTAATATGTCTCTCCACTTCTTGTATGAACAAAGGTACATCACACAATTTGGTGTAAAGAGAGAAAATGTTCTCCAACACTTTCTTCACACCATCAATTTTGGTTACTAACTCAACTTGACTAAGTGCAATGGCACTTGATATCTTTTCAGTGACCTTAGCATGAAATTTATTCTCAGACCATTGTAACAATTTGACATTTGTGTCTAGGTCTTCATCATTGATCATCACCATAATATTTGTCAACTACTTAATGATTGGCTTAGCTTCATTAGGTGCAGGTAGGCCAAATGTGTCAAGGAATATGTCCTTGATGTCATGAGTTACTTGTTTCTGCCTAGGCTCCATTCTAAATAGTTCTTGGTGTTTCTTTCTGGCTAGAGCATCCTATAATACACTCATTTTCTCTATGGTGATTGATGCAAGATCAAAATTTGGTAGTTCAATAACCTCATCTAAGTTGATATCACCATAAAATGTGACCTCATCAACCTTAGATGTGCTAGGAATAGGCCTTGATGACTGCAAGGGTGTAGCTTCTACACTTGGCCTATGAAGTTCTTGAGTAGGAATAGGAGTAGCAATATCTAGTACGTTAACTATTGTCACAAAATCTTGTACCTTTGTCCAAAGTTTTTACCTAAGGACAACCTTGTGAGACATGGAAATAACCTCCAAGCTACAAGACTTGAACTATGAGGTTGAGTCTTCAAAGAAGGCCAACTTCCTTTGCTATTATGATGCACCTAAAATAAACTTGGAGAGGAAAAGGGAGAAGGAATACATGAAAGAAACTACCTAATCTATTCTAGGTAGCTGATGCACCAAAATAGAGTCTTCAATCCTATCTCTTCCCATACATGCATAGCTAACTATCATGACACCAAAAGATATATTGATTTAGACTTATTTAACCTATCAATCACATGTAGATTAGAAAACCAAATGAGTGACACAAGGAAAAGAGTTTCACTATATTTCATTCATAGGAAAAAAGAGATCCAGTCATGCAAATTATAGATATCCACAATACATTGAAGAGAGACAAATAGATTTTGCATAGTACATCAATAGCTAAAATAGATAAGGTAGAATATCATGAATATTTCAGAGGCAAAGGGAATTTATAATGTACATGCCAAAACATGCCAAGGAAAATAGAGAAGAATGGACCCTTCAAAAGATTGCAAAATGTGCTTTTATAGCTTAAGTATAACTCAAATAGTTTCTACCCTAAGACAAAACTCAATAACCATATTCTAGATGGCAGAGAGTAATCATTGCAAATATGGGAAAGATCTGATCATGGCACACATCTAGATGCAACAAGGTCACTTTTTCACCAAATAGAGCCCTTGAGAAGGTAGAAACAATGACCATTAACATTCTAACAGATTAGATGGATCAACAAGCAATGATGGAGTCTCTCACTTCATTTATCAGATATGGGGAATGATGAAAGTGGTTGGAGGAGATTGAAAAGATTAAATTTTCCATTAAAGAGTTGTTTCCTTTGTCATTAGTTCACCAAATCAACTGTATCATCGATTAATTGGAGTCAACAGTTCATCCTTACCATGTTGACCAATCATTATTTATCATTCTTCCACTCCACAAAGTTCTCCTACTTTGACCATCTCATATGATCGTAGCTTCACCACCTTGCCTTTAGACTAACATCAAATGCCTATCACTAAGATTTTTTTTTTTTATCACTACTATGCTGCTTTTCCTTAACATACTTCACCAACAACTGAGATTCTGTGAAGCCCAAGACCTTAATTTCCTTTGCATCATCACCACTTTAACTCAAGGTTCTTCTCCTAACCTTGCAACCAAGAGAAACAAAGGAAATTTCTTGATAGAACCTCTAACTACAATTCCTTCTTAACATGCTACGATAGGACACTGGCCATAGATCTGAAATATCTAATAGTGTGAAATGCATCTTTGAAATATTGAAGGTTTTGCCCTTATCGCACTATCACAACTTAAACCATGTTCTTTCAAATTAACCTTGCAATTGAGCGAGAATAATGTCATTTCCCTATCGAGACCCTGACCTTGGTTGAACCAACTAATTTTGTGATAATGTGAACACAATGCCATCATGATTTTGCCACTTGAACTCTAGTTAACGCTTAACCTACTGCAATTGTGCAAACCAAAGGGTGGTTTGCATGGTTGCAACTTAAAATGTTTCAAAGGCATATAATGAAAATAAGGCCATGAGACTTAGTATAAAAAGATATGGCCAAAGCTTAAATAAATCCTTATAAAACATTTGATCATTTGAATATTTGAAAAGGTATTACTGTCGGACATGTTTGATAGGCAAAACTCAAATTTTGGCAAGAGGAAAAATATGGTTAACAATTTTGGAAACTCAGAGGGGATGCAAACCTATTATGCATGGACCAGTAGCCTATGCATACATTAGGAAAAAGAGTCATAGAAATCACAAAAATCCACCAAAAAAAAAAACCCTAAAACCGCATAAAAACATGCCCAGTAATACCTCAAAACTACTCTTTGCAAGTACAAAATAGGAACCAAACCCTCTGCAACAAAACATGTGCTTGTGCACTTCTTGGAAAATAGGAAGGGACATGAAGCAAAATAACTAAATATATACATAAAACATTCATTTCTATTAGAAATGGGGCTTGAGGTATATTCCATTGATTGGAATAGGCAAGATTTCACCATTAGGCCTACTTAATTGGAAAGCATTAACCTACTTGCAACTGATAATCACATAGGGACCACTGCATAGTGCATCAAATTTTAAGTGCCTTCCTAGTTTTGCTCTATCTGTATCCCACTTTAACACAAGATCACCCTATCTAAAAATTCTAAACTTAGCCTTTTTATCAAAGTTCTTCTTCATCTATTGTTGGTGTCCTTCCAAGGTTTACATGGACTGATTGCTTTTTACCTCTAGCTCCATTAACTCTACTATTCTTATAGACATAGCATCATTTTCAATTACTTCCAATTGATGGGCTAATTCTAGGGATGGAAACTCCAATGAGATAGGAAGCCTTGCTTCCCTGCCATACACCAACATGAAAGGTGAGTTTCCAATAGCCCTTTTAGGTGTTATTCTATCATCCTAAAGGACAACTCTTAATTTTTGATGCCAACACCTTTGATTATCTTCAATAGTCCTCTTAATGATTTTGATCAAATTCTAATTGGAGGACTCAGCCAAGCCATTACCTTGGGGGTAGTAATTGGAAGAAGTGGTAAGGTATATTCCATGATCAATCACCCATGCACAAATATGAGCTCCTACAAATGATTTTTCATTGTCTAAAATTACAATGGAAAGGGCACCAAACCTTGTAACAAGTCCATCTAAGAATTCAACAACTAAATTCTTAGTAGCATCTTTTAATGCAATTGCCTCTTTTCACCTGGTAAAGTAATCTATAGTAGCTAGAATCCATTTATGACTAGAACTAGAAGGAGGATTAATAGGACCTATGAAATCTAATCCTCACTGAGAAAAGGGTTGATCAACTTGAATAGGATGAAGTGGAAAAGATGAAAGTCTTTGCTTACCTAAAAATAAGGCACATTTTTCACACTTCCTTACATGTTTGTGGCAATCATAGAATAAGGATGGCCAATAGTAATTGAATCTCATTATCATCATGACAATCATCCTTGCTAAAAAATGACCACCATCAAGACCATCATGAAGCTTCGTAATCATTCTTTCTTCTTAATATGCATCAATACATCTTAGCAAAGCTCCATTGAAGTCCCTCCTAAAGAGAATATCATCAACTATAGCATAGGGAATTGATTGTAATCTGAACTATCTACTTTTAGCTTTATCCAATCCTTGAGGATATCCATTTCCTACTAAGAAGGTCTTCATGTCATCTATCCAACTCTTTGGATTCTCATCCCCTACTCCTTGTTGATCTATTAATACCAAGGTAACTTCTTCATCTGATTCTTGAGATGAGATCATCTACTTGCACAATCCTTTCCCTCTTACCAACTTGGTGATCTAGATGTCTACATCATACTTCATCACTTTGGAGATCCAACCCACCCTTTTCTCATTAATATCCTTCCTCAGAAGGAATACTTTCACACTGGTATGAGACACTATCAAATGGATCCTATTGTGAGACAAAAGATGTCTAAATTTATTTAGAGATCTGATGACTGCAGGGCTTGTTTCTCTACATAACTATACTTATCTTCATACTCTGTCAACCCTTCACTAAAGAAGGTAATAGGATGTTCTTCATTCTTATCATTAAATTGAGTCAAAACAATAGAAATACTTGACTCAACTCCTACAGTGTAAAGAATAAAGTCTCTCTCAAAATTTAGATTGATGAGAGTAAGAGTTGAGGCTATGGCTATTTTGATCTCTTCAAAACTTGCTTTCCCTTCCTTGGTCCATGAAAAAACCATGTTCTTCTTGAGCATAGTTGTAAGAGTCTTCACCATGGTAGCTAAATTAGGAATGAATCTCCTCACAAAATTTATTCTACCAAGAAAACTTTGCAACCCTTTCTTGTGGTTAGGAAGAGAGAGAGAGAGCAAGTATTGCTTTCGTTCTTTCCAGATTAGTGGTCAGACCACCTTGGATACAATGCATCCTAAAAAATTTCCTTGATTAGTGGCAAAGACACACTTTCTTGGATTCAAAGATACTCCATACTTTCTACATCTTATGAATACTTGTCTGAGATGGCCAAAATAATCTGCTACATTATTTGAATACACTGTGATATTATCAAGGTAGACCAACACTAACCTTTCAATCATGCTCTTGAAGGCCATCTCCATTGCCTTTTGAAATGTAGCACTTGCATTTGTTAGTTCAAAAGGCATTTTACTATAGGCATATGTGCCCCATTTGGTGGTGAAAGTAGTCTTATATTTGTTAGCCTCTTTGACTAAAACCTAACTATAACTAGAGAATCTGTCAAGGAATGAAACCTCTCTAAAACACTGACCTTGGATAGGCTCTGCTACATGGAAGGAAGAGGGTGATGATCCTTAAGGGAGGCTTGGTTATAATCCCTAAAGTCTACACATAGTTTGATTTCTCCACTCTTCTTCCTAGTAGGGACAAGGTTAGCTACCCAAGAGGAATGCTTAATAGGGAAAATGATATTTTTCTCAATCAATTTGGATATCTCTTTTCTCATTAATGGCTCAATCTTAGGATTCACTGGCCTTTGCTTTTGTCTCACTGGTTTGGAATTATCAACTAAATCTATGGTATGTTGAAATAGAATTGGGTCAAAACCCTTTAAATCATTATATGCCCAAGAAAATACATCATTAAATTCTTGACATAGATGAAAAAAAATTTCTTGCTCCATTTCAGAACGTACCTTCCTCATGTTTAGAGTCCTTCCATCAACAACTACATGCAACTAGTATATGATCATATTTGTTTGTAGCAAGGTTCATGCCTCTATCTCTTGCTTGATCATCAGGAGTGAAGGCACTCTCTAAGGTAATGAGATTCATTAGGAGTGAAGAGATTCTCTAAGGTAATCAGATTCAAACACTTTCCAGTTGACATTATTATCAAGGATAGTAGACTTAACCACCTGTCTAATCTGTTGCTTCTTCTCATCTTCAAGGCTCCTTGGCACATGATAAGATGCACACACTATTGCAAGTCTATCAACATTTCTATTTTCTTTCCCAGGGATGCTTTAAATATTGAATGCATTAAAACTTTCAAGAAAATCCCATACTCTATGTTTATAAGACTTGAGCAAAGAATTCTTAGTGGAATTCTAATTTCTCACCTAATTGACAATCAACTCACTATCTCCATATACACTTAAGGTTAAATTCATGTTTTATGAGCAAGTAGGAGACCTTGGATCAATGCCTCATACCCTACTATGTTATTAGTACAACTAAATTGAAGCCTAAATGGGAAGTAGTAACTTTCTAGTGCAGGAGAAACCAACATTACACTAGCTTGTAATCCATTTTTATTTCTTGACCCATCAAAGTACATGCTCCATACCCCGCTTGAATCCTCTTTGTTCTTCATCAGGGTAGGAACAAGAGCATCCTTCTCTGATATAAAATAAGTACTAAGGACCATCTTTAGAGTTTCTAATATAGGATCAAATTAGTATGCATTAACCCATTTATCTAAGAGAAAATCAGGTATCTCTCCTAAGGAAGTGGCATGCTCATTTGGTATATTGTTTTCATCTATCTCTAGGATAGTACAATTCATATTGCTGAGATTAGGAGTGTAGGGCTCAATATGATTGAGGGCTAAAGGTTCTTCTCCGATTGAAGCTTTAGTTCCATATCTTGTTCTAAAAAAAATGTATGACTAGTCAAAGGATATGTAACCACCTATTTGGGTAGTGAAATCTCTTGAAAGACAGATAGCAAAATGTGGCTTAACTTCAAAAAATGATATATCTTGAACTATAGTAAAACCAGGGCATGCATGTATGGCCATTTTGACATTCCTAATGATTCCTACAGTCTTGACAATACTACCACCCAACTGTAAAACATCCCTAACAATGGACACATATTTCATTTCTAAGACATCAACAACACACTTGGGCATTATTGAACTGCTAACCCCTGAACCAATCATACAATTGTGGAATAGCTTATCCCCTATAATCATAGAAACATAAAATGGAGGAAGTCTAATATTTTTACTTATTTCTACCTCCCTTGATGGTTGTACAAGACTTGTGGCACTTTCCATGCTAGGTGGATGATCCTTTGGTTCAATGCTCTCCAACTCTTGTTGTAGTAGCTTCTTCTATGATGGTATAGTAGCAACAACATCCCACATAGAAATATTCACATTTGTCTTCTTCATTTGATCTACCAAACTGAATGATGCATTAGATGCTTTGGTAGAAACCTTGGGAGCTACATGTGTAGGAAGTTGAGATGGAACAACCTGAGGGTCATTCATATCTCCTATGCTATTATTTTGCCTTTACTATTGAGGAGCATTAGTAGGTTGATTAGCATAGTGTTGTTGATCCATTGCTTGTACATGAGGTATTGCACTTGATGTTGAAGCCTGATTGGGAGGAGGAGTAGCATCTTCAACAACTCTTTTCTTCCTCCTAGTATTGTGAGCACAAGAATCTTGTTTTACATTACAATGCTCTTCCACTTGATGATTCATGAAAGAACAACCACCTTGCTATGAAGCATCAACATGTTGATTAGCATTGTGTTGCTGACCCACTGCTTGTTCCTTTTTAGTTAATACCAAATAAGACTCTACCCTCTAACACATACAATATCCATAGGAGTAGTTGTAGGAAGGGCAAAAATCTTGATCTTGAGCAAGATTATTTTGAGGGACTAAAGCCCTATTTAGGTTGGTATTCATAGTATGGGTGTTGTTGATAGGTCTATTCTAATTGTAGGGGACATGACTCTGGTTTAGGGATCTATTAGGTATGGGACCTTGATACTAGAGTTAGGGAGGCTAATTATTTTGAGCTTGTTGCCTCTTCACAGTCACCAACTCATTACCCATTTTTTGCACCACTGCACTATTGTCCTCCATCTTCTTTTCTTGATCTTGCATCCTCTTATCCACATTCTACATCAATGTTTGCATCATGGCCTCAATCTTAACAACCCCATTATAGGACGTGGAAGCTATTAGGACCACAAGAAGGGACTAAATTGTAGAGGAAGTATGAATATGGGCTACAATAAGCTGATGATTGGGCATGTAAAGAAAGAAGGGAATTGGAGGTCTTGGAGCTAACTTCTCTCCTTGTATCAAGATATTTTTTGCTCTTATGAAAATCTCATAAGCATTTGGTAAAGTGTCTCATCCCATAGATTGCAGAGTGGTAGCAATATCATTATTGAAGGCTTTGATGTAATACAAGAATACATTACCCGGATAAGGCTTTATTATAGTAGGTATTCTATCCCATGTCTTATAAAATCTATTATTAAAATCTATCATATATTCATGGGGTGCCCTCTTGATAGTTTTCAACTGCTCCAAAAGTGATAGGTGATCACTTTTGTCCTTAAAATGCTTACAAAGCCTTGCTCCTAACCCATGCCAATTAGTAATAGAGTTATGAGGCAAAGCTCTATACCATTATAGTGATTTTCCTTTCAAGGATGAAGCTATAAACCTAACAAAAATATCATCCTAAGATATTCTATGTATATTACAAACATTTGCAACTTCTTTGATGTGTTCTAAGGGAGAGATGGAAGTTTCACTAGTGAAGTCAGGTATACTTTTGAGAGCTGATACTGGAATATCATGTCTTTGAGCCAAAAGGAGAGCACTCCCACAATTAAAGGTGACAAAAGCTTGAGCTCTAGGCTAAGCCATATAAGCAAGTAATCTATTGATATGTGAAGATGGCAATCTAGGCTGAGATCTACCAACAGGAGGAGTAGAGATGGATCTTGTAGGTGTATGGATTTCTTCTATACTCCTAACTAGTGATAGAGAGAATCTATTTCTCTTCTTTCTAGGGTTTGAAAATAAAATCTTAGTGTATTGAAAATTACCTCTAGAAGATGCCCTTGTATGAGATTTGGGCATGAATTATAACAACTTGGTCTAGAAACCAATTATATTGTAGGATAGAGTCACCAAGTACTTGAAAATGAACCTCTTGAAGGCCTTAAAATATTGAGAGAAGCAATATCTTCTCACCACATATTGGAACTTTTCTTCTTTGAGAATAGTGAACTTATAAAGATTCAAGAGTTTGTCCCATCGGGTGCGTCAAAAATTGTTGTCACAAAAGCTTGCACCTTTGTCCAAATTTTTTACCTAAGGACAACTTTGTGAAACCTGGAAACAACCTCCAAGATGTGGGACTTGAACTATGAGGTTGAGTCTTTGGAGAAGGCCGATTTCCTTTAATATCAAGATGGACCTAAACTACACTTGGAGAGGAAAAGAGATAAGGAATACATGAAAGAAAGTACTTAACCTATTCTAAGGAGGTGATGCACCAAAATAGAGTGTTCAATCCTATCTCTTCCCATACATGCATAGTTAACTATCATGACACCAAAAGATATACAAATTCAAACTTGTTTAACCTATCAATCACATGTAGATCAGACAACTTAATTAGTGACACAAGGAAAAGAATTTCACTATATATCATTCATTGAACAAAAAGAGATATAGTCATGAAAACTATAGATATCCACAATACATTTATGAGAGGGAAATAGATTTTGCATAGTATATCAATGGCTGAAAGAGATAAGGTAGAATATCATGAATATTTCAGAGGAAAAGGGAATTTATAATGTGCATGCCAAAATATGCCAAGGAAAATAGAGAAGAATCAACCCTTCAAAAAATTACAAAATCTGCTTTTATAGCTTAAGCATAACTCGGACAAATTTTATCCTAAGACAAAACTCAACAATCGTATTCTAGATGGCAGAGAGTAGACATTGCAAATCTGGGAAAGATCTAATCATGAAACACATCCAGACATGAGAATATCACTCGTTCACCAAAAAGAGCCCTTGAGAAGATAGAAACGTTGTCCATTAATGTTATGACTAATTAGATGGACCAACAAGTAGTCATGGAGTGTCTCTATTCATTTATCAGACATGGGGAATGATGAAAGTGGTTGTAGGAGATTGAAAAGATCGGATCTACCATCAAAGAGATGCTTCCTTTGTCATTAGTTCACCAAATTAACCATGTCATCAATCAATTGGAGTCAACCTTTAGTCCTTTCCATGTGGAAAAATCATCCTTTACCATTCTTCCACTCCATAAGGTTCTCCTACTTTGACTATCTCATATGATCACAACTTCGCCACCTTGCCTTTAGACTAATATCAAATGTTTGCGATCAAGTGAAAAAACTATTATTGCTGCTACGCGACTTACCCTTGACATCCTTCACCAACCATCATGATCCTGAGAAGCCTCATACCTTAACTTCCATCTCACCATCACCACTTTAACTTGAGGTTCACCTCCTAACCTTATGACCAAGAGAAACAAAGGAAATCACTTGATCAGATCTCTAATCATAGTTCCTTCTTAACATGTTGTGATAGCATGCTAGCCATAGATCTAAAAGATGTAATGGTGTGAAATGCATCTTTGGAACACTAAAGGTTTTTCCCTTATCACACTATCACAACTTAAACCACAGTCTATCAAATTAACATTGCAATCAAGCAAAAATAATGTGGTCGCCCTATTGAGAACCTGACCTTGGTTAAACCAACTAACCTTGTGACGATGCGAACACATTGCCATTGCACCTTTTCCACTTGAACTACAATTAACACTTAACCTACCATGGCTGTGCAAACCAAAGGGTGGTTCAAATGTCACAACTTAAAATGTTTCAAAGGCATATCATGAAAATAAGGCTGCTAGACTTAGGATAAAAAGATATGGCTGAAGCTAAAGTAAATCCTTATATAACATTTGATCATTTGAATATTTGAAAAGGTATGACCATTGGACATGTTTGATAGGAAAATCTCAAATTTTGGTGGGAGGGCAAATATGGCTAATAGTAACTAGTGTCTAAATTGCTATCACTTCTTCAGGTTTCATAGTCAAGACTAAATCTCCATTCCTATCCTTCTCCTTTTTTGTGATCTCTTCATCACCCTATACTTGTGTTGTAGGTGCAAGACTAGCTTCCTGACCTATTTGAATGGGTGTCCCATCTTTCTCATTTATTGAAACTACATCTACAAAAACATTTTGCACTGATGCATTGATATGTGGGGACATTTTGTTCTTCCTTTGATATACTACCATAGGCATGGTAGGTTGCATTTCTATAGATTGAGGGGGAATTGGATAATTCTTGAGTTTTATCCCCTATAGATGCCAATTCTACCTTCTCAATCTCATCCAGATTCACCAATACAGGATGAGTGTATAGTTTTGCCTTAATGGTGGTATCACTCAAAATATTCTTCATCATCCTCTTTTTCTTCATCTCCTTCTACCTCTTCACAAAATTGTTCCTTGAGCCTTTTCACAATTTTTTTCTTCTTCCTCATCACAGAAGCTGTCTTCAAGTCCATTGTGATTTTAGACTTGGCTATATCATAATTTCCAAATGCAATAGCATTTTTATGTACTTCCTCTACCAATAAAGAAATTATGGCTATAGATGCCTCATCCACATTAATTTCATAAGGTAATGGCCTAAGCCATCTCCCCCTCGAAACAACAGCTTGAACATATGTGAAATCAACATCAACTAGAAAACAAACATAATTGAAATGTTTCTCTACTAGTGATATTGGTATCCTCTGTATTTGTTTCATTGACTTCTTAAAGTCTTCATAATATCTTGTCATTATAGTCTTAAAATTATCTCCAAGTTTCTCTATGTATTCTCCAATCTACACTACAATAGACCTGTTGGTTTTCCAAGAAACTTTTCCAAATGAGGGAAAAAGTTTTACACATAGAAAAATATACGAACAAGTATCGAACCAAATTCAAATTGTGCACTTTTTGTCTTTCTTAAGGCTCCCAAGTTTTTAAATAATTTCTAGAGTTGTAACTTGGCAAGGTCATAAGAGTGGTCCTTCATCACTATATTATAGCCTAAATCCACAGCTATACATGCTGCACTATTCAATCTTCTAGATTGAAAGAACTTATGTGCAATGACTCTAATTGCAAATGTAATTAGGGGATGAGTGATTGTGTCTATGGTCATCCCTCTCTTGTTCCACACTGCCCCTATATTCTTTTCAATTGCCTCTTTTGGATCATTCCTCATAGTCTTTGTTCTATCTAGGGTAGGATACCTGTTACCCTTTGAGTAATTATCTTTGTGATCTTGATAGGGTTGTCTTCTAACTATACAAATTTTTCATGTATTATGTTGAGAACTATCTCTATCCACTCTACCTTGTATACATTAGGAAAATCTAGGGTATGGGTCAACCCTTTTCTCTCTACGATTCTGTTTTCCTCTTTTAGCACTCTGTTTTCACACAAGTCTTTAATTTACATGTCTCCTATACTTCCTATCTTACAAGTGTAGCAACACCTTACATCTTTTATCATTAAAACTTGTGGTGGTATCATATATAATGCACCCGATGGGTCTCCTTTATATGCAATGTTAGGAATTTCCTAGAAATGTGATTATTCTATCTCATTACTAATCAATTGAATATTTAAAACTTTCTTTCCTTCCTTAACCATAGTAGCAAAAGAGCTAGATGCCATAATAACTATCTAGGGTTTGTGTAAATTCAAATAGTGTAGCTTAGCACACAATAAATACCTTTAAAAATATGATGTTTGGTGTTGAGTAGAAGTTGAATCCAGCATGCAAATTCTTGAATTGATTTCTCCAATTTTCCTTATGCTTTTCATTCTCTCTCTAGTCTTGAATGATTGCAAATGAGTCAAAAAATGACCATATAACCCATGAAAATTCACAATAAATGCTTAGTGCTTACACAGTTGTAGGCTTGACTCCAACAATTTTTTTGACTCACTCAAATTCCTTGTACTTCCTACCACACTCAATAACCAAAGTGATCTCGATGAACACTATCACCTTTGATACCTCGACATCAACTAAAATTTCATGATCGATAGTAACATGAAAATTTATATATTTCTTCTAAGTTCTAACTAATACTTTGCATATATAATCTTTTCAGAACTGAATCCTTGGAACTAATGTATAATAGAACATTAAAATATTAGTCCCACACATACCTCTTGATTTCCTAGTTGGACAATTTCAAAATCAACCTACTTTGACTTCTTCAACATCAACCTTTCTGTTTCCTTTATTGAATTCACTGCTATGTGCTTTAGACCTTGTTGGACAATTTCTGCTAATGTGACCAGTCTTTAAACAACTAAAACATGTAATTTGATTCAACCATGTATTGTAGTCACTTCTAAAACATGTTCAAATTTAATTTATAGAAACATGTCCACACTCTTGACAGTAGTAACAACTATATCTTGTATTTTAATCCCAATTGTAGGATCTGTCAGTATGCTTTACCTTGGCTTTCTTGTTTGATGACCAGTTAGGCTTTGATCTACAATCATATGCTATATGTCTATACTTCTTATAGTTGTAGTAGTAACCTTCAAATTTTTGAGTTCTTGATGTCTTGGTCTTGTATTCATGTGCCTGATGTCATTGATTGTTGCACTTGTGATGGTTACACATGAATTTCTTCTTAGGGTTCTGATTTTCATTGTTGCTCCTACAAACATTTGTTGTATGACCTATCTTTCCACAATTATGACAAGTAGGTTTGTAGTTCTTACCTTTTTTGCTTCTTTGTTTAGCACTCTTAGATGATTCTCCATCTTTAGTGCTAGTGTAACCAAATCTAGTAGTATCACTATTAGATCTAGGAGATCTCATCAATTGCTCAAAAAACTCAATGGCTTCACTAGGTCTATTGAAACTTTCAACAATTTATTTTTCTCTTTTTAGACCATTTCTTAGTTTTTCATTCCGCAAATTTAGTGTTGTGATCTCAATATTCTTTCCATTCAATTCATGATTGGCAATCATCATTTGATTCAATGTTTCCAATTGCATGTGAGCAATCCTATTCACCTCTGATGTCTTCTCTTCCAACGTGTTGGTCAGTATCCTTTTGTCATCTTCAATCATGATTTTGTCTTCTTTAGCTTTCTTTTTCTTCTTGGTCACCTCACATAGAAATAATAATTGGACTTCTTGTTTTATCTTAAGATTTTTAACCTCTTCAATTAGGGCACCATTCTTTTCGCCCAGATCTGCAACTACTACATCAATTCACTTGAGTTTCCATCTGTGAAAAATTTAGTAGTGTCAATCTCTTCGTAATGTGTGTCATTTTCTTCAATAGATATATGTTTCCTTCTCTTTAATAAGCATGTAAACTCATCTCTTTCTTCATTCAGCTGATGTAGGGAAAGCTAGATTCCAATCTTTTGATTATCAATAGTCTTTCCCAGCTTGTGGACTTCCATCTTCAAGATCGTTCCTCAAAGCTACAAAGCTTTTCTTTCTAGAGAACTAGGCTATAATACAAATTTTTGAAAATACAATAGGGAAAGTAAACTCTGAGAGGGGGGGGGGGGGGGGGGGGGGAGGCGGGGGGCAGGGAATCATTCCTTCTAAACTTTAACCATAAAATCATTAACCACACATTCATCTCATAATTTTCATACAAACTAAAATAGCTAGCTAAATATATTCATCCATATCATGAAAACAAATGATATTGAACACATATATGACACTCTTCAATCATGATTTTGTCTTCTTTAGCTTTCTTTTTCTTCTTGGTCACCTCATATAGCAATACAAATTGGACTTCTTGTTTTATCTTAAGATTTTTGACCTCTTTAGTGAGGGCACCATTCTTTTCCACCAATCTGTAATTGCTACATCAATTCACTTAAGTTTCCATCTGTGAAAAATTTAGTAGTGTCAATCTCTTGGTAATGTGTGTCATTTTCTTCAATAGATATATGTTTCCTTCTCTTTAATAAGCACATCAACTCATCTCTTGCTTCATTTAGCTAATGTAGGTCAAGCTAGATTTCAATCTTCTGATTATCAATAGTCTTTCCCAACTTGTGGACTTCCATCTTCAAGATCTTTCCTCAAAGCTACAAAGCTTTCCTTTTCAGAGAACTGGGTTGTAATACGAATCGTTGGAAATACAATAGGGAAAGTAAACTTTGAGAGGGAGGGTAGGGAATAATTACTTCTAAACTTTAACCATAAAATCATTAACCACACATCCATCTCATAATTTGCATACAAACTAAAATAGCTAGCTAAATATATTCATCCATAGCATGAAAACAAAAGACATTGAACACATATATGACACAAGATATTTGGTTACCTAGAAACTCTCCAATGAGAAGGTAAAAATAGGGTGGGGATGACACCCACAAATCTTCACTACTACAATTGTAAAGTGTATCCAATAAAGGTTATGATGTTTGATCATAAACTATGATCTACCCTATGAAAGGTCTACCCTATTAAAGGCTTACAAGATTGCTTGATCTTACCCTATTAAAGGATTTCAACACCCTATTAGAAGTCTGCCTAATTAAAGGACTTAAACTTACAATGAAGTAAGCACCTTTTTAAAAGATTTTTAACAACCTATTAGGACTACTCTGTTAAGAGATTTAACTAATTCCCATATTAGAATGTCTCAACAATGATCATGCAATTAGCACTCTATTGCTAGATAACATATCACCTCTTTCCTAATGTGTACTTGATCCTCTCTAATCAAATGTGTCACTTATGTCCTCTATCTGCTTTCCTTTGTTCTCCTCTAACTAGTTTTGCAATGTATAACTAAATTCAAAACTCCTTAGCCACCATGAATTCTCTGTCTATGCATGCAAAATTCTCTCTTTGCACATACAATATTTAGAGTTTTCCTTCCTTAAGAAGACCTAGGTGACTTAGGGTTAGGTATGAATCAACAATTATGATTCACCCATTTTACCACTTAAACCATCCCTTTAACTAATTGGTCACATGTATTGCATAGGGATCCTCAATATAGTTTCCTTTTTATCATTTAGAATCACAAAAAAATCCTTAAGTTGGCTAAAAAATGGTTTACATAGAGGTTTGTGCCATTACAAAAAACCATGTCTAAAACTATTTTACTCGGCACTTGAATTCTCTGATGCTCAACATCCACTATATCTTCAATGTTGTAACTCGATCTCTGAATGACTCGACATCCATTGATCACTCAACATCTGAATCACTCAGCATCAACTATCTACTCGACACTTGAGAGACTAAGTACTTACTAGTTACTCAATACATATTGTATATCTCGCTTGACATATACTATCTGACAACTTATGCTCAACATACATTAATTGTTCAACATTAACTAAGATCTATCTTGTAAATGACTTAATTGTATTTTCACTCATATTTCAAAACCAATCTAAGATTAACAAAAGTTGACCAACCATCATGTTATGGGTTACACTATTCTAGATAGAGTAAAGACTGTTCACTGCCAAGGAAGAGATGCGATCAAAAATAATACTCAAGTGAAATGGAATGACAAAGGTATGCCAATCACAACTGTTGAAGACCCAAAGGTAGAATTTTTTATTAGGGTCATAGCACAAATTCTACTAGTTGAGCCAACTTAACAAAATTCCTTGTGTTATTGTGGACATGGGTTATAAACTTTTTGAGATCATAGTTATGATCTAGATGAGCTACAACTCACTCAATTGGCAAAGAACCTAGGAGCCATAAGGAAGGAAAATAATAGTTTAAGTTTGGCTCTATCATTGTTGTATATTATTTTATGTACAAAATTCATTCCCTATGAGATGTGGTATGGGATAAGAAGAAACATGTTACTAAGCATATTAGTGAGTTTATTAGTCAAATAAGTGATAATCTTCAGATAGTTATGGACAAATATTTTGAAAATTTTAAGAAAAAGATTTAAAATATGTTCAAGATGCCTAAGTTGGTCATTGATTAGTACTATGATGATATATGTTTCTTAGTGGATACTAATTATACATATGTCCAATTTTTTATTCTAAGAGTTGCATAGTTGAGACCTCTTCATTATGAGGTAAACATTGATGAAGTTTCAACACCCATTACTGCATTATTGGCTGAGGAGATTGACAAGAATGTTGAACCATTTGACACTTATGAGATAGAAAAGATTGAGATGATGATGCAAAGTAAGGAACTCCTAAGTTAGTTAGGAAAAGAAAGAAGATAATAGAGAATCTAGAAGGCACATTTGGTAAAGCCTCACTGATGATTTTAGAAGGAAAAGGAGAATAGCTTAGTAGTGAGGATGAAGATGAAGGACACAAAGGACTAGGTAAAGAATTAGTTGTTTCCAAGCCTAAGGCAAGCAAGGGTAAACAAGTTATTGTGGTTGAACCCAATGTGAAGAAATATTTGAAGAAGGTGGGTACTAAGCCTACAACCACACCATCTTGGATAACAAGACAAAGATTGAAGGCAACTATCACTATAGCTATCAAGTTACTAAAGAAAGGGATTGCCAAGATCACCAAGCCTACACCAGTGTCTAGTGCAACAAAGAGAAAAGAAACATCTGAAGAAGCAAAGTTGAGTAAAAAAACCAAAAAACTAAGAAGAAGGCTTGTGGTGAAGAAGGATGATGAAGAAGAAGAAGTAGAGAGGACTGATTCTAGTGACTTGAGTCAATTTAAAGCTACACTACACAAGAAACCTCAAAATGTTAACAAGTAATAACCTTAGAAATATTATAGGTTTATTAGGATTTCATTTTATTAAGTATGATAAATTGAGTAAATAAGAGAAGGTTAAGATAGAAGAGGTTATGATAGATATGATGATAAATTTTAAGTGCATGCCTAAAGAGCTAGGAAAATTAATTCCTAAAGAGTTATATAATAATATTGATAATAAGTGAAAGCATGTTCTAATTATTGAAAGATAGAAAAGGGAAGCTACATTGGCTTAGTTTATGTTTGAACTCAATAAAGGCCAGATTAGTTTAGCTTTGAGAGAGTACACCAACAAATTTGTAACAAAGAGAAGAGCTTATTTGGTGTTGAAAAACAAGATAGAACATATTGTGGAAGCTATAAGAATCATGTGGAAGAAGATATACAATCTAATACCTAATGATAAGGATGACAAGGAAGAGGAAGATAAAGAGGCTGGTCAAGTTGAGCTTAACACTACAAAAGAATTTGATGGACAAGTAAATCTAATTGATACATTCAATGACCTAGTACAGTTGAGTGAAGGAAGGAAAAAGACTGTAACTATTGATGATGAGCCTAACACTAGTTTTGTAAAGGTAATGACAAAATCAACATAATAGATTACAAGCCAAGTTTAGATTAAGTCCATGTAGTTGTCAGTCCCTACAAAGCTATTGGAATCAAATGAGGGGTTGTATTAGTGTAGATAAAGGACTATCCTAAGATTGAGACATAGGTGGAAACTTAGTTTGTTGAACTTGCATCTACCCATGTTGTTGAATCAAGCCAAGTTGATAGTCAGGGTGATGTACATGCTAATATTGCCAAGAAATAGAGTGGGCCACTTGTTATAAGAGAGATCAGAAAGAAAGATGAAGCCACAAAGGACAATGTTACAAAAAATGTTGAAGTAGAATAAATAGATAAGGGTCAAAATGAAAAAGAAGAGCAATCTACTATTGGTGGAGAAAATCCACAAGCCTTAGGACCTCAAATTGAGGAACAAAGGAGGTAGGAAAACAAAGTTCTATAGTTGAACTCAAACCTATAGATGAGAAGAAATATAGTAAAGAGCCTAAGAAGTCCAAAGAAACAAGAACTAAGATTCAAAGACCAAGTATGGATCTACACATGCAAAGCTTGTAGGTACCAATGGTGAGCTACAGTAGTCCTGGTAAGATCAAGAAGAAAAGAGTGCCGTCCATAATTGCTTTTCAAGTGTTACGCTTGATGAAGACATTGTAATACCTGATTGGGAAAAATATAGTTTGATAGAGGAGAAAATGAAGATATTGAGTGAATTATTTTCTAGGAAGGCTGCACAAGTTGAGTTGAGAAGAGAATACTGGCAAAAGAAAGCCCAAAAATAGGTACTATATGATATCAAGGACATATTTATTGATTCATTTGTTGTTGATAATTTGGATGAGAATACTCCCATTCTTGAGAAAATTATTAAGATTGTGGAGAAAACAAATGACCCAGAAATAGATGCCAATGAAGGATTAATGCAGTGCTTAGAAATAAAAATTGAGAAGAGGGTTATGGAAAAGGTAGTGACAAAGATTGTTATCTAACAGGTAGAGTTGTCAAATCTTGTTAATAATTTAGAAAATATTTCTTATAATGTACATATAATGTTTATGAAGTTGTGTAATACTTTAACATATATAAAAGACGTAAGGGGAAGAATGGATAAGTTAGAGGAGGATTTACAACATAGTGCCAATACACTAACTATGCATGCAAGTTCTAGTGAAATTCACTTATCCAAGATTAATTCTGTGTAGGGAAGGCTCACTAAATTAACTGCAAAATATAATAGAATAAGAGTCGAGTTGATATATATACAAGTCATGATGATAACTCATCTTGAGGCTATGTAGATACATTTGAAGAGTGCAAAAGAGTTGGTCCAGATAGATCTAAATCTATCAATTGTAGAGATTTTGGTGGATCTAGCAACAAAGTTAGAGATTAAGATTTGTGCTATTGAATCTATATGGACTAACTAGGATAATACATTAGGTAACATTTTGCAAACCCACAAACCATTTTTGGATAAGTTTGGTTTGACCCCTGTGTTCCAGCAACCATGAGTGACAAAAACAAGTGGGAAATAAATATGATGATGATCAAGGGGATGATGAAGTTTTCAATATGTATATACTGAGAGTAGAGTCATAACATGTGTACAATGTTTACTGAGTCAAGGTATGGATTATATCCTAAGGGGGAGTACTTGTGTTTTAGTTTTGTAATGCAATTTTTTATTATTATGATAAAGTATTTTTTCCACTAATGTCAAAGGGGGAAATTGTTGACCCCTAAGGAAAAGTTGTTTATTAGTATCAAAAACTTAATCATTCGTAAGGAAGGATTGGTTGGTCATCACTATGACTGAGCCATCCTATATGGGTCGAGCCATGAATTAAGAACTTGTATATATTTTAATGAAGTATCATGTTGTAGTTATTGCTAAGAAAGCCAGAGGTCACTAAGTACTCCAGTGATTGCTAGGTTTTCTAGAGAATGTAGTAGAAGCCAAGTGATTTAGCGACTAAGAAAAGAACTATATGCCAAGTATAGTTAAGGTCGAGGGACAGTATAAGGAAATCATTTATACCAAGTGTCAGTATGGTATAGGTGTTGAGTAACGCAATTTTGAAAAATTGTTTGGAATTGCACAAAATTTAAGGTAAACCATTTTTATCAAGCTAGAAGCATGTTTTATAGATTAAAGAGCTAATCAAGGAGATTCTTATGCATCCAATAGAGGATCATTAATCCCTATGTAAGGTAATCTATTAATCAAAAAATTACAAGGACTAAGTGGAAAAAGAAATGAATCTAGATCGTTGATTGGGATCTAGAAGGTTCTTCCAAACAAATATTTAAGAAGGGCTTATGACCTAATTCAATAAGATGTGTTTATTTATGCAAGTGTGTGATCAATAGGAGTTTGATTGTGAATTTTTAGAGGTGAATTAGGCAGAAGTGACTGAGCAATACAGTGAAATTTTTTGAGAAAAAGTTATAGAAGATCAATAATAGAGAGGTGATAATACATTTCATATCAACATTATATTACAAATGAAATGATTAGGCATTGAACATTCTAATGTGTTTCAAAGTTCAAATATCTTAACATAGTATCTTTAATAGGCTTTTATAAACCTCCTAACAAAGTACTCACTTAACTATGTTGTAAAATCCTTTAATCAAGGTAGGACTTAATAGTATTTTTAGCCTTCAAGAGGTATACCCTCACAAGATAGATCATCAGAAGTGATCAAAACATTACAGCCTTAACATGCAAAACTTTATTACTACAGTACTAAATTTTTTTTGGGTGTCATCCCCACTACAATTTTACCTTTACCTTGGATGGTTTCTACATCACCAAATCTATGTGTTAATGAGTTTCCATTTATGAAGTTAGAAGTTAGATCTAATGTTGTGCAGCAGTGAATGATTGCATTGTATGCAATTAATGTTCAAATGAGGATTTATGTGAAGACATCAAATATGTTTCATGTTTGAACTATGAAAAGTTTTATAGATCCTAATTCACCCCCTCCCTCATCTCTTAGTATCTCATTTTCCCTATTAGATTTCCAACATCCCTATCTTATGCAAGGGTTAGAAGATAGAGACATATTATTGTAATGAGTGCACAATTTTGGTAGGTTTACTAGATAAATTAATCAAAAAGGGCATGAATATTGTCTCTTGCATAATATATGATTGAATCACATTTCTTTGTTATTGTGATTGGTGCCTAGTTTTAATAGGTTATACATGTGTGTGTGTTTGTGTTTTTCTTTAATCTTTCATATAATGACAAAAATATTTTTATTCACGTCTATTGTAACTTATATGTACATTCTTTTAACAACTCATAAATATAACCATAATTAACTTGCATGATATTAGAATTTTAAAAAATATTAAAAACATTAATCTCAAAAAATTGGCTAGGGTTTCATGCATTTTTTGAGTTTCCTTTCTTATGACTCTCTGTCTAAGCTTTCCTTTTATGTTCACCACCTGTCAAACTACATTTAGTGCAGAAGTTTTTAGGGATAGTTTATAATATCCTCATCCAATGGTGACCCAGTTGTTGATAAAAGTATTTAATTTGCTACTTCAAAAATCCATGGTGCCTCATTTGAACAAACATCCTTACAATATTTTCCTAAATGTCTTTCATGAGGTAATCCTGATATTATGCTTCCTTTGCAAGAATTTGATGTTGCTTGTGATTGGTTAGAACAACATACCTTGATAGGGTATTTTGTGGGTAAGACTCCTCCTAAATCCATGCTTTGAGAATGGATTAACAAGAGTTGGACTCCTCACGAAGTCCACCTTGACACTGTGCAAAACCTTACGAAAGGTTTTTTTATTTCATTTTTCCAACCCATCTCAGGTGGATGTGGTTTTTAAAAATGGCCCTTGGTTAGTGCATTCCTCCATGCCAGTGTTTCAAAGATGGTCATGAGACTTCACTATCTCTAATGACAAAAAACTTAGGGTTCTTGTGTGGGTTGAGTTCCTGGGTTTACCCTTGCCGTGTTGGCCTTTTATTGAGTCCATTGCCAATATTCTTGGAAAAAATGTTACTAAGGAGCATGAAAAGTTTTTTAATGCTCCTCCTTAGAAAAACATTTGTGTTGTGGTTGATCTCTCCAAGGATCTTAAGGATTCTATGGAGATACAAATTGGTTCCCAAACCTTCTCTCAGAAGGTGCTCTATTTGAACCTACCCAACACGTGTTATAGGTGCTAGTCAGTGGAACACAAGATTAGGGATTGCTCTTTGGTAGTGCCCAGGGTTAAATCCCTACCTAAGGAGGCCCCTGCCAAACCAAAAAAATGAAAACAAAAGGAGGAATGGACTATTGTTGGGTGCAAGGGCAAGGCTTCCTTGGCTCCTAAATAGTCATGTGTTGGTGCCATTTCAATTCCTCCTATTCCAATAGGAGTGCAAAACTCAGCCATTGTAGGGACGATGATAGTTTTTTTAGAGTCAAATCCTGTTGTTTCTTAGGTTTCAAACCCTAGTAGTTCACAGGGGATCAAGGCGGCTGCAAGGGCTACCACTCCTATTGTGGTTTGGATTCTGTTTCCTACATCATCCATTACAACTCATAATGTGTGATATTCTTGCAATCCTCTCGAACATGTTGAGAAACCAAAGGAGAAACAAAGGGCTATCAATTTAGAAGAGTTTCCTTCTAGCTTCAACCAAGTTTATACTTTCTTTCAAAATAGATACTCCTCTCTTGAGGATGAAGAAGATATGGAAGAGTTTTCATGAATTTTTTTTATCACAGAATGTGTGAGGTCTTACAAACCTCTCCAGAAAGTACTATGTTAGGGTCACCCATCATAGACTTGGTAATTTAGATTTCCTTTTTATGCAAGAGGTTAAAATTTTTGGTTTCATGCTTTTTTCTGCATGTCGTGTCATTTGGTCAGATGACATTATGTTTTCCTCTAAATTGGTAGAGGTGGTGTAGTTACTCTTCTATCACCTCATCTTCATTTTGCTATTATTTTGCATGGTCCTGACCCCATGCACAGAATAATTTTATTTCTATCAAAAATCATTCCTTTGGAGTAGTTAATGTTTATACTTCCAATGATATTGTGGAAAGATCTCAATTGTGGTGCTAGATGGATGACAAGTTGCCTCCAACTACTTAGATTATATGTGGTGATTTTAATATGGTTGAGCTGGCCTCTGACAAAGATGATGTCTTGCCTTTTCACTAGACAGTTGGAGAAAGAGGATATTGGTAATACATGCATAATAAATTGGGCCTTTATGATCCTAATACTAACTGTCACCAACATAATGGGGTTTGGTACACTTGGTCTAATTTTTGAGCTAACTATGACCACATTTGAAAACATCTCGATCATGGCATGATTACTACACAATATTTTTTCTCCTTTTCTGAGGATTGAGAATTACCTATCATTCATTAGTTAGATGTGATGTTATCAGATCACCATCCCATTTATTTTACCATTTCTTGGCATACAACTGTCTAACAAGCTGCCAAGAAGCAGTTTTTCCTCAATACATCAATACTAACACATGCTTCCACTATTGCTCATATCCTACATGTCTAGAATTTGGAGACATGTCTTCATTCTTAGATAGGTTAGATTCAATGGTGGAATGATGTTGTTACTAGAACTGCTAGATTTTTTTGTGGTAGTTGGCAATTTTTAGATGATAGTCATACGCCTCCACTATCAAGGCCCTCAAGAATACTTCTGAAGCTCTCACCCATGACCCTTTTGATGTTGATTTATAAATCTAGCTTGCCAAGCTTTGTCATGAGAAGCAGATTGTGGATAATTATGGTACTTGGGGGGTCTAAATAAAATCTCACCTCCATTGGTTGGAGGTTGGTGACAAGGCTTTTAAAGAGTTCTTCCAAGCTCTTAGAGCCTGTCATACCAATTTTGGGATTAAAAAGATTAAACAGGGAAATTTTATTCTCTCCAATCTCCCTGACATCTTGCAAGCTTTTATTGACCACTATGAAAGTGTTTTTTCTTTACAAGAAAATTTGGTTACTTGGGAGGAAGCCCTCAGAAAGTGTATTTTTGTTACTCCAAATTGCATAGTAATTGAGTAATGTGCTTTCTATGAGCAACTTCTTACCATCCAAAACCTCAAGGAGGCTATCTTTTCCATGGCTGATGACAAATCCCCTGGGTGTGGTAGGTTTCCCTATGAATTTTGCAAGCACCTCCATGAGTCTATTGGTCAGATCTACACAAAGTTGATCTCAAAGCTTATTATTCTAAGAGTTTGGAAGCCATTATCAACAAAGGAAATATCAAATTCATACCTAAAGCTAGCAATCCTGAGGATATCTATAACTGGAGGCCCATCACTTTTCTTAATGTCTCATATAAGATTATTGCTAATGGAATATCTCTTAGAATTTGCCATCTCCCACCTTTAATTATGTGGCCTGAGAAAACAAGCTTTATTAAGTCTAGGTATATTCTTGACAACATCATTGTTGTTCGGGAAGGCATAGAATCAGCTTGCAAGTCCAATCAGTAGTTTGTGTTTTTGAAAATCAATTTTGCTAAAGCTTATGATCAAATTGAGTGGCCCTTCATTTTGGCTATGTTTCAAGCTTTAGGTTTTGGTCCCAATTTTCTTTAGTCTATGGAGATCCTTTTTGGAGATGCTAATGCTTGTATTACTATCAATAGCTCTGAATCTGAAGCCTTTGGGTTCTTTCGCTCTATCTGGCAGGGTTGCCTCTAGCTCCAGCTTTATATGTTCTTGTTGCTGAAGGGTTTGGTTACTTGCTAGCCCTCTCTATTTCCTCTGGTTTGGTTTGTGGCATCTCCTTGCTAGATTCCTCATCTTAGTTGGTCAATGGGAATTTTGTTGATGATTCCTTTCTCACTCTTTTGGAGGATGAGGAGAACATCACTAATGCCTTGCAATGCCTAGACACCTTTTGTCAAGCCTCTAGTTCTGCTATTCAATGATACAAAATGCTCTGCTATAGACAATCTTTTCTTCTAGCTTCACCATGGCTTGACTAGTTCAAATGGAAATGGGTCATACACAGGGATATTTTTTACTTTCTAGCATTCTCTTTGCCTTTCAAGCTTTGCCAGTGGATTTGTGGAATGATGTGTTCATAAATATTGAAAAGAAGCTTGACTATTGGCTTACTAAACCCTTTCTCTTGCAAGAAAATTCCAGATTTGTTCGAAGGTCCTAGCAGCTATGCATGTTTATTATTCTTCCTATTAGGCTCCTTCTAAAGCTTCACATATGAAATTAGAATAATAGCTCCATGAATTTCTTTGGGCTTCTTGTTCTAACCATCATGGCTTTCATAGAGTGGCTTAGGATTTTTGTTGTCTCCCTAACGAGTCTAGAGGCCTTGTCCATCTTTCCACATAGAAGCAAGGCCTCACACTTTGTGCCAAGTGGATTATGTGTGCCATCATTGGAGATGAAGCTTGGAAATTTTTGGTTTGGCACTGCATTTCTTCTAGATTTCTTGTTAATAGGAATGTATGGAAGGATATTGGCTTTCAAACCCTTCGCATCATGTGGGAACCTGTGCACATTTAGGGCTCTTTTGTTATCAAGAGCATATGGAAAGCTTAGGAAGCTATCAAACCTTGGCTTCACTGATCGGGTGATGGCTTTTGTGATGGGTTCTCTTTGAATCAACATAACATTTGGTGGTCTTCATTTTTTTTCATCCAAGGTATTCCTCTGGCCAAGACTAAAGGTGCTAGTGCTTTGCATTTTTTTAAATGTGGCATCAAGATACCTAAGGACCTCTTTTCCAAGGTCTCTACGAGTCTCAAATCTTAGGAAGACATGCAAGTGTAGTTCCATCTTGCTTGGTCATATTGAAAAACTTTAGATTTGTTACTTTCTACAATTCTAGATCACTTAATTCGCAAGGTGGGTATCTAGTTTGTTTGAGCTTGGTGAACAAACTGCAAGTGTTATCCTACCACTCCCTTCACCAGCTACAAACCAAGTATGGGGTATCAATGGCTTTCTCCTTATCTTCCAATGGTGGATACCCTCAACCAAGGCTGACATCTATGGTCTTCCCTTTCTCAATGGAGAATGAATTTCAACACTATTTGGAGTGCCATTATTGAAGCTAAGGTTTCCCATTTTGCTTAGTGGCTAGTGTTTCAAGGTCCTCCCCTTAGGTCTCAGCTCAAGCATATTGGGGTTCCAGATCCTCGGTGTCCATTCTATGGATAGCTAGAGTCATTTTGCATATTTTTTGGTTCTGCAGATGTGCCCAAAATTATTGGCACTGGATTCATGATTTCTTTAAGCCTTTTCAGCCAGAACCATTTTTCTGATACATGGTTGTGTTAGGTGACTCCCCTAGGTTCTTTAGGCAATTTATCTAGATTTGGCATACCTTAAGGATGGAGATTTTGTTTACTTTGTGAAAAGATAGGAATGATGTTCTTCTCACTCATAGTTTTCTTGACATAAATGTTGCTATTTACACTAAAGCATGCATTTGTAACAATGTAATGGTGGAGATTCAAGTCTAAGCAAATAAGGTGGCCCACCTTTAGGAGCTACTCAATCATTGGGGTAATGCACCATGTTGTGATGTCCCTAGAGTGGGCCCCTAACGGAAGGTGATGTAGGTCTGTCCGTGCAGTTTGTCGCTACCACGTCTCCGGGGTCCTCGCTAGTGAGGCTATCCTGGGGTTGCCCTCTTAACGCGGGGAGGTGCCGTTTACTAACAGTCCGGGCTTTTGGTAAAATGGTTACTAACTTGGTATCAGAGCCGGAGGTCTCGAGTTCGAGACCCGTGGAGCGTGGTGGGCTGTGATGTCCCCAGAGTGGGCCCCTAACGAAAGGTGACGTAGGTCTGTCCGTGCGGTTTGTCGCTACCACGTGTCTGGGGTCCTCGCTAGTGAGGCTATCCTGGGGTTGCCCCCTTAACGTGGGGAGGTGTCGTTTACTAACAGTTCGAGCTTTTGGTACAACGGTTACTAACTTATCGTTGTACCAAAAGCTCAGACTGTTAGTAAACGACACCTCCCCGCGTTAAGGGGGCAACCCCAGGATAGCCTTGCTAGCGAGGACCCCGGACACGTGGTAGCGACAAACCGCACGGACAGACCTACGTCACCTTCCGTTAGGGGCCCACTCTGGGGACATCACAGCCCACCACGCTCTACAGGTCTCGACCTCGAGACCTCCGGCTCTGATACCAAGTTAGTAACCATTGTACCAAAAGCCCGGACTGTTAGTAAACGACACCTCCCCGCGTTAAGTGGGCAACCCCAGGATAGCCTCGCTAGCGAGGACTCCGAAGACGTGGTAGCGACAAACCGCATGGACAGACCTACGTCACCTTCCGTTAGGGGCCCACTCTGGGGACATCACACATGTATAGTTGCCAAAGTGCCTCTTGACACCTCAAGTGATCATACTCTGCCCAGGGGCCATCGCCGGGGGTGCAACTCTTTTTCCCACTAATCTCACATGCCATGCTCACATGATTCCCCCCCACTACTCTCTTAGTAGTAGTGATGGTGGTTGGTGATGCTGTTCAGTTTCTCCACCTCACTGTGGCTTAGGTTGGTCCTTGGTTCCAGTGGCTCACCCTCCTGGTGCTCCTCATGTTACTTCTAGCAAATGGACTTTTCACCTAGAGTTGGCTATTTCAACCCCATGGACATATACTAAAGATGAAGACTAGGCTCCTAAAGATGCTGCTAATGGTTGGACTATTCCCAACTTGCTTGTCAATCCCAAGGATGACTAGGATTTCTACGATCGTGATGAACCATGCCCCTCAGCTAGCACTGCTTTGGTAGCCTAAGGGGTTGCTTAATTTTTTTTTTGATGAATAGTTGTTGATTTCGGCTTCGGTCATGTGAACTCTTGTGGGGTGATCTTGTATCCCCTGACCCTTTTTTGTAAATTGTAACTAGTATATTATTTATTAATAGAGAAGGACTATTCATTAAAAAAAAATCAAAAAATTTACTATTGTTTATTTATCAAATTATAAAAAGTTAAATTATTATAATACTACAAATAGAATAACAAAGCATTAAAAATAATTTATCAAATCATTATAATATTACAATTAGCAATAAAAATTTAAAGACATCTAAAAAAATGAAAGTATAAAATAACCTTCAACACCTATATTATTTTTTCCTTATTTTAAATTTATCAATTTTCTACAAATAAAAGTTAGAAGAATTATAATATTATTTCTATAATGTCTATAATACTGGTTTACAATACAAGTAAATACTTAAAAATATTAAGTTGTTCATTTCATTTTTTGAACCTAAATATAAATTATTTTTGTATCCTCAAAATATTTTACTAAGTTTAGTCTTTTAGTATTTTTTTAATTTAGTCTTAACCATTATAATCAAAACTATTTTAAGCCATTGTGCATAGGGCTTTTTATGAGAATTATATTATTTTATACTGCATTGTATGCCATGAATACATTCATTTGTACTGCTTCTTGACTGAATCAAAGCTTCTTTAAAGAGAACTATAGTAGCACTTGCACCCATAGGAGATGCAAGGGATGTGTCAATAGGTATTTAATTTGAAAATATAACTTTAAGTTTATATAATTTAATAGAGATTTAATTTGAATGCATAAATATCAATTTACATAATTTAAAAGTAGGTCGCATCTATTTTAGTTTTATGCATAATTTTATTGTTGTGAAAGAACAAAATTATCTTGTTATCGTTAAGATTGATGATGTACTTTGAGAGCTAGCTTTGTTATATGTGATCTAAACCATCTCTATTAAGTTATATTAAAAAGAGTTAAAATGTTATATATATATATATATATATATATATATATGAAATGATATGTTCTAAACATCATATATTATACTTTAATTTTTGTTTTGATTTATTATTTCAATTTTTTTTTGGTTAATTTTTAATTTTATATGAAGAATGACTTTATTAGTTATTCATTATATTATGAGGGTGGTAAAGTCTAATATTCATATTATTTATATAGATTTTTAAGTAATAATAGTAATAAGATAATCATATATGAATTGAATGAAATTAATTAATATAGAATAGATTTATTTCTATCTTTTTAATTGATTTAAGAGTTTTATATTATATTTAACTTGTTTGTAATAATTTTTTATTTTTTAATACTATTAATAGTATTTATATTTAGGCAAGAGCGTACAACACAATGGTAACTTGTAGCCTCTCATCGAGAAGGTCTTGGGTTTGAAACTACTCAAGCTTAATGAATGATAATAACTAATCTTCACAAATAATAATAAATAAATGATAAGTAGTCAAGGCTTTGTCCGATTACCTACCAAAAGAAAAAAATTATATGTGATTAATTATACATTTATGTATATATTAATTAATATTTCACTTATAAAACTAATGATTGTGTATCAACAAGTTACATAATAAGTTAGGGCTTATGTGATGGTTAGTATCATAGTTAAAGTTATATTGTGAAGTCAAAGTATAAATTATGTTTTAGTGTTTACAATTAAGATTATAGATAAGGTTAATGTTTTTAACATTAAAAAAAAAGAAAAAAAGAATTCTAATGTAAAATATTATCAAAATAAAATATATAACCAATACTTGATCAAAATAAAATATTTTTTAAACTAACCAGAAAAACATAATATTTTAGAAACTTATTTTAATTTTATAATAAAATGTTATTCAAACATTAATTAAAACAATGTGATTTAACTCATTATACAAGTAATGAAAAGAACTACCAAAGATCGTGTGAAATGATAAATTGATAAAATATATATTAGAAAAAAAAATTTATTTAATTAAAAAATAAATAAATAATACAACTTTCAATTATGAATATGAGTATAAGAAATTCTTCAAAACTACTTACGTAATACACAACCTTTTATTTTAAAACAAAAAATATAAAACAAGAGACAAAGTAATAATAATGGGTGAAAAGTAAATTTAATACAAGGACACAAAGCTTCTAGTTCTTGCGATAGAAAACAATAATATGAATTTTATGCAATAATAAAATGTATAAAGTCTCAAAAATAATATGTCGCATTTTGTGTATAAATAATTAAAAGCCCTACAAAACAAGAAGTCAATTTATCAATAAATATGTTTTTATGAATTATTTCAAATATAATATAGACAAAAACTCTATAATTGTAAAAAATAATTGAATAATAAATTGTTTTGATTGGACAAACAAATAAAGGTAAATATATTTTTATGAATTATTAACAACTTCTACTAAGTAGTGGAGGCTTCAACTTCCATCGAATTAACAATTTTTGCACCCGCTATTGGAGTCTGGTGCTCTCGCTACATATCTCAAAATCAAATAACTCCATATCTTTAGTATTCTCATTATTACAGGCCGTCAAAAGTGTTCGATCTAAGATAATTGTAAGCATTGAAACATTATTTTAGTAAACATGTGTGTTCCAGACAATCATGATTAATAATTACAATTAATTGAAAAGACTTTTTTATTCTTATTGGTTATTAACAAAATAGAGATTACCATACTGAAATTAAATTTTAAAATATAACTTCAATAAAATTTTGAATCTTACATTTGTTTAAGGAGGAAAAATTAATAGATAGAGGAAATGAAAATATTAGTTTCCTGCAGGGAATAAATTTTTTGGAACATTTATTGTATTCATTACATTGTATAAATAGTTATAAAATTAAACATTAAAGTTTTAATATTTTTAAAAATGATATATTCTCTTTTTTTAACTAATTTTTTTTCAAAATTTACTTTTATTATATATTATTATTAATATAAACTATTTTATAAAAGAATATATATAAATTTTACATATTCAATTTTTCCTCACATTATTGTTACTTTTTAGTTTTTCATTTCTCATTTATGGTAATATAGTTATCAATTATCTTTTCAATATTCTATGAAATGATATGGAGTGGCACTATAACATTTGGGATCAAATTACGATGACAATTTGTGATTGCAGTGTAATTTGTGGCGATTTTTTTTTTTTTTTTTTTTGCAATTATCCTTGACGTCATCACAATACTGACATTGGCATCATAATTGTGATGCCCACGTTAGTATAAACAAAAAACAAAAAATAAAAAAATGACATAAATCATTCCCCATTTATTTTGGTTGTGGAGAGTTGCAGAGGAAATAGGTGGAGAGCTCTAAACAAGGGTGGAGACTCTGAACATTATCGTGCCCTTATGATAGATGCATTTTGTTGTTGTGCCCTTGTGATTTCCTCATTTTGTTGTCGTGCCCTTGCTCTACAATTTTGTTTCCATGCCATGCCCTTTCTTTATAATTTTCTTCAAAGGGGAAAGAGGTACCTATGCAAATGCTCTTTTCTTTTCCTTCTAAACATGTATCTCTTTATATATACAGAGATATCTTTTTAAAGGTGCTTATTACATATTAGCTCACAATAGAAAAATTGATTCAGCTGCATACATATTCTAGAATCCAAATAATAAAATAATAAAACTCACTCAACCCATGCTAAGTGACTTACCTCAAGGTACTGCACAAAAATAATGTAGACCATGAAAAATGGGCAAAGTTTGCAAGAAGTTTTACAAAAACATATCATATCATATTTTTTTTGAAAGAACCAAGCCATAACCCAATTAAATTGATCTAGTTGTTGATTAGCTAGGTTGATTACAAATTTCTGTAGAATTGTCATCAAATTAGGTACAATAAAACAAACAATTTGTTATTCCCAACTAGGAGGATCAAATACAAATTTTCAAGGTGATAAAATTGCATATGCAGATGCATCACTTGCATGCCAAGCATGAAGTACATTCCCCAAATTATAATGAATGGTTGGATATAAATGCTACATAGGTTGGCCCAACGATGGAAACCAAGGATATAACCATGCATGTATTGACATAGTCTCCCTGCGAGGATCCCAAGTATCTATTGTTGCTGCTAATTTGGGCATCACTATATGATCTAGAATGTTATAAAGTACTAAATCCTATAGTAACTTCTCCCATGTCTCCAAAAAATGTAGCATAGGTTTAGGGTCCCTTGGCTCCTAGGAGATTGTAGCAACTATTCTCACTACTAGAAGAATAACTTTAGTGATGAGTTGAGTGTAAGGAGTTGACGAAGCAAGTTTTGCTTCTATATAAATGCCATAATCACAAGGCTCATTCCCTTGCACAAGCCTTTGCCATAATGAAATTACCTCTAAACCATGCACAAAGGATGTTGAAGTGGTTCTCAACCTTGAAACACTCTTTTAAGCAATGCAAAGCAAATGCAAATGCACTACATGAAAAATTGCACAACTTGATAGGCCAGTCATAATGGAAGTAGCAAGATAGTTACTGGCATATGAAAAGATCCAACAAAGCACAAGCACATGTTTGGGGTGTCTTTCCCTTCTCATATTGGAAATTCAAGAGAGATCCACCCATTACTCCTAGTGTAGGGGTAGATGAAAAATAATTTTACACTAGGCCTATACAACACTCGGCCCAACTTCAATCCACATCATCAAATTCAAAGGGCATGTGAAGTCAAGTATAAACATATATAACTCACATTGAAGATCATTGGATTAACATGATTTTTTACTATAAGGTAAAGACTTGTAAAGATCAGTGGATTTGATAGTAAATAGGTTATAACTTATTCCAGAGTTATTTGAGGAGGATGGAAGCTATTTCTAAGGTGATCATGACACAACAAGAAAAAACATAATTCTTGCTATACATTGGTCGAATAAAGATGAAGTTCTAACACAATAATGATTCATGTTTTACACCATTCACTCACATATGGATAAACCAATAGATGGCTAAGTTGAAGGAAATAAGAATTCTATTGAAATATGAACTAATGAAAGATGTAGAAGAATCAAATGAGGAATCATGTGATAAACTCCCTGAATGTTCAAGAAAACAAAAAGGCCAAAAGAAGAAGAAGAATGGATGGAGTTCCAAGGAGTTACAAACAAGAGGAATGAAGAGGAAGGGGATAGAGGACAAGGAGCCACCTCAAAAGATGCAAAGGTCAAAAGGAAAGACAACTTTACAAGTTGTGACTAAATTAGAGACAAAAAGAAGTTCAAGTTTAGGGTAATTACACTTATGTCCAAGTAAGAAAGAGATGGATTGCCCCTTGAATGAAAGTAAAGAAAAAAATATTGAGAGACATTTTGTGGTCAAAATTGAGGCCCTTTCAAATGATGATCAAATAAGGCCCTAAGGTGAAAATACTTTGGACATTAATTTGAGCACCCAAGATCATGATTAAAGAATTCAAAGTCATGAGGATGAACTAGGTGAGATCACCTCCCTAACATGGTAAATTGCACAACTTGTAGTCCTCCCAATATTTGGACTGTAAATTCTCAAAGACACTTGCAACTGATTCCAATGTCATAGTACCTACATCCATACTTTTCTGGATTCTATCCAGTGCTCCTATAATATCCTCTATGTTGTCTAGTTGTTGTTTGTACCATGCAATCTCTTTCTGAAGCTGCTACTTCTCCTTCTAGTATATTGCCACTGACTCTCTCTTGTACCTTAAATTTTGATCAAACTTCTAAATATCCACCTCTACCATATCTAAAATCAATTAAAATTGTGTTGTAACTTTGGCACAGGTGTTTGATCCTCAATATCTTTCATTTCAACATTCAATTTTTCAAGATTGGTCAACATCCTCACTTGCGAACCTCTTATGTCAAGTACTTTATTACTATTTCAACACCATGTTCTTGCTTCTAAGATAACAGTTCTTTAGGTGCATTTTCTTGTAAAACATTAATTTTTTTAAACAATTGTAAAATCTTAGAAAATGCATTCTTGTTTTCTAGTACCATTGACAGGCTTCCCTTGAACAAAATCAAAATGAAGAGGCATAAATACACCAAATTTTTCTTTCAAAATAATATGAGCAGATATACACATTAAGTACAAAATTTCCAATATTTTTTAGATATGCACATTAATTACACCAAAATTTTCTTTCAAAACCATATGTGTAGATACAAACATTAAGTACACTATTTTTGTAGATATATCCATTATTCACACCAAATTTTTCTTTCAAACCCATGTGTGCAGATATAAACATTAAGTACAACATGTCTAATATTTTTTAAATATACACATTAATTACACCATTTTTTCTTTCAAAATCATATGTGCAGAAATAAACATTAAGTACAACTAACTCAATAAGGGTACAAGATTAGGTTATGAACCCATGAAGAAGGATCATGTTAGATAATACAAGGAATTTGATCGAAATAGGGAGACAATTGCTAGATTATTGTCTAACTTTCAAAGAGAAGGTGATGACAAATGTTATTGTCCTTGCAAGAGTTGTAATGACTTAAAGACAAGAATAATCAAAATCAAAACAAGTAAGAGACATTGTAGGGAGAATGTTCACATGGAAGGGGGCTTGATTATCATCAACTGGTAATTTGTCTATTATATTGTTTTTGCAATTAATATACATATGAACCACAAAATGGGGGTTTGATTATCATCATTTTAATATAAGTCAATCTCTCCAGGATAGTACGCGATATGGACCAAAACATCTCAGAGGAACATGGAGGTGTGAATATGGACAAACATGGAGGTGTGAGTATTGAAGGAGAAGATCATGATCCCATGGAAGATGACAATCATGATTTAGAAAACACATTTGAAGATGATGGTATGAATGCATTGACCCATGACACATTTGGTATTGGTGTTGTTGTTGCTACTGATGATGATGATTATGATGAGGATGACATTGAAGTCATCTATGATATACCTCTACTTGAGAAGGAAAACATGACCCTTTACAAAGGATCCAAATAAACTCTTCTCTCTATTTTATTTTTGTTGGTGAATTTGAAGGTTATGAATGGTTTATCCAACATAACAATGTCATGTATACTAAGTTTTGTGATATATGTCATTATAGTGTATAAAAGGTGAAATATGTACCATTAAGATTGTTTATACTAATGACTTATATTTTTTGATGTAGATTGATAGGTAACCATTTGTTTACCACCATCAAATGTTCTCCCTTGCTTGTATCAATAATTATGTGCCACTATGAAACATATTGGATAGGGGTATCAAGAAATAAATGCTTGTCCTAAAGATCATGTAATTCATCATTAAGAACACAAAAATGCAATAGAATTCCATAAATTCCATACGAGATGATTAAGTGACAAAAAGGTGTGTCGCAAGGTTCTTCATTACATCCCCATTATTCCACATCTTAAACAATTATTCAAATCTAGTAGCTTGGCACAATTTATGGATTAGCATGCACATAATAGAAGTTGAGATGGCATTATTCTAATTCCTACAAATGGTTCAAAATTTATGGACATAAAGGAAAAGTGGTCAAACTTTAAAATAGAACCTCAAAATCTCAGGCTTTCTCTAGCAACTAACAGTGTCAATGCATTTGGAGAGATGAGCTCTATTTACTCAATGTGGCCTATTTTTGTTATCAACAATAACCTTCCTCCATGGATGTCAATAAAGAGGGAGCACATTATGTTGCAAATGATTGTTCCAAGTATTTTATTGTTACCTACAGGCAATTATATATCTTGGAGTAAAATAACCACAATAGTTATTTGATGTTGTTCATTCAACTAGGTAAGTACCAAGTGAAAGATATGAATGTATATATTGCACCTCTTATCAAAATGTTGCTAGTATTATGGAATGGTTTCACTATGTATGATATCTCTAGACCCATTGGATAAAAATAATTTCAATTCCATGCAATGCTTGTGTAGACAATTCATGATGCCTCAAGGTTGACACATTTCTGTGGTATGTTATGTTGAAATCTACTTGTGCGTGATAATACTAATTCCAAAAATGAACATATTTAATCTAATAGTGTCATTATCTTGTAGGTATTCAAACAAAGGGAAAATTCACATGTCCAATGTGTGGTCCAAATATTTAATCTCATCATTCCAAAAGTTTAAGAAAGTAGGTGTTTGATGAGAATAGGCACTTCCTCCACAGAAATTATAAGTATCAAAGTGTCAAAAATTATCTTTTCAATGGGAAAGAAGAGAATACATCAAAGCCACAAAGAATGAAACCTCACCTATGATAGTTGGAATATAATATAATTTGAGGTAGCATTGCTCCACCTAATGGTTTATGTTTGGAAATTATATATTTTGATTGTGTTTTTTTGGCTAATTATGTAATTTGATGATCATGAAGGTCATAAGGGCATCACTGACTACTTTCCAAAGGGACTAAAATGTTATCCCAAAGAATTTGGTAGGTTTCCCTACTATGATCAACTAAAAATTGTGCATTTGTTTGATATTATGCATATTGAAAAGAATGTAATAGAGACATTGTGGAAAATATTGGATGGAAGGCATGACAAAGAAAAACTTGCCAAAATTCGTAGTGACATTCATGATTCCAATCATGCATTGAAAAATATAATAGAATCAAATAGCAATGGAGACCAGATTAATGCAAGTGCCCTTCCTTGGTTATTAACGGAGCAACAAAGTAATGCCATAAATGAATTCATACGAAAAAATTGATTTCCTATAGGATTTTCTACAATTATAAGCAATCTCATATCAAAGAAAAGTGAATTTGGGCTAGGGCTAAAAATGCATGATTGGCATATCTTCATCAAGTTAATTCATTATCTTTTATATTTAAAATATATTTGTGAAACTACATTCAATTTTCATTGTATTACATTAGAAACTAATGAAATGATTAGTTGACAATTGTTGCAGTATGTGCTACCCCTATTGCTCCCAAACAACTTCAACAATAATATCAAACAAGTGATATATGATCTTGGGAAATACATGAGGTAAGCAGTGATATTTGTTCAATATATCAAACAAGTAATATAAATTAAAGTCTTGTATTTATATGTTTTTGTGTCTTGAATCCCTTGTAGGTGGTTGTCATTTAAAGAAATCCATAAAGAAGATATTAAATATTGGAAGAAAAGAATTCATCTACTAATGTGTGAAATGAAAAAGTGTTTACCTTCAAATTTTTCCAATGTACAAGAACATTACCTCATACACCAATTTGAGGAGATTGAATTGTGTCGACCTGTACAACCTAGGTCAATGTGGATGGTTGGGAGACACTTGAAATTTTTGAAGGGTTTGGTTTGACAAAGAGCACATCCTAAGGGCTCTATTATTAAGGGATATATGGTATACTAGATAATGGTGTACATTACTCAATATCTTCCTAATCTTGCAACAAAGACCCATTTACATTGCATTTGGCATCTCGACTCCATTAGAAAATTTGAAGGGGAGTACTTGGTGGGAAATGGTAGATTTAGGAAAGTGAAAGGTAATAAATTATGAGATGTTATTGTAGATAATTAATTCTTAATCTTCAAAATAATTGTTTTGTAAGTCATCTATTTACTTTTATATAGCTTCTAAAGAGTGGGATCTAATATATTTGTTTATTGCAAACAATCAAGATTGGATGATGGTATGGATTGAACAATGTCAACATTCTATTCATAGATTAAAATGGGAATTTGTGGCTTCATTGGTTAAACAATCTCATTGTAATAGAGATCCCAATGTTATACAAAATGAAATAGATTTAACATATGGTTTAAGAGATCTACAGGTACTTATAGGTTTGTTAATCAACCGTATGTTTTTGAACTCATGATGCAATAATTTATACATTTTAAACATTATTGTAGGTGAAACACCACAAGGTTATGTTATGCAATGGTTACAAATTTTGCATCAAATATTTTAACGACACAAAGAGAACTTGTGATTCTAGGATAAGTGCAGTCAGGTGACCAATATTTCATCTAGAAATGACTTACATCCTCGAGAATCTCAAAATTGATAATGTGATGTCCCCTTCTAGCTAGAGACATCACTTTAGCTAGTGATTAGCCTATCAAAGACCCTCGTAGGCTAATAAGATTGGACAGAGGATCACCTTGGTGTGGAGATCCTCCAAGGACCAGAGCAGAGTACTCTTCTGGGTTGCCAGAGTTTGTTTATGATGATTTTTCCTTTGAGTTTGGCTTGGTCAGGCTATTTTTAGCAGTTTTGGAGTTATAAAGATAGACCCCTGCTATTTTTAGAAAAGGGGTATGGTCATATGCAGTTCTATCATGTTAGCTCCTAGTCCAAACGACATTCAAAAATGTTGAGTAATAATGGAGATATTAATGTTTATTTAGTTAAAATTAACATTATTGGTTTTGAGCCTATATTGTTAAGTTATAATATATAACTTAAGTGAGGGTCATGATATCATAAAAGGGGCCATCGTTTCAATTAATTGTGGGTCCAAGCTTATGGAAAAATTAAAAGGGGTTTTCTAAGTTTTAATGTAATAACATTTTTTATGTTATTATTATATCTTTTATCCCACATTGAGCGTGGAGACTCATTCTGGAGTTGAGGAGTCCTTATAAACAAACCTTGTCTTCCTTCAAGAGCAGGTTATGAGAATTGCTTAAAAACTTTGCCTTGTGAAATTTCTTGAAGTTGTGGCAACAAGGGTTTCTACAAGTTTAAGAAGAATTCAGACTGTGGAGAACGTAGTATCTTCAGAGCTGATGCAATTTGAGGGTGTGAAATATCACTTGAATTTTTCCTGTGAGTTGACTTCATTCTGGAGTCAATATTGTGTTTCAGTAGGGAAAAAGTGGATGAATCTGTTTACAGGTTGGAAGGGGTTATAACATCAGCTACAGTGCTGTGAACAGTACAACGCTACAGTGAATTAAAAATCAAAGATTTAATATTGCGGTTTTTGATAGGCGCTGCCCAAGGAGGAAGCAACCAGCAACGTGGTTGCGTATCGGAGACAAAAATTAGGTTTTTTTCAACTATTAATGATGATGTTTTTAATGTATGCTTCCAGCAATAAGTATTGTACAAACATTAGGAGCCATCTGAATAAATGAATTTGATTAGCATTATAATTAGATTTGAGTTATAATTTGAGGTAGATTAGTTTTCAATATTTGTATTTTCTTTTCATCAACTCAAAAACCCAAAAACAGCTTAAAACATTCAAAAACAAACCAAAAACAATTATTACACCCAGGAAAACAAGCAGTGATCAGCGTAGAGCCTATTTGGGGTTCTTACAGATAATATGGCATTTTGGTTGATATACTTGACTGTGACTTTAATTCCTTCAAACTAGTTCTTTTTGTCATCAAATGGTACAGACTATGACTCAATAAAAATGATCCTTGTAGAACTGTTATTGAGCATGAGAATGAATTTTCAATGATAAATACAAGGTTGTTTGAGCCAGTTGGGGATGAGCCCTATATTCTTCCAAGATAATGTGAGAAATTATTTTACTCAGAGGTTCCACATAAAATTGGGTTTGTTATTTATTGTCAAACATGATCCAAGAGAAATGTTGATAAAGTATAATGTGATGGAAAAAGAAGATACTAAGGAAGAGGAAGAAGTGGATCATGGTTGAGAATTAGTCGATGATGCTTCTGATGCAAATGATGCTATTACTGATCATGATGATGATGATGATGATGATGATGATGACGATGATGACCATGATAGTAGTGGTGATGATGTTGATGTTGATGATGATATTGATGATGAGATGGATGAAGAATAATATCAATGATGGGGGGTTTGATTAGCTAACATTGGAGGGGGTTTGATTATCAATGAGAAGAATGAAATGTATAGTTATGTGATCAATGCCTATGTTATTCAATATTCATTTCTTCATAGATCAATGATTAATTTGATTAACCTCTCATGTACCTTTTACTATTTATAATGCATATGTGATGCTAATATTCAATGTAATTTTGAGTATATGTATCATGAATATTTCAAATAACATAAGACAATTGATTTACTATTGCAGAAACCTCAAGCCCTTTCATGAGCATCCCACACAGTCTCATGGATCATCAGGTATAAGTTAGTACACCCATAGAGATTAATGTCTTTTACCATTTGTAAAATATTTCTCTCATTGCAACCTATCTCTCTTATTTCATGGAGTGGAGATGATAGTGAATAGGTATTTGTCAAATTTGTCTTCCTCAAGTGAGGAGAATGTAGGAGTGGAAAAAGAAAGTGAGACATTTAGTATGTCTAAATCAAGGAGATTTACTCGAGGTCAAAATATCATTAAAAAATTCAATAAGCACATAAAATTTTTCCTTTCTCAAGGGGGGTCATGTTCTTATGATGATGAGAGTGAAGGTGACTCTGCCCTTTAGGTACAAACCTCTATAAAAACAATGGGTCCCTGATGAACTTCCTCCAATAAACACTAATTTTTGTGTTGGAGAGAGGATATATCACATAGCACCATCCTCATTACATGGTTTGGGCCTATTTTACATGTATGGCATAAAGGTCTCTTATAACAAGGTTTTTTAATTGATGGAGTATGTTGGACCATGCGGGGATGCAAATTGTTAGATATAAAAAAAATATGTGTAGGTATGCATTTGCAACAAACTATATACAAAAAAAAGTTAGTGAACAAAGTAAAATAGTAGCTATATACATTGATATAAGGCCAAAAGCATCAAGGAATATTGCAGGTTTTATAAATAGTACATGTCTTGCATCAACTAAGAAGCGACCCAATTGCATATTTGAGGCATGGGAGGGAAATTGTGTAAAGTCCAGCTTTGGGTTTAACCATGGAGGAAACTCTATAGCTAAGCACATTTAGGCTATAGTAGTACTGGGATGGGTGACCTCCTAGGAAGTCTCGGTGCTTCACCCTTGTGAGCATCACCCATATCCAATGAATGATAAGTATTCCATTTATTCTAATGAAAGATGGATTCTTGTTAAATCAATACTCATGAAACATGGGTCAATGAGTTTGACTCAAAATCACACAGTTAAATCCTGATAGCAATATCAAAATTTGACTTGCTATGGAAATTATCTCCTACTTATCAATTGATGAGCTTAAGGGGCTTTCTAATGAATGGTTCATAAGGAACAAAACTTGGTGAAGGTTTTGCAAATGGTATTGCAAGCTTTTGGTTTAACCATGGAGGAAACTCCATAGTTAAGCATGCTTAGGCTAGAGTAGTACTAGAATGGGTGACCTCTCGGGATGTCTTGGTGCTTCACCCCTATGAGAATCACCTATATCCAATGAGTGCTAAGTGTTCCATTTATTCTCATGAGAGATGGATTCACATTGAATCACTACTCATGAAGCATGGGTCAATGAGTTTGACTCAAAATCACACAGTTAAATCCTGATAGCAATATCACAATTTGACTTGCTATGGAAATTATCTCCTACTTGTCAATATAGGGAACGACAAAAAAAGAAAAAAATAAAAAAGAAATGATTTATGTGAACTTATGTAATGTATTTGATAATGACTAATGTTTATGTCTAGATGTTTTATTAATGTTCTATTGAATGTGGATGTGAATGTTCTAATGAATCTTATGTTTTAATGTTAATTTGAATGTTGTAATGAAATTTATGTGTTAATGAATGCTATCATGTGATAATTCATGAATATTATATTTATTTTAGATGTTAACGAGGAATTTAGATGTTGGGTGGGGGCGTGGGACAAATGAGCTTCCACCTTCATGTCGTTGGCCCTAATTAGTAGAGAATATTAAAACTCAACATTAACCTATGATTGCATGATAACTAACTATATGAATATCTTGGTTTTAGGCAATGCAGAAGCATGCCATAGTTCAATATTTAATCTCAATTCATATGCATACGATATTAGGTGGAGCTGAAGAAACCTAATAGGTTTGCATTTTTGTTAGAGGTCTTTAATTAGGTATGTTAAGTTAAAATGATTCACAAGAATATAAAAATATGAAAAATTCTAATTTAACTATTTTGAAATACTTGTATGTTACCAAGTAATGGCTCCACAATGGATATGTCATTTTCTACAACATCCAATGACCACAATCTCTGAGTTTTCTCTAAGCTAACTATACATAGAACTACACTATTCAATTCCTAGTCATTCATAATTGTTTATATTTTGACCCACCTTGGAAAAATACCAGGTATTTCTTATCAAATACCACCTATCTTTTTAAATAAAAATCCCACAAACCAAAATTAAAAAAAATAAAATATTCAAGTTATGAAATGAAATGGCATAAATTTTAGATGATCATATGAAATGAAATTGGCATGTGAGTAGAAAGAAATTAAAAAGACATTGTGTATAGATTAAGGTATGAAATTAATAATTAACTAACCTCTAAATTTTTATATACTTCTAAAATATCCCATTGTCTTAAAGTGATTTTTTAAGCACTCAAAATCTTGTGGTCCACTATTGTGAGTAAATTGCAAGCATTACAATCCCACTTTCTTTCTATCTATTTTCTATCGAATTCATATAATAAATTATTTACTTCAGAACCACTAAAGTATTGTTAGTCCATTACCTATATGTTTTTAAATTTGATATTAATAACCACATGTTTAGTCAATTATAAGGAGTTTTTGAGCACTTTGGTCAATTATTTTGAGTTTGAGAGTGCTCTAGACTAAGAATGACATTGGGTATTAAAAACATATAGAGCCTATGAATGGATGCAAATTAGACAACATGGAAAAGCTAACACTTGGGAAACATGCATTGCAATATAAAAATTAAAAAAACCCAGTTTCATAGCTATTGAAAGCATCACATTATCAGTGTGAATGACAATGATAATAATATACTTTTTACTAGATATAAATTTTGTTATGTGTGCCAACTAGAAATGTTGGTGGAGTGGCCATATGAGATCATATTGATAAATTGTTCTCTCAGCCTATGAACTATCAACTATCAAATGTGAATGTAAACTGATCTATATCTATGCCTTATAATAATATTGTGTGAATGGAGTTTCCATTACATTGTTACATTGCATGTTGGTACATACATTTCTTCTTTTAAGCTTGCAAAAGTTCGATAGCCCACATGGTAATACACCTTCTAGGATACACAATTAGATAACCCACATGCCATACATAATATTAGATATGGGAATTTCTCTAATGTCTAGTGATACACTGAAAATAATCCAAAATTTCTTCTTCCAAGTGTTGGGCATGTGAGTTAAACTAAATGATAATGAATGTGTTACTAAAGTCCATGAACTATGCAATGATAGGCTCTACACACTATGGGACATATTAGCAACTAAGATGCTTATATAAAGTCTTCCTTGTCTTGTTTGGTCCAATGCTTGTTAGATGATGAGCTCAAGCTTAGGTTGATAAGTTAGCTCTAGATTCATGGTATGGTTGTATTGTAGCTAAGTGGATTGCATACTATTGAATAGCATTGGGTGGCAATGAAAAGGTCACTCCTATTTTATTGCCACACCCAATGTCACACACTCAGTTTAGTCCTTTTATTCTTTTCATCTATGAAAAATTATAGTACAAATAATGGTTAATTACCATCCTCCACTCTTAAATATCTTACATTTACTATTAGTTAATCAACTTTGACTATTTAACACTTTTATCTTAAAGAGTGATATTTAATGTAATGCCCCACCCAAAGATCCTTGGAACAAGAATTCAATACAAGCCAAGATTTGTTTAACATGTATGGATGCACATGACACTCAACATACTAGGATCACAAAGATCACAATGAAAGACTTAACCACAATCCCGACAACCAATGATCTTTAAATGCCACTACCAAACTGACACATATGACTAGAGAAATGAAACCAAAGATGATAATAGAACAAAGAATCTCAAATCTATCAAAGCATGGAAAATTAAGCAAACCCGAAGGGTACTTAAAAAACCAAATTGCATCCATCAAAAAACTAGTGGAGATGCCCCTTATTTTTTGTGCAAGGACAACAACTGACAGAATTTCACACAAGGAAGAACAACATGGCATGCAAGAAACAACCTTTCATGCAAGGAAATGTACCAAATGACATGAGAAAGTGCTTGGCCCAACAACCAAAAAACCCAAAATTGGTATGGGGTTTTGTGCAAGGAAGTACTAAGAGACACATGAGAAAACCTAGCACACCACATGAAATTTTGCACTCTCATGTGAGAAAGTATAATTTTGCGTGAGGATCCAAAATAGAAAGCCATAAAACATTAAGGTAAAAAGATAAGAAATGAATTTCCTCCATATTGAGGAGTGCTAGATCTAAAATTTGAGGCATAGACACTCAAACACTAAACTACAAGATGAAAACTATAACAACCATCTAAAACATAACACTAAAAGTATGTACTGAAAGTAACATCGTAATATATAGAAGCAACATCAAAATGTACAAGAATAACCAAACTCATGTGTGATTCCTCCCAACCATAATAGCATTATGAGATCTTGAAGGTCCTAGCCATCCCCTACATGTAACATCTCAAACTACTAACCAGATCATCAAAATTGTCTTATGAGGACATCACTACTAAAATGTACTACATCAAAAGAATAAGGAAATCTAACATACTAAAAAGTAAAGTATTAGATATTCCAACTAATCAATTAAAATCATCAAAATCATATGCTAAACATCATAATGAGGAAATGTGTCAACTAACCAAAATCATCTAAACATGATATCCAAGCATTCCAATGAAAGCATAAATCAAAAGAAGACATACTCTAGAACCTGAAGTACCAAGTGAAAACATCCAACAACAGTCGCACTGAAATAATAGACCATCTTGATACACCAGTACCCAATAGTGGTATAGGTAGCTACACCTCCCACCCATGCAAAACCAGTAGGTCCATTCCTGTCATACTGATGGAGATAATGATTCAACCAAAAACATATGAAAATAAAACTTCCCTGGCTAACACTCACCCCAGATAGTAATGATGACTAAAACCAAGATCAGAGACAATGGATAAACTATAGGTCCTAGTTAGACACTCAAAGGACTACTATGTAGGGGCTGACATCATGGAGAGTCACTTAGCATCGAAAAGCCCAAGCTTGGATTGTATGGCTCAACTCCCCAACGAAAGGCTCTCGGACTAACATTTTATTATCTTAAATTTTATTTACCAACTAGTATTTTATTTAGTTATTACTTACTTAAAACTTCTACAAGCAATGCCTTGGACATGAACACTAGGCTATAGATAAAAGAAACCCCCTCCATATGCTACCCTACCCTACCCATGCTCACCCAAAAATGAGTGCCCATAGGCATGCATATTCCCAACCCAACCCCAAATGATCATAACTCCCAGAAGTACCACAAAAGATCAGGCCTTGCAAGTCACTTGATAAATGCACATGCATGTTCTAATGCATGGCATAATACCACCACAAAGATCATATCACAAGGACTAGATGAGAACACAAGCAAAATATCACTCAACCAAAAACAAGCTCAAGAGGATAGATTCTACACAAATCTAAAGGACAATAAAACTAAACATCATGGACTTACTCAACCTACCTCAATCTGAGAGTATGGATTCTACATGAATCCTAATGATGCAACAAGACCAAATATCATGAACTCATTCAACCAGCCTCAATTCAGGAGTATGGATTCTATATGAATCCTAGTGTCCATGAAATAATAATAAGGGTCCAAAAGAAACAATAACACCAGGTATAAAATCATTCAACCAAACACAAAGTCAGGAGTATGGATGTGGCATGCATCCCAATGCAACATAAAAGTGTAACAATGATCTAACTAGCATCCCAATGGATGATCCAGGTCCACAACCAACATCATGCCAAGAAAACTTGAGAAAATAGGATGACACGCAAAATGAGGTAAAAAAACCCCAAAACTCAAAAAATTCAAAAATAAAATCCATTTGGTATTATGGCACAAAAGCCACAAAAATCAAATAAAATCTAGGTTTGGAGTTCGTATGCAAAAACAACTAGCATATTGGTGTGAAACCCCAAACCCTCATCAAAGAAAATAGGGAAATTCTCATATCCACCCAACCAAGTAGAGCTAGCATATAGAAATAAAGGGGAACACTAGTTATTAGCCTCTTAAAAAAAAACTACAAAAAATTGAAGTAGAAATTGAGCTGAAACAATAAAATGGGAGAGCCTTACCTTGCAACCAAAAGGGAAAAATGAGAATCTAAGCCATAAAATTAAAATCCCATAAAAATAGCCAAAAAATGTTGCAATCCAAGGTGCCCCCAAATTGGATCTAACTAGACTGATCTCATGACAATCCCATGCTCATAGTTCCCACAATGAACAAAATAGTAAATCCTCATGAAGAGGATTTTGGGTTTTACCCTCAAACTTTCTAATTCAAAAGTGAGAAGTCAAGAATAAAATTCATTTCTAGATACTTATTCACTTTTTGAGTGAATAATCAATTAGGATAAATAACCACCCAACCTAGTTAAAACACAAATTGACCCAAGTGAAAAAAAGCTATTCCAAGTAATTGGAACTCATCTATGGCAAGAATGAAGTAAATCACCATAGCATTAAATCTGCATATAACCAAATTAGAGATATGTCCAAATACCAGATAACCAGATTATCATCATAAAACACACTATCATCTCAAAATTGCATCATCATGCAATATGATCAATTGAATAGTATAGTAGTCTAAAATCTATGATATTGAAATCAAAGTATAACATCTTACCCTTAGGTCATCTCAAATGCAAAAATAACAACATGAGTACAAATATCTTTCTAGTCAAAATATAACAAGGTAACTGTAGCACATAACCAAAGAATCCAACATGGACAATTCATTTCTAATTATTTAAGCATTTAATAATGGTTGTTTAAATAACATGAAAAGGCACTTAAAACACATAAATTAACACAATCATATACATGGCTAACCACTACTACAAGAACCTAGTCCAGTGTAGCAAGATAATAATACACAGTGCAATCTCTACACACATCTCAGGGTAATCACGAAACAACATCATGATACCTCATCCATCCTGGTAATCACTAGCACAAACCTTAGTGAACTGTCTACAAAATCATAATCAAAGAAATTGATACAATAACATAAATCTAATCACCTCATGGGTGTAGACCACTCATGGTCCCAATCACGATCCCTTCTCAACGAGAGATCAACAATGTTGCATCCATTGGGATGACTTACAAAAATAAAATGGGTGAGGCACTATATTTAAGCCATTGAATCACTATCTAAAACCAATGAGAAATCAATATGAAGCTATATAATGGGTATAAATTGGATGAATCATTCACCTATGGTTGCAAGAGGAGTGGAAATGATCCGACCATATTGTTGTGGCAAACTTAATATTGGATTTCCTATTGTTGGATTATGCAAAATTGGTTATGCATGTGTGTATCCTCCTACATTTTCTTGATTTTATGTATATAATGGATAGACAACATGAGTGGACATCATTCCTTTCCCTGGATACATTTGTGGGTATTGAGTTTCTCCATATGGATTGTAATAGTTCTGCATGTGCATAGATCATGTGTTGTAAGTCAAAAATAATATATACATTGTGCTTAGTTTCTCATAATTTTTGTTTGAGTTTATTTTGATGATGTTTTGAACAAAAACTTCATGATAAATCATGTAGTTTTGTAGAATAAAATAAACTTGTATAATTATTATTAGAAGCTGAACACAATAATATTATGAAATGTAGAAATCATGTCTACAAGAATAAGTATATAACCAACATCAATGTAGTAGGAAAAATCCACTATATTAAAATATTTTTAATTTGACAAACCTGTGGGTAACTATAATATGTAGTATATGGAACACTTGGTTTGGGAAATAGTATGGTGAGCAGAGCATGTAGGCTACAAAGCGGTTGTTTTAACAATTGACACCCCAAAACTCAGACGTAAGAAGGCTAACATGAGGAACAACTAAGGATGCCATGATGACCTTCTTCTCATAGGCACACAATGATAACATGATTTTTTAGACTTGTATAGGGAGGTTCCAATAGATTTATATATTAGCATCCCATATGATGTTCATACTTTCTCTATGAGACAAACATAAGGTTTTTCATTTACCAAATCTTAGTTTCAAGATTAAAATGAAGGTGTCACATATCATGCATCTCTATCGAATTTCCAAGATGACCTTGTGAACTAATATCAATTGAGTTCCCCTGAGAATTGATTCATTATTATAATTTATCGTATTAACTATTCTTACAATTCTTTTCCATTGTGTGGCGATGTCATTGCTACAATAGTGTCTAACATTTGTTATAGATGCTAGAGAGAAGAATTATACCCAAGGTAGCTAAAAATTTGTGTTTAAGAGATCAATAGGGAAGGATAGAATTTCTTCGAAGCCACTTGCCAATGCTTTTAGTTTCAATCTTTCAAATGCAATTGATTTGTTTGCCAGTAGCATGAAAACTTTACTTTTGTAGGATCTTATAATTTATGCCAAGCTTAGCCCATCTAAGTACATGTGTAGAGTTTTGATTTTAGTGTAATGGACAGCCTCAAGGCATGAAAATTGATGGCATCATAAACATAAAAAATGGCTTCATTTATTTTCTTTTGCTAATTTTAATGTGACAAAGTTATTTTATGTTCTTGTGGTTTATTGAAAATTGAGAATATGTCGTTTGAAGTTTTGACTTTTCATGTTGGACTTTAGTTATTTTAGCTTTTGATTATACATAGCTATTTATATCTAAGCATGGATGAAGTTTCCATATATTCATATCCTTTATTAGGCTGTCATAGCCTAGTTAGTTAAATCCCTTGGTTGTATGCTTTACTAAAGCAAGACAAATTTTACTTTTCTTGAACTCAAAGGGGTCTATATTAAGGTTGACTTAATTGTGGGTTTTAAAAAAGCCATTGGCATTGAAGAGGGTGGTCATTATTTTTCTAGATGTGTTCTTTTACGACAACTTGTCAAACACTTTCTTTAGATGTTAAGCTCCAATCCACATGATGAAGGGATAATCATCATGGGTTTTCCAAAATATATGCTCTCTCCAAATTCTTGCTCATAGTTGTTGAGAAATATGGAATAATAGAACAACATTGATTGGAAAATGCTAAGACAAGTTTTTTCTAAGAACCCTATATCTTATTTAGTTACCTGCTCAAATAGACCAATTTTTTAATTAATTAGTTAACTAACACTAAGGTCTCATCTATCTCAGTTAAGAATGTGGATGAGCCCAAATCCCAATCCAATATAATGTTGTTGCCATTTTATACATTGGAGAATCAAAGTCTTGATTATTAGAAAGTCTCCATGCAATCTCATGATAAGGTACACTTACAACCTAACATTCCTAAGGTTATAGGTGAAGGATGCTATGAGGGTTGAAGACATAAGGGAAATATGGCTTAATTAGTGATTTTTGGATCAGATTTATTTTTGTATAATCAAATTACAGTGCTAGAGCTTGAAGATGGGGATACAACCTTAGATTGATATATTAATATGAAAGAGGGTACGGTCTCCAGATTTGTGAGAAATGTCTTACTCAAAGAATCATGTATCTTGACTTGACCAATATGTGCTATAAGTGTCAATCTTTGAGCACAAAATTAGGAACCTTTCACAGTTCTCTTCTCATATCTCCTTTTTCCATAGTTTGTGATGTCATAAATTGGGTTCACCAAAATGTCATGTATGAGATGGTAAGTAATATAAAATCTTGCCCAATTCATGAAACACATTGAAATATGAAACCATCACAAAAAGAATGTGATTAGCACAACTATAGGAGTAAGGAGTAAGGGTACCAATACAAGATCTTGCTTGTAGAGTTTATATTCTTTGTTGTTATGATCTAGAAATGAAATTCTAATGATAGATCTAATCTAATAAAGAAAGTAGAAGGGAGAAGATGTAAGAACAAGTGCACTTGGAACTAAGATGGAGATAATTGTACTTTGAATCCTAGTTTCCCAACCGTAAGAGTGTCATAACTAGTTGTAATTGATGATTTGGCAATTAGGGACTGACAATTTTTTTCTCCTAAAATTTTGATAATAGTTGGGATGGACAAGTTCATACTAGCAACTTGTCCCTAGGGACATTTCAAGTATTGGTTTGTCCCATGCTGTAATGGCCACCAAAGGTTTTTTTTAATAATTTAGCAAGCCAACACAATTATGACAACTTGTACTGACGAATAGCCATCACTTCCACCATATTTTTGTCGCATACCTATTGTATGTGTGACAACCCACTCTGACAGATAGCCATCACTCTCACAGAACTATTGTCGCATACCCATCACACTTGCAATGACCTTTCTAATAGATAGCCTTTGGACCTACAACACAACCATCTCAATTATGATGGCAAACTAAAAGCATCATCCATCACAATTACTATGGCAATTGGAATGGTGTAAAGATGGACTTTTTCCCTTGCCTTCTTCCAAGTTGCAATAGCATCATCCATCACAATTGTGACAGATGCCCTTATCATCACAATTTGTGAAAAAAAAAGTCTGACGCCCATGCGACAAGAGCCAATTCATGGTACTATCACTTGGGTGATGGGTGGCCATCACAATTGCGATGGCCTAATATTGCAATTCAAGCCCAAATGTACTAATGCAGTTCTCAATAAACATTAAGCATGGTAGAAAATGGAAGACATGCATTAAAAACCAATTTAGGAACTATAATGGTTTATGTGTGGACTATATAGGTGAAGGCATATAACACTTGTTTAAAAAATTTAATTGGGACTTAAAGAATTTAAATATCACATTTAGCAATTGAATTGTTTGCAATAGTTCTTACTAAAAGAAAACAAATATAATTGTTTATTGGTGAAATGGAGGTTGATGAATTTAAATATATAAACTATGTGAGGTGAACTCATTAACTAACCACTTCCATAATAACATTCAAAATACAAGAGAAAGAGGGGCTTCCAAACATAACTCTCAATAGAAAAAAAAGTTAGATTAGGAAAACCCAAAGAGATAAAGAGATGTCAATGCTAAATCCAAATTACATCAAGGAAGTACGCAAGCAAGTCCTCTTTCATCTAATGTTAAGTTTTATTAAAGATGTGAAATTGTAAATGTAAAATTGAATGAATTGATTTAATTAGAAGAGTAAGATAGATTTAGGTGTTGAATATATGTTATCAACCTAATTTAGATATAAAAATAGGTCTAGAGTAAAAAGTAAAATTAATGATAAAGTACTCACCTTGAAATGTGCAAGAGAATATGTCTTTTCACTATGAAACTCATAGATCTAAACTTGTGACCAAAATTTTGACTACATATTTGTTATCATAACTAAAAACTCAAAAAATGATATTTTTCTCAAGCATCTAGGAAGACATCCACCTAGTGGTAAAGTGTCCAGACACCTTACAGGAAGATGGACATGTTCCCAAAGCATAGTAGCAAATTCGACCCAACTTCTTTGAAAATGTTTTGGCAAGTAGTTTCCATATCGATGGTCATAATTTGGCTATTATGCTCCTACACATAGTAAAGCTTGATTTTTATCTTGGTTGGATTAGGGTTTCTCTTGGTCAAGCCCTAGATTGAAGAATCAACCTTGAAATTGAAACATAAAACATGTAAGGAAAGAAATATTTTTGTAAGTATTTGTGTCTTTCTTGTAGAAGCCATTGTCAATAAAGAATTCATATATTTGTATGCTGTGAGTATGAAATTTACAATGAAGGATGTAAGAAATTTCTAAAAATGTAATGGACCTATAAAAACCAAATGATGGAGCCATGGATGTAAATGTGCATCAATGAAGAAGAAGTGAGTGTCTCAATGTATATCTCCTCCCTTGATAGTCAATAAAATGTTAGATCTTGAAGAGGAAATGTTCACAAAGGATCCTTGAATCTTTGAATGCTTATATGTTTGATGAATTTTTTCTTGCTTGAATGCTTTAAATTACACCTTGAAATAATTTCTTGGATGTCTTCTGATTTCTAGTGATTGATGGATAGCTTGTGGATGTAAAAATGAGGTGCCTAGGCTTCCTTTAGATTTTTAGTGCAAAAATCAAGCAAGTTGATGGGTTCACTCAATTTTTTAATTTGAAACCCTAAGACATAACTGGTTTTGAGATTCAAAAACACTGGGGAATAAGTCAACTTGGGTTGATCTATTTTAGAACAGGTCAACCTAGGTTGACATATTCTAGGATTGGCCTACAGAGAGCTAACCCTAAGGTCTCAAATACTACATCAATGAAAGAAAATGATACAAGATAGAATAAGAGAAAGAGATGATTGATCATGAATCCATCCATGGTTCATAAGGTCACCAAAGGATAGGAGCTTAAAGGCCTTAAATGATGAGTGCTTAAATTTTAAGATGGTACATTTAGTCCCCACTTTAGTGGGAGTATGAGTTGTATCAAACTCATAGTAAAGTAGATCAAAAGAAAAAGTTGGTCTCATCATGACTAAGGACATGAAGAAACCATCAAGCCCCAATAGACTTGAATCTTCATTATATGAAGAATCACAACAAGAGAGATGTCACTCATAAGAAAAAATTATATCCGACTGACCCCAATAACGTCTATGTTCCTTGATGTGAACTACACAAAAAGAAAGGCATGTTACGATAAAAGATGATGTTGAATGGTATATTAAGTGTGTGTGGCACATGCTACTTCAATTATTTTTCAGAGTTGCCTTGATTTTTGGTTCTCAATTTTATTTGGAACCATTTTCTTTAACTCTCCTTCAATCTAAATTTTCCTAAGTACATACCCCAAAAAGTTGTCTTGAACCTAGTCTTGTCCCTTAGCCAATGTTTGGTCGAATAAAGACTTTTCATTTGGAAAGTCTTGAAGATTTGAACCTTATGTATCCTTGAACCTCTTTGAACTCTAGAACCAATTTGAACCTTCCAAACGAATTTGAACCTAGTTCAAACTGGTTCAGAATAGGTCAACATCATAGAGGCATTTTCTACAAGAAAAGTGGTGGGACCCAAACATGTACATGGAAACAACATATGAAGTTGGATATGGTGAACACCAAGGTAGGCTTGGGAATGTCCTTTGATGATGTAAGAAGGAAAAGGTGAAGTTATAGTAAATTAAATAATCATGAGGAAGTGTGGCTTATCTAAAATCATTAATTTTTATGTGTGTGTAGACAAGTACGCAACATAAAGACCAAAAGCCTAAGGAGAGTAACCATGTATGAAGGTAATTATGATTAGATAAGGGGTAAAAAATGAAAGGACATTGATTTATGGAAATTACTTCAAGTTGTCTTGTCATATAGGATTTCTAGGTGAGCAAATCTCTCCAAATCCAACCCTTGTAAGTTACTCATAAGTTTTGGCATTTTAAAAGAAGCTTATTTTTAGAGTAATAAGTTCATAATAACCTTAAGTATTAGCTATGGAGAGTGCACAATATGAGGTTTAGGAGATTCACAAAGGCTTCTTATTGCAAATTCGAGGCAATTCTTTGAAAATTCCTTCGTTCAAGTTTTTAGTTCTTAGTAGTTTCTCTTTAGGCATATCTAGGGTTGTGATTTTTCTTTAAGATTTTGAAAGTATGAAGTATTCCCTTCATTTTTTGGAGAATGGTGTTAGTATGAATTGTAAAGGTCCCATGTTAACTGATACAAATTTGAAGGGCGTTAATGTAGATTCTATCTTTGATAAAGTATAATTAAATGTAGAGGGTGAATTCATGGGTGAAATTATGGATAGTGTTTTAATGCAAGCTATAGCCTTTTCCCAAGGTACATTAAGCCTTGAACTAGTTTAGGAAGGTGTCAACCATTATAACATTATGTCACAATGTATAAGGAAAAATGATGGAAGTGTCTTGGTCTCAGTGACTAGAGATATAATGATGTCTATGTTTAAAATACCTAATGAGATAATTGTCAGTTTCACCTCAACACAATCCTATGTTGAACTACTCTATTTTATCCCATCATTAGATTGAAAAATTTTCTAAGGGTGTTTTATGAATCCTAAAGATTTTGAACAAAGATTGCATGAACTCCTATATTCATGATTTGATAGTCTTGTTGCATAGAGTAAAGGCTTCACTAGAGGATTTTTTGTTTGAAAATTGGATGTTTCATTTCATTGACATCATACTAGAAGGAAAATAGTATCTAGATTAGGTTGAAATAATAGCTGGTTCAATGAGAGTACAATTGAAATTAACTCAAACCATTAAAATGATATCTTTATGTCTTCCTACCTCATTTATTATTTGGTCTATACCAAAGATGTCACCCCTCTACCTCATGAACCTTGGGATAATGATATATTGTACTTAACTAAAAATAAGTTAGATTTTATCTAATTATAAGAAGGTTTGTGACATTTTCCTAGGTAAACTATGTTTCAAACTGGCAGGCAAGGTGGTGGAAAGAGACTCATTGGAAGCCTTACAATTGACCAAGTTTATGGTAGTTTATTCATTCAATTCCCTAGGCTTACATGTCTTAGGCTAGGTGGTTTTGATGAAGAGCCCTTAAGATTACCTAGGTATTCCTTGGATTTCTTTATTTTGGTAAAACAATTCCACTTACTTGCAATTGTAGCAAAGAGGTTCTTAACTCAAGATAAATGGGATAGTTTGTTCTCTGTGAAGATTGGAAAAATTTCATGCAAAAACCTAGAAGATGTCATAAATATCGGGAGTGATTTGTGTGTTTTTGATTTCAAGACTTACCTTGATAGGAAAGATTTAGACAATAAAGAGTTTTATAGGAAATTTTTTGAGACCAAAAATTAATCTGTACCCTTACCCCACCTAGAAGATTATTGGGAAGACTATTTGAGTAGAAAAGAAATTCAAAGATGAGATAACTCTAGGTTGTTATTGTCACAATTATTTTCTTTCTAGTTAAAATTAAATGTTGGGTGAAATTATGGTATAAATATTAAGGATATATGATAAGATTAAGAGCCAGTTCATCTCACATTTAAATATCAATCCGGGGTCATAAACTCATGAAAGGTATAGTGGCTATATGCTTAAGGGATGAAGATAGCATGCCACGTGGGGATGAATGCAACTGAGAACATGTGGAAGGAAACCTACAACAAACCAAAACAAAACCTGTGATAAGAACTATCACTTCCTAGTGACAAGAGCTAAGCAAAAACCTACAATAAATCAAAACATAGCTGGTGACAAGAACTATCACTTCCTGCAATGGGAATTACATGTTTAAATCTAAAATAAAACTATTATAAACACATGAGAGAATTATAAATGTAAAACTTAATCTAAAATTTAACATTGCATAAAATAAATAAGAAACCACATAAATCTGGATGCACACTTATATCTTAAACAATACATGAATCAATAATTAATTACAATAACATGAATTAAAACAAGTAAGCTAATATAAGAATTTTATTAAGAAATCAAATCAAAACATTCATAAAATAAAATACACTCAAATCTAAAACAAATCACCAGTCATTCTGAGAAGTGGATCATGCCTCCTCAGTATGCCTAATGATGAAAAATTAATTCTCTTCTACACTCCTTTGATCATAATGATATTTCTTTATTCATCCAATAATATAGAGTTTACACAAGCTACTGCTACATGAAACTCATGTACAAAGGTCTAAAATATTTGATATTAATCTGCCCCCCTTTGTTTTCAGTAGACCATATATATAAGATCATACTTATAACAAACTAAAACCAATTAAAGGAAAAGATAATAGTTTGTTTTCCAACTATCAACAAATATCACAATGGAATGGTTCATGCAAAATTCCATTTGTTGGCCACATTATAAGTCTTTTGTAACAACAAGAAAAAAAATAGAGATGGGAATGGTTATATTCTTGTCCATCTTTGTAATCATATGTACCATAGATTGTCCAGCAAATTAGATCTTCTTTAAATCAATTTCCACGTGATTAGAGCCATTGCAAAAAAACATGGAGCATTTGTTGGAGTAAATTTAGAAATTATGATGTTTAGAAAACTACATGTGACTTCCAAAAAGTTTAGTTGTTGAAGATTTTATCACGAGGAAAGTTAAATGGCCTCATTCTGCACAAAACCTAGATTGTGGATTTTTGAAATTCGCCCTCATTTTTCTGCAAATTGAAATGAAAAATAGACTATGATATTTTTAATTGGCTGATTTTTCTCTTTTCCATAAGTCCACATTTCTTGTATTATATACAAATATATATATATTTCAAGGCATAAAATAACTATATTGATTAGTAAAATCAATCAATTATAAAGTTCCATTAATATATCTAAAAACATTATTAAGTATTACTTATTTATATTTAACCTTATGCAACATAAGATAATAAAAATATGGATGAAATGGAATAGAATAGGATATGGAAATGAATATGATGGTATGTAAAATGGTGAAAAGATGGTATGAATATGGATCATAAATGGCTCTCATCACTCCCCCCAACTTAACATATTTTACGTCCTCGTGCAATTATAATGATTAGGAGTTCTTTAGTTTTAAATGGAAGTACATGGATTTATGGCCTAAACCATGATAACTCATATAGAAACACAAATCCCTTTCTTCTCATGAAAAGCTTTCTTATTTTATTTTCTTCTTCAATAGGGATATCTCTTTCAAATTTTGCATATGTTGTTTCTCTTTTCTATTTTCTTTTTCTTTTCTTTTCATTTTTTTTATAGCATCATGGTTCACAAGGTTACGTGTAGGAGAAATTTATCTCAATTTGCACAAGAGGAGTTTAAATGGGCGAAATAGGAGAGATAAGAGACAAAGTAAAGGTTATTGTATGATGGATATAATGTATAGTGTGATGGATGGAAGATAATAGGATGGCATTCCTCCCCCCAACTTAAAGGTTGACCATCCATAGGAAACAAGGAGAGGATAGGGAGGGGTATTGCATAATGATTAACATAATATAAGAAATATTAACAAAGTTAAGAGATAAAACAATGAAAAAGAAAGTTGATTATTTTACCAACATGCATATCCATGGATGCCAAGGTCTAGAAGCCAAAAGATCACTGCAATTGTAAAGCTCAAACTGAAAAAGAACCAAAAATGTGGATTGGAATGAATTTTGGAGAAAAGGTCACCATCTAAAAGAAGCAACATAAAGCACATTGAAGGGAGCTTAATCCATTTTCAATAGCATCTCAACTTAATATGTAGTACTTAGGATATGCGATCAAAATCATGGTAATCACTAGAAACTAGAGTACAACGACACAATGTGCAACAAGAGATGCAAGAAACACCAATAGAGAAATAGCCAAAGAAGTAACTGGGTGTTCTTCAAAAAAAATGTTAGCTCAATCAAATTAGTGCATTTTTTTCATTTATTTTTCTCTTTTTTTTTTTTTTTTTCAAATTTTGATAATGATAAGTGACCACTAGCAAGCCAGTTTTCAATCACTTACCACTTAATGGTGCTATAAAAATAGTTTTCATCATTAAGAGTTTATTTTTCAATGAATATCTACCAAAAATTGGTTTTTGAGATATTAACTGGCCAATAACGCCTAAAAGTTTTCATTGTTGGATCTTTTATTGCTATTTTCTCTTTTTCTTTTTCTTTTTCATTTTTTTCATTTTTTTTTCATTTTTGAATAACTACATAGATTGAACAAAGGGGAAAAAAAAATTCCTTCTATGGATGACAAAGAGTAATATCATCAAAAACCTGATTTCTTTCCATCTCCTGACAAAAGGCACCATTGAAACTAGATTATATAGTGAACTTGAAATGATGACCAAGAATAGCCTAAGAAGGAGAACCATTTTCCCACAAAACCAATCTTGATCCATGTATCTAATGCCACTAATTATAGAATCTTCTTGTAGAACTTCAGAACATGCATTGGCACACTTGGTTAAAAGAATTACTAATAACGAGGACAATTCTCAAAAGATATATTGCTCTATGATGACACCACATAAAGCTATGTTATCTTATCTTGATAAGAATATGAGGTATCCACTGCATGAAATAACACACCTTCATTACCAAAGGCCAAGTGGTAGAGTAAACAACCAATTGTAGTCACCAATGTGTCCATAAAACTAGAGGCAGATAGAGACACATGTCTAGGAAGGCATGTGATGATTTGCAATACACCCAATATCCTTATGTATTTCTTCAAGTTGTCTTTGGATGTGTAGCTATAAAAAATAGTACTAAAAGATTCTAGAATCTCATAGACCAAATTAGAGACCACCATGCTCCATATAGCTGGGAAAAGCCAAGATAGAGTGTTACTTGACACTCACACAAAGAAATATTACCATTTGATATCATCTCTCCACAATAAGAGACCTGTAACCACATTCTCAATACCAAGCTCATCAAGTATAGTAAAAAAGGATCATTCATTCAATAACTCTATCATTGAGTAGGCAATTTATTTTTGCAAATGATAGGTAGAGTTATTAATATGAAGAGTGTTGGAAATATTCAGGATAAGGTAGGTTACTGAGAGGGGAGGGGTGAATGAATAAATTATAAAACTTTTATCTTATTAAGCATTTTAACCATTCACCATTCATTCATCTAAACTATTGCATAACTAAAGGAACAAACATTCATTGTACATGTACATAGAGATTGGGTGACCCAGAAACCTTCCAAATAGAAAGTAAAACTGGAGTGGGGATAATACCCACAAAACTTCAATACTGCAGTATAAAGTTGGCCAGTTACGGCTTACAATGATCACTTCTGGTTATCTGCCTTGTTAGGAGCAAGTAGGACTACTAGATCCACCTTGTTAGAGGATTTACAAACATACAATGAAGTATGCACTCTGTTAGGAGATTTACAAAAAGACTATTAGGTCCACTCGGTTAAAGGATTTATGAATTGATTCACCTATTAGGATGAACCAATGGATTTGCTTACAATTGTTTGCTAATAAGATCCTTTTTGCATTGATCACCTGATGTGATAGATATAACTTTTTTGCTCCTATGTTGACCTTGCTGTATTCCCTTTTATTCTGCTACTGATTCACTTTCACTTTTTTTTTTTCAAAATATATCAATACCTTCTTCATATGCAAACATTACTCTCATTTATACACACCATACCATACTACAAATGATATCATACATTACATATATACCATTCCAATATTTACAACTACAAGGTTGGCTAAAACATAAGTGAACAAATCATTACTGAGTCAGCCAGATAGTAGAAAACTCAGGTTCCTTAAGCTGACTCGGTGAACTTTTGATACTCAGCATCTACTACATTACTCGACATCATCATGCACTTGGTAGAAGTAGAGGCTCGATTCATACTAGCCACACAACACTTCTTGGAACTTGGTAACTATTGGTGACTCGGTAGATATAGTGTCACTTGGTAGAAGCTAAGTTCTTCATTTACCTTGCTATGCTCGGTGAACACTGAGTCCTTTATTTACCTTCCTGTGCTCGGTGAACACTAAGTCCTTTATTTACCTTCCTTTTCTCAGTGAACACTGGGTCCTTTATTTACCTTCCTTTTCTCGGTGAACACTGAGTTCTTTATTTACCTTCTTGAGCTCGATGAACACTGAGTCCTTTATTTACCTTCCTTTGCTCAATGAACACTTAGTTCTTCATTTACCTTGCTTTGCTCGGTGAACACTGAGTTCTTCATTTACCTTGCTTTTCTTGATAAACACTGAGTTCTTCATTTACCTTGCTTTACTTGGTGAACACTGAATTCTTCACTTACCTTGCTTTGGTTGGTGAACACTGAGTTCTTCATTTACCTTGCTTTACTCGGTGAACACTGCTGAACTGCCCATTCAATCGATATCCTCTGGAATGCTTGGTGAGAATTGTTTACCTGTTGAACTTAGAAGGTAACCACTGAATGCTTGGTATACACTGTAGACTGAGTGATGAGCTCGGTAAGCATTCAAAATTGAATAAGTGTTTGCACTAATGAAAAATATATCATAATTCCAACAATCTCCCCCTTTGGCATTAGTGACAAAAACACTTATGAGCCAAAAATTATGTGCAAAATTTGACGTACTGATTTACATATATCTCTCCCATATAATATGCACATAGTATTTACAAGTATCTCTATCTTTACACAAGACTTCCTTTACTTACATATATCTCTTTTCTCTTCTTTGGTACTCTATCTCCCCTTTTTTGACAAAAATGCCAAAGTAATCAATATGTATTTACACAAAAACACCAAAATGAGAGATAAACTCAGAATGTACCTTGAGAATAAGAGCCAAAGTCTTATCCCAATTTTCTTGCAAAATTTTGCAGGTGGAGAGTGCTATCTGAGCTGAAAGTTCAATCACATGATCTGCAACTGAAAAGTTGTTGTCATGGATCAATGTTTTGGAGTATGCAACGTGTTTCTACATTGTATCCATGACAGGAAGAATCATATTCTGAATGTCAATCAATGTAGATCTGATCCTTGCTTCCTCTCTCAACAATTCTGCCTACTTTTCTAATAAAAATATGATTTTGAAATGATGGGATGAACTTGAATTGGGGTCAAGTTGTAGCATTTGGGCACTGACCTTCATATCCTCATCAATTTTATTTAGTTTTTCTTTGATTTCCTTGGTGTACTCGGTAACATCACAAATTTTGGCAAAAAGTGAAGTTACATTATTAAAAGAATTTTCAAGATTGACCAAAATTGTGGAAAATTCTACCTATTTTATTGCAATGTGCTCAAGCACCTTATTATCAAATTTTCTTTCAACCTTTTCAATCAAATTTTCTTGGCCAGAGGTGTCCTCATTGAATTTATTTACAACCTCTTCTAACTAAATCAAAATGTGTTGAGTAGAATCTACTTCAACACCTATAGCTTCTGTAATTATATTCCTGGCATTCTCAATTATTCTATACTCCTTATCCCTTTCAAACCTTAACTACTTCTGCGTAGCCTTCATCTCTATTAGTTGACTAGCATACCTCATTTCTTCAATGGTAGCATTTTCGTAGTCAATTTTTGGAATCACTATCTCTGTGTCTAAGTCAATATCCTCAGGAATTTCTTTTCCAGTGAGCAGAAGTCTTAATGGTTGCTTTTGTTTAGCTTCTGTGATGACTTGTTTGACCTTTGGAGTGGACACAATAGTGGAGATGGAAGGACTAGCAGTGAAAACTAGGATACTTGAGGATTGAGTGCCAATAGGAGTATTTATCGGATCAAAAATTGGAACACTTCCCTAAAATGATGGTACACTCAGTAATGCAGTATCTGATCTAACTAGATTTGAAGTAGATGCAGATAATGTAGAAAAAATTGTAGAACAAGCTGGAATATTTATAATGGGAGGACTAACTAGTGCAAAAATTGGTGCTAATGTAGCTGACAAAATTGTGGAATTTACTGCTATACCAATTTAAGATGATGGGGCTGAGGAGGTTGGCTCAGTAGCTAAAGGAGAGGGCTGCAACTCGATAGAAAAAGTGGTAGACACTTCCTTTGATGATACCTAGAGTTGTGATGAGGCAGGTGTAGATGATAAATCTGATGTGGATGTTATCAAACCTGCTGAATCTGACTCCAACCTTGATGATGTGATAGTTTTAGGTGGAGAATGAGGAAGGGATGCAATGACTGCTATTGCAATTTTTACTAGATCATCTTCCTCCTTATCTTTCTCTTCAGCTTATTCCTCCTTATCTTCTCCCATTAATGCATGTAGCTCACCTGGTGAAACTGTGATAGATGGAGTGCCATCAACATCCTCACTATCACTGCTGTCATCATTCTTGATTTCTATTAGGTCTTCACTAGGCTTATGCAGAGGATAAATTTTTTTCCACATGTTTGTAGCATCATTTACAACATGCTCAATGTCTTTGATCAAAATTAAACATGTGTGAAATCTGATCATCATTTTGCCTTCATGGTTTTTCATTGCAGTTTTTACTTCTGCTCCAGTGAGACTTGGTTGAAGATTCTTCAGGGATTGCTCATATATGTCTTTTACCATTTAGGTTGCTGACTCCCATCTCAGTTGCAATCTCTCCAGTAGTTCCTTTGAGATTTTGGAGGCAAGCTGGTCCGGGGAGTATTTCCATTTACCCATCTTGCTTAGTACCAGTTCCTCTATCTGCATTTTCTTAGCATTTGTTCTAGTTTCAAATTTCAATGCTTTGAAATTTGTGATGCTAGCTCCTTCTTCCAATTGTTTGAGCCTTTCCTCAAATGTAGGTATAGGCCTGACCAATATAGGTTCCTACTTACCCTTTCTGGTCCTTCTGGTAAATACCACAATAGGCTTCTTTTTAGGTGTGGTAATTATTACCTTACCTTTCTTCTTCAGAGGTTCTTCTTCAGTTTCTTGTTCTTCTTTTTCTTCTTCTCCTTCTTCTACATCATCTTCTCCTTTGTCCTCACCTTTTCCTTTTGTTAGCATAAGAGGGCCAGATGCAGTTTTCAATTTTGCTATCTTCCTCTTGCCTTTGTTTATGGCCTGTGGTACCTTGATTTCAAGCTCAATTCTGGCCTTTGCTTCATCATAGGTTCCAAATTTTTTTTTCTTTGGGGCTATTGGCTCATTTACCAGTGCTTCTATGATGTCTCTAGATTCATCAATATTTACCTCATAGGGAAGAGGTTTTACCCATGTAACTGGGGGTCTGACTGCCTGGATGTACACCTTATCATAGTCAACCATGAAGCATACATCATCTTTGTAATCTTCAACTACCTTTGGTGGAATTTGGAACCTACTATTCATTCTCTCCTTGAAATATTCAAAATAGTTGTCCATGATGCTATCAAAGTTTTCACCCATCTCAACCACAAACTCATTTATTTGATACAAAATTGGAATGTCTTTTCTCCATATGACAGTTCCATTAGATGGAAAGAATTTTTGAATGTAGAAGAATAAACAGATCAACAGAGAACTGAATTTACAAGGGTTATTCTTGGAATTCGTTATACTATCCATATTTTTATTCAATTGTTTCAGCAATACTTTAGACAGATCAAGTTCAAGGTTTTTCTTTACAACCTTGAGGGCCAAATCCACAACTTCACAAGGTACACTATTCAATCTACTGGAACTGTATAATTTATATGCAATTACATGTATTCCAAATCTTAGTTCGACATCAGATACAGTGTTGACCTTTAAACCTCTACTGTCCCATTCGACTAGGGTTTGCCTTTGTAACTTCTCCTGACTTAGGGTTTTGGTGGTCTTGGCTTTGCTAAGCATAGGGAGACCCATGATTTTGTGAATCATTTTCTTAGTGATAAGCACTAGCTCCTCTAACCATAATTGTCCATTATGCACCCTACTCAAGATATACCTAATCCATTTATTTTGGAAGTTTCTAGGTATATGCCAGATATGTGTCAAGCCTTTAGTTTCAAGATGTTTGAACTCAGGTTTTAGAGAGCCATCTACACTCATTTCACATAGGGCACTGTCCATTTATAGATTTTTGATTTCTTGAATAGAACATTTGAAATGAGTACAAATATCATTAATAAGAAGTACCTTAGGGGGTATTTGTGATTGAGCTCCAGTTGGGTCGAGTGATTCTGCAATAGCTAGAACAATCTTGAAATTGGGCACTTTCCATTCTGTACCCTTTACTAACATCTCTAAACCTCTTTTCACCTTACTACTATTGGTGCTTGCGGATGCCATAGCTGCTCAGTAAATATAAGAAAATCTTGAACAAATTCTCTACTTGAAATTCACTTGGAATTGCTTGGGATTTGCTCTGGATTCACTAGAAATCTTTTAGCTTTGAGTATTCTTAAGTCACAGTAAAAAATGAAATTGAATTCTTCCCTTTTGATGAAAATGTTGTCATTAATGCTTGGTACGAAGCTAGATGAGATGACATAGTGCTTGCCAGTCTGTCATCGCTCTACTCGGTAAAAGCTTTGCAACTCGATGATCAAACAAAATCTTTGATACTCCTGACCTAGCTCAGTAAGGTCTTTAACCAAGATTTCTCGATAAATGAAACACAGTGAATGATAGCTTTTCTTAGGTCCTTGAACCTAAAATACTTATTTGATCATTTGCACTCTTTCACTCTGGAATTGCTTGAGATATGGCTTGATGATGCAGTTCTTGATTCTTCTTAAATCTAATTGGAAATGGTGGAGTCACCCATTTCTTGAGTGACATAACCATCATTTGAACTATCTTGCTCGGTAGATTTAGGAATCCATTGTTGTCTCATCTGCTTCTGAATGTTATCAGCTTTAGCTTTCTTTTCATCTTCAATTCTTTCAATATTCATGCAATTTTTCGCTATATGACCAAGTTCTGTACATGTATAACATCTTACTGTTGTGTCTCTTTTCATTAAGTGATGCCTTGAATAGTCTTTGCCAACATGTCCATATTCTCCACAATAATGAAATCTACACCAAGTATTGTAGTCCCATCCAAAGATTGCTTTGACAAGTTATTCAGCTGGGTTGAATGATTTGGATCTGCATTTAGATGCCTTGTGACCTTGTTTCTTGCATTTGTGACATTTGCCTTCAAATTTTGGTTTTTCTTTGCATTCATTAGCTTTGTGACCATGCTGATTGCAGTTGAAGCATTTGTCATTGAATTTTCCTTTTCCATTACTCCAACATTTTTTTGATGTATGACCTATCTTGCCACAGTGATTGCAATTGGGTCTTTGATTCCCTTGGGCACCTTGTTTGGAAGATTCACCTTCTTCCTTGTATCCAAGACCAGCTTTACCTTTTTGTCTATGAAGATTCTTCTCATGTTGTTGATTCAATTGGTTCATGCCTATTTGAGATTTCATCATTCTTTCATTGACTTGCCTTTCAGTGATCAAGTCATTTTCCAAACTTTCATTGATTTGTCTCTCAGATCTCAGATCACTTTGTAAGCTTGCATTGATTTGTCTTTCAATGATTAAATCATTTCTCAAACTTTCATTCTTCGATCTTAGATTCAAAATTTCTTCATTTGCATTAGATAGTTGACCTACAAGATGTTCATGCTGAAGGGATTGATTATTTCTTACCTCTAGGTCTTCATTTTCCTTGTTTCTCTGTTCCAAAGCTTCACATAGCTTGATGGATTGGATTTCTTGTTCTCTTTTAAGCTTCCTTACTTCTTCCTACAGAGAACCATTCTTAGCTAGGAGTTCCTTGATTGCTTCATTAGCTTCATTTGAACTGCTTGATGGTAAAAGGTCTTCAATCTTTTCTTCAACATACTGATGATCATTCATTTGTCTTGCAAGTTCCTTCCTTCTTTTTAGAGATTGAGAAAGATGATCCTTTGCTTCTTTGAGTTGAGCCACAACCATTTCTAAATCTAGCTTTTCATTTTCAATAGATTTGTCAAGTCTAAATATCTCCATTGTCCTTGATCTTTGCTCAAGCTATCAAACTTTATCCTGAGAACCACAAAGCTCTGATACCAATTGTTGGAAATATTTAGGATAAGGTAGGTTACAGAGGGGAGGGGTGAATCAGTAACTTATAAAACTTTTATCTTATTCAAAATTTTAACCATTCACCATTCATTCATCTAAACTACTGCATAATTGAAGGAACAAACATTCATTGCACATGTACACAAAGATTTGGTGACCCAGAAACCTTCCAAATAGAAATTAAAACTGGGGTGGAGATGATACCCACAAAACTTCAATACTGTAGTATAAAGCTGGCCGGTTAAGGCTTACAATGATCACTTCTGGTGATCTGCCATGTTAGGAGCAAGTAGGACTACTAGATCCACCTTGTTAAAGGATTTACAAAAATACTGTGAATTATGCACTCTGTTCGGAGATGTACAAAAAGACTGTTAGGTCCACCCGATTAAAGGATTTATGAACTGATTCACCTGTTAGGATGAAGCAGTGGATCTGCTTACAATTGTTTGCTAATAAGATCCTTGTTGCATTGATCACCTGATGTGATAGATATAAATTTTTTGCTCCTATGTTGACCTTGTTGTATTCCCTTTTATTTTGTTGCTGATTCGCTTTTACTTTTTTTTTTTCAAAATATATCAATACCTTCTTCATATGTGAACATTACTCTCATTTATACACACCATACCATACTAAAAATGATATCATAAATACATATATACCATTCCAATATTTACAACTACAAGGTTTGCTAAAACATAAGTGAACAAATCATTACTGAGTTGGCCATATAGTAGAAAACTCAGGTTCCTTAAGCTGACTCAGTGACCTTCTGATACTCGACATCTACTACATTACTCAGCATCATCATACACTCAGTAGAAGTAGAGGCTCAATTCATACTAGCCACACAACACTGCTTGGAACTTGGTAACCATTGGTGACTCGATAGATATAGTGTCACTCAGTAGAAGCTAACTTCTTTGTTTACCTTGCTGTGCTCGGTGAACACTAAGTCCTTTATTTACCTTCCTATGCTCGGTGAGCACTGAGTCCTTTATTTACCTTCCTTTTCTTGGTGAACACTGAGTCCTTTATTTACCTTCCTTTGCTCGGTGAACACTAAGTTCTTTATTTACCTTCCTGTGCTCGGTGAACACTGAGTCCTTTATTTAACTTCCTTTGCTCGGTGAACATTGAGTTCTTCATTTACCTTTCTTTTCTCAGTGAAGACTGAGTTCTTCATTTACCTTGCTTTTCTCGGTGAACATTGAGTTCTTCATTTACCTTGCTTTGCTCGGTGAACACTGACTTCTTCATTTACCTTGCTTTTCTCGGTGAACACTGCTAAACTGCCCATTCACTCAGTATCCTTTGGAATGCTTGGCAAGAACTGTTTACCTGCTGAACTTATAAGGTAACCACTAAATTCTTGGTATACACTGTAGACTAAGTGATGAGCTCGATAAGTATTCAGAATCGAATGACTGTTTGCAGTAATGACAAATATATCATAATTCCAAAAAAGAGATACTTAATAATAATAAAAAATGGATAAATAACTAAAAATGCTTGTGTATATATAATATCATGGAAAATCAACACAAGAACACATACCTTTAATTGGTTGAGATCCCACATGTGAAGGTTTATGAGAAAGACCAATGAAATAATTGATGGAGGTTTATTGTAAATCATCCAAGAGCTACAAAATTGGAGGAATTTCCCCCCAACTTAACTTCATGCTATAGGGTCATGAGAACATTAAGATAATCCAAAGAATGAAGTAAAGTGAATAACACATTTACATATTTCTTAAGCTTTAGTCAATTGATAAATCAATCAAACATTTAAAGAGTTTGTTTGAATTTCTCCTTAATGTCATATTTTGAAAGAATAGGCATTGAATCATCCAAGGAATAAAGAAAGGTATTCAATACCTATTATCTATGAATGACCATCTTAAGATACAACAACCAAGAATGAGAAATATATAGATATCAATACCTTGATTCTTGTTAAATGAATGAATCATCCATAGTGTATTTAGTCATCTTGGGATAATAGAAAGAATCAACATGAGGAATAACGATCATCCATTTGTAACACATGTTATTTGGTCATTAATGCATTCAAATCTTTCAAGTGTTGTTTAATTAGTGGGACCTAAATCAATAAGTGTGTGAGGAATATACATTTTTTATCATAGGACTCCCAAGATCTATATATTTGAATATTAAAACATTATTAGAGAATAGATCTTGTCATTTTTCATCAGACACAAATCTAGGATGATTAAGAAATGTATTAAATCAACTTTTAGTTCATGATTAATTCCAACATGCATAATATCTTTTCAATGATGAAATCAGAATGTGCAATTTGCTTATGTGTGTGAAGCATCTCAAAAATTTGTGATTCAATAAGTAGATAAGAAGATCTAAATTGATGTTTTTTAATTGATTAATATTTTCCTCTAATTCTTCTATACCAAAAACACATCTTTTAGTCATATCATCATTTTCATGCACATTAAGAGAATTTAAAAGGACAATTGAAATGTCATCAACATATCTTATTTGATCCACCTTATTATGTAATGTTTCATGAGGAATTATAATCTCCATTGGTGGATATGTTGGGGTGGATGGTGGGTGAAATGAATGGAATAAGGATAATGGAAAAGGTTGTATTGGATATATAGTAGGTGGAAATGAGTAGAATGGGCATAATGGAGATGGTAGAATATAAGATGGATATATAGGTTGTTGTGAGAATGCATGATTATGTTCATTGTGCACACCAAGTGGAAAATTATGTTTTGAAGAAATATTTTGTCTTTATAATGTGATAGAGTAATCCATACCTTGATCTTTTTGATTTGGTGTATGAAATTGTTCACTAGTTACAAGGAAGACTTGTTCACTTACATCCTTAGCATGGTGAGGTTCACAAAGATCTTGTACTTCATTCACCATGTGTTCTTTGTTGTTTGTGCATATGCATTTATCACCTTGCCTATAACAAATGGAACAATAAATGGTTAATATGTCATTCTTAAAGTCATAATGTTCTAAAAATTCATCAATTATATCCTCTTGTTCAGACATAGAAATAATAATTGGACATACCTATGAAAATGGAAGATCGAGATCATTTAAGTTGCATTCATTAGGTAGAGAGTGTGTAAAAGCATCACCTTTGGTTGATGTAATTCATCCACCAATTCTTGTTTTCAAATTTGATGTGTTTGGACTACCTTGAAAATGCATCATTTTAAACATTTTTCTTCAAATTTCTCTTTCTTTACCAATTACTCACAACAAAAAATGATAGAATAAATAATGGATCTAAATTCTATGACCTACTTTCAAAATATAAAGCAATAACAACTAAATGATTTATTACAATGCAAACATAAGGTATTAGAATGGCCAAGGTCGACACTTGATTAGACAGTCCCAAAGGTGCACTATTCCTAACTTGGCTTACTATGATTTCACACCTTTAATACCTTTCCCTAGCAACGATGCCAAAATGTTGGGTGGAACTATGATATAAATATTAAGGATAAATGATAAGATTAAGAGCAGGTTCATCTCACATTTAAATGTCAATCCAAGGTTGTAAACTCGTGAAAGGTATAGTGACTATATGCTCAAGGGATGAAGATAGCATGCCAAGTGGGGATGGATGCAACTAAGAACATGTGGAAGGAAACCTACAACGAACCAAAACAAAACTAGTGACAGGAACTATCACTTCCTGCAATAGGAATTAAATGTTTAAATCTAAAAGCAAACTATTCTAAACACTAGAAAGAATTATAAATATAAAATTTAATCTAGAATTTAACATTGCATAAAATAAATAAGAAACCACATAAATCTGAATGCACACTTATATCTTAAACAATACATGAATCAATAATTAATTACAATAACATGAATTAAAAAAAGTAAGTTAATATAATAATTTTATATAAGAAATCAAATCTAAACATACATAAAATAAAACACACTCAAACCTAAAAAAAATCACCAGTCATTCTGAGAAGTGGATCCTGCCTTCTCAGTACGCCTAGTGATGAAAAATTAATGCTCTTCTATACTCCTTTAATCATAATAATATTTCTTTATTCATCCAATAATATAGAGTTTACACAAGCTGCTGCTACAAGAAACTCATGTACAGAGGTCTGAAATATTTGATATTAATTTGCCCCCCTTTGTTCTCAGTAGACCATATATATAAGATCATACTTATAACAAACTAAAACCAATTGAAGGAAAAGAGAATAGTTTGTTTTCCAAGTATCAACAAATATCACAATTGAATGGCTCATGTACAATTCCATTTGCTGGCCACATCATAAATCTGTTGTAACAACAAAAAAAAAGAAAAAAAAAGATGGGAATGGTTATATTCTTTTCCATCTTTGTAATCATATGTACCATAGATTTTCCAGCAAATTACATCTTCAATAAATCAATTTCCACGTGATTAGAGCCATTGCAAAAAAATGTGGAGTATTTGTTGGAGTAAATTTAGAAATTATGACATTTAGAAAACTGCATGTAACTTCCAAATGGTTTAGTTTCTAAAGATATTTTTGCGTGAAAAGTTAAATGACCTCATTCTACACAAAACCAAGATCATGGATTTTTGAAATTTTTCCTCTGCAAATTGAAATGCAAAACAAACTATGATATTTTTAATCAGCAAAATTTTCTCTTTTCCACTAGTCCACATCTCTTGTATTATATGTTCCAAGATATATAAATATATGTATTTCAAGGCATAAAATAACTATATTGATTAGTAAAATCAATCAATTATAAAGTTTCATTAATATATCTAAAAAACTTTATTAAGTATTACTTATTTATATTTAACCATATGCAACATAAGATAATAAAAATATGGATGAAATGGAATAGAATAGGATATGGAAATAAATATGATGGTATGTAAAATGGTGAAAAGATCGTATGAATATGGATCATAAATGACTTTCATCAGTAAACACCAAGGGACTTCAAGAAGATAACTTGGAGGTTGTTTAATTTGAGTTTTGAAACAACAAGAACTTCCCTTACCTCACATTAATTGGTCAAAATGAGAGAATGATAACATAATGTAAAGGACTAGTAGCATTGTTAAATGCTCTAAAACTTAGCTTCAAGATAAAAGGAAGGGTGGCATGATTCAGACTCAATCTCAAGATGTAATTCAAGAGTCTCCTCCTTTCCCCGATGTTGACATTATCTTTTCCATTGGTCCAATAAGTAAAAAAAGAGTCTAAAGGCATTGGTCATTGAACCAACCCAAAATCAATGTAATGTAAAAAGGACAAGATTAAAAACTAAGTCAAAGAAATAAAACAAAATGGAATCTTAGGAATAGGCTAAATAAATCTTGATTCTAGAAAAGAATGAGATACAGGTTCAATGGATAATGAACAATAGGTTCAAGAAACCTTGGACAATATTTCACAAGTTCTTGATTCACTAAACACACTAATAATAGACTTGATAAGGACCAAAAATCCCCCATGAGTACCAAAATAGCTCATGAATTTGGTGAGTAAGAAGAGGACAATTGTACTATTCTTTTTTCTTGTGAAGGATATGGAAAGAAAGTACACTGCTAAAACCCCGAAGCCCACAAGGATGAAGAACATCACTTAACTAGTTACATATGCTAAAATAGGGGAGGTTACAAGAGAGGTCACCTTATATAAGTCAAAAGATGCTTCTATAGGTCTAAGTGTTGGGGACTTTGAGATTACAAAGGTGATCTTGGTTGTTCTAAATATGGAAAACAATGAGCTTTGGTTAGAGGAGTCTGCTCAACATATGTTGGCTCAATCTCAAAAAGATGCAAAGGAGAAAATGGAGCTAAAAAGTGTGATCAACATGATGGTTGAATATATCAACTCCTTATGTGGTTGTGGCATTATGCCCCTACTTCACGCTCCCTAGAACTTTGATCCTACATCACCTGATAACAAAAGGCTATTGAATTAGATTCAACATGACAAAGAAATAGTAGTAGACATGGACAAATGGGTAGATGACATGATTAAGAAAGGAAACAAATTTCTCCAATAATGTGCCACAATTTTCAATGATGTTGATGCCTTGTTAAGTGAAGTTAAAAAATATTTGCTTGCATGGAAAACATAGGAAAGGAAATGGTCAATTGTAGTTATGAAAATCTTGGATGTGGAATAGTATGGTGTAGAGAAGTTCTTGGTCAAAAATCTCCTCAAAATAGTGGATCCTTGTGTGCTCTATGTGATCAAGAAAAATATAAATTGGAGATGTTCAACCTATAGGTAGGCCATCACTAAAACACAAAGCATTGAAATGAAGATCAAGCACATGTAGAATGGCTTCACTAAAGACATGCAAATAATCAGTCCCAATAGTGTAGCTCAGTTTGATGAGGGGAACTTTGAAATTGAACCATTGGTTAATTATTTTGACGGAGACTTGAAGGCTATCAAATAATTAGCTAATCATGTAGCTACAGACATCATGAAAGTAGTATATATCGAGGCTATGTTGATCCTTTGTATGGAACACCTACCAAATACATGGGGCAAGTCACCATGATCAAGTGGGATAGGGAAATGTAAAAATGGTGACTATTGAGCTTAAGGAAATCAAGTTCTAATGTAGTTTAGGAATTCATAGGTGCATGTTACAGATGGAAGCTAGCACATGGTACAATTGGCAATGAAGAAAAAAATGGAGATGAAGGCCACAATTCACCTATATAAAGGGGTTTTCTTAGTTTTCTTTATGTTGTCTTGAATTTGGAGGATGCGCATCCATTTAAAAAAAATTAGTTATTATAACTACTCTTGTTAAATGTCAAAGGAGTTGGGTTTTCAACAAACCCCCTCATACATTAAAAAAACTATATAAGATTGTCAGATACACATTTTTAGGGGTTAGAAATTAGAAGAAAGAAACCACATAATGGTTTTTTCTCTTGGTTAGTATATGTCAAATGTTGTCATTTTGATGCTAATACTAGAACTAAATTAAGATTTGATATATGGGAGATCATATTATTATTTAAATTTGAATCAATAAATTATGAATTAATTTTTTGGAAGCAATCTAAACACATTTTATTTATAATTGTATTGAAGAGCATTACTTTGTGAATGTTTTCTTTGAATTCCATGCATTATTCTAATCGCTATTGGTTGATGAATTGATTAGTTCTTACACTATTATCATCTTCTAATGAAGTTCCAAATCACTAAGTGCCTGAAGGGTTTTGTTATCTTCTTATTTATTTTGTTTTTATCATAACCATATTATTCTTGGATTCTCATATAAGAATGAGTTATGTCACCTTTTATGTTTTTGGGTTAAAAGTATGTATGTATGTTTTAGTTTAGGGATTTATTGAATATCTAATGGGGGAGCTATACCTCATTTAATTTAAAGGAAAGGTAGTTATTGAACCTACCCAACTATAATGAAATTTTGTGTCTTCAAAAAAGGGGGTAGTAGAGTCAATTAGAAAATATTAATGCAAAGATAGATCTATTCACTAATAGAATTTTGGTGACTCTATTAGGAAGTTAGTCAATAGACAACCTAATTTGCATAATTAAATTCAAAGAAATAATCAAACATGGTGTTTCTCCACAATGATATTTTTCTAATTTTACAAACTAATTTAGGGTTCAACAGTACACAATATCTTATTTATGACTTGAACTCTATAGCCTAGCAACTAAGAACCAGAAACCAATAATATTAGTGAAACTTTATAGTTAGTGAAGAGAAAGAAGAAATAGGTGAGATAATAAGAGGGATTCCCATTGTTCAAGAGAAAGCAACTGTGAACACGATACCTCAAGGTCAGATTAGAGATTGAACCTAAAATTTGATAAATTGGGTGAAAAGAAGTATACTTGAATTCAAGAGTGTGAGAGATTGACAGAAAGAAGGTACACTTGAATTTGTATAAATTTTCCTTAGGGAAAAATCACCCTAGATGAAGGAACTCAAGCACAAGCACATAATGAACCAAAGTATGATAAGAATAACAATATCAAAATGAATTGATGTAATTTCATGTACATACACACTAGGAGTGCCTAAATATAAAGGCCTCTAAAATTCTTTTAGAATGTTTAGGAGTTAGCACACTGATAAGTCTGACACAAGGCACATGTCCACTAGGAGTGGATTATCCTCTATTAAGCATAGGATTTTGTGCAATGATGAGAGGATAAGCCTACAAATGTATAGCACATAAAATTATGTTGTAGACACCATGTGCTTAATTAAGAGTTTGAATAACTATGTTGTCAACATGAAAACTTAGTTAATTATGCAAACTCCAGTGTTCTCATATGAGTACGCAAACTCCTAAGTGTCAACCTAATAAATAATAAAACATTGTATTGACCTAAGTAAACTTAAGTAAAGTGTAATAAGTAAATACTTATTTACACCAACACCCCCCCTTAAGTGCAACTTAGGTGAATGCACTCAAGCTTATGAAAGCTATAATGAAAATGCAAGATGGGTCCCGAATACTATGCCATGTTAGGTACCCATGTACAAAATGCAGTGAAATCTCTCATAAAGTGGAGAAAGAGGGAAAACCTCATGGGAAAACCCCTCCCCCAAAAAGAGAGATGAAAAGAAAAGATGCATGGATGGATGGAGTAATCAAGACCCCCCCATTACTACATACATAAAGTATATATAATAGAGAAGTATGAGAATAACACAATCCCAATAGAGGAAAAGGTCCCCCCCCATAAGAGAGAAGAAGAAGAAAGGAGACAATGTATTCCCCCCCCCCCCCCCCCCCCCCACCAAATATAGAATGTCGATCAGTGATAGTTGCTCCAATGTAGAAGCCGGTCCATGACTATTAAATAATGTTTCTCCCCTTTGGAAGAAACAATATCATAGGTACATATGAGATGCTTCCCCAATGTGTAGAAAGAATCCCAATGATTAATGGTGTCTCTGAAACCTATTCAACTATCCCTATGTCTATACTGACTATTGCCCCTTCTAATATTACTGAAAAGAAAAATGTTAGATCTAGCAAGGATGGATGTAGAACATATTCCAAAGAACCATGTGTCTCCTCAAATGATGAAGAGACCTCCTAATCCACAATCATATAACCCCGGAAAGACTGATCATGTAGAGAATGGATAGAAGGGTCAGAGTGGGCCCTCACAATAACTGTAGAAGGATCTTCTTCATCAAAGAGAATATGTATATCATTAATGATGTCTCCCAAATTTTCTATGTATGACTCCACAAACAAACCTATAATATCTATTATGTAGTCATCCCCTAATGCTAGAGCTAGAAGACATGGTGTAGCCAACTATACTAATTTGCATGGACCTATCACTATAGCTATGTATGCATGTGGAATGTTTTGATATTATGACCTTGTTCTGCATCTATCAATAGGATCCCACATATTTGAATCTATTGAATCACTATCACTATTGTCACTATTAGTTTCCACAATGTATGAAGTACAAAGAGGATTAGAGGATGAGCTAGATGAACTTTCCTCAAAGTGAACATTCCTCTCTATGAAGATCTCATGAGTCTCAAGATCCATAAGTCTATATGCCTTATCTAATGAAAGTACAAGGCCTTGGTGGTGGTGCCTTGCATTCCCTAAAAGATATGTTTGCCAATGCTAGACAACCAAAAACTTTGAAGTGTTTCACAATTGGTTTTGTGCCACACCATGCCTCAAAAGGAGTCTTTCCATCTAAGACATAATGAGGAGACCTATTAATTATGTGATTGGCATTGCTTATAGCTTTGACTTCAAGTGATGGATCAAGAGACTTGTCTTGAATCATGCAACTTGCCATAGACTTGACTTAAGAGTTTGAATCCTCATTTCAACAACACTTGTCTTTTGTGGACTGAATGCTACTAGATTCTAAAGATAAATACCCTCAAGTTTACAAAATTCTATAAGTCTTGAGTTCACATATCTGCTTTCATTGTCCATACAAAGAACCTTGATGGCTTTCCTTGATTTCTTTTCAACATGACTCTTGAAGGTTGGAAACTTATCAAACACTTCATTCTTGTGATCAATAAAGTAGACCCATGTGTAGCGTGAAAAGACATCAAAGAAAGTCAGAATGTAGTGACCCTTGCTAACTAATATTACTGCAAAAGGACCTACTAGAACTGTGTGAACCAACTCAAGAGAAACTAATGCTCTTGAGGACTTCCCTTTATCAAACTTCTCCTCTAGATGCATATCCATGGAAAAAGTTGAACATTCACCTTTAGAAAAGTTGATTGTAGGTAGAACTTTAACCATATTGTTTGAGTAGAGTTGATGAAGATAGCAGAAGGCAAGATGACCATACCGCTCATGCCATAATTTTCTTTGTGAATAAGATTGAGTAAACAAAGCATGCGAAGGAGACTTAGGCACAAAATGGGAGAAAGAATAAAGCCTTGTTTGATGATTGAATTTACCCACTACAACCAATGAATCATCTTTAAGATTGTGCACCATTACTAAATTAAGAAGGAACTCAATTTTATTAACATCTACATAGTGAGTGATTTGGTAGATTGAGAGAAGATTAGAGCTAAGGTTGGGAACATAGAGAACTTCTTTGAACTCCCCATTTTCCATCTCAACTTGTCCTTTCCCTTCAACTTCTATTTTCGTATCATCCCCTACAAAGATGTGAGGTACCTTGGACTACTTCAATAAAGAAAAGTCTCCTTTTGAAGAACCCATATGATATGAGGCACTTCAGTCAAGAATCCATTCCACTGTAGAACTTAAACTAGCCATAAGTGCTTGCCCTTTTCTCTTTGAAGTGGGTGGAATGGAATCCTTGGAAGCATTTGGCACATTGATTTTTTTCTTCCTAAGTAGGTTTTCCAACTCATTGATTCTCTTAGTCTGCAATGATGCTCATCATGATTTGATTTCTTGCAATATGCACAAAATAGTTTATCCTTGTTGTCATTGTTTCCCTTCTTGTTGGAAGAAGAATTGCCTTACTATGAGGAGGTAGATTGTTGTGTCTTTGATTGTGATTTTTGCTTCTAGTGCTTCTTCTTGCTGGTGGTATAACTTTTGCCTTGTTGAGTTGATTGGTTCTCATTAGTAGCCACCAATGCCTTTGTCTTTGATGACTTGAGAATTCCCATATCTATCAACTTGGATTGTTCCAACATTAACATTTCTACAAATGCATCAAATGAAGGCTTAGTGAAGGCACTTCCCATGGTCAAATTGTGAGTGTCATAACCCGACATAAAAGATGCATACTCTGAAGGTAGCCTCTTCAAGATTTGATGAATCAATCTATCATCCTTCATGGGATTACCATAATCCTTAAGTAATGCTCTCAATTCATTTTCTTTGTTGATATAATCTTGAATTGTGTCAAAATTCTTAGGATCCAAGAGAAGTAGATCATCCTCAATTTGGTATCCTTTTTCCACATCCACCTTACCATACAACCCTTCAAGTTTATCCTAAGCACCCTTGGCTTTCTTAAAGATGGAAATATGGAAGAAGAGATCTCTATGAACACAACTCCTAATTATTCCTAAATCCTAATTGTCTTTAATTTTCCAATCAACTAGTGTTGTAGCATTAGTGGGTTTGGTAATTTTACCATCAACATATAGATTTAAACCTTTTTCCATTAATATACTTCATACAATATCTTTCCATGTAGTATAATTGTGTGAAGTTAGAAGTGGAGTTTTCGGTGAACCCATGATGTAAAAAATTAAAAGAACACAAGCCAGAAAGAGAGACACAAAAAACACAAGAGACACCCCCCTATTCACTTAATCAATGAACCTCCCCAAAAATGATGTTTTTTGAACTTTATATGTAGTGCATTCACAATAGGCCACTTGTCAACATGGAAAAAGTGGACTTCAAATTTTTCTATTTACAACTTCCTTTTTAGGTTGAAATCTAGTACTAAGCACTGTAGGTCAGATGTACAACAATTTTGAAGAGTAATCAAAGAAATAAAATGCAGAAAAAGACCTAATTCTAAAAGTGATATTTTTGTCCACACAAGCCTATAATCTAATTATAGATCTAGAAAGTAGACAAAAAATTAAGCACTTTAAAAAAAAATAGAACTTGAAAATGTATCTAGATGAGCCTGTACAGAGTGTTTGAAGTTGCAAAATAGAGGATTTTATAGGTACAATTGCCAAAAAATGTAATTTTTGACAAATCCATGCACCAAAACTAGAAAATAATAGCACCACTAAATTTTTTAGGAAATTGTACCCAAAATAAAAAAAATTGCACCTAATTTGGAGTCTTGATGATTGAGCTAAGGCCTCCCAAAGTCAGACTATCAAATCAAAACTACATCTGAAGAGGGGTCTGGGTAGAAAAATATTGGGTTAAATTTGACAGTCAAATGGCCATTGTAGTAGTGTTATTTTGCCTCCAGATGATGGTTAGATGACTGTCAAATTTAGGCTTGTGATTGGTTAATGTCAGGAAAAAATAGCCCCTAGGTGATGTGGCAGGTGATGTGTTGTATAGACTGGTATGGTTGTATAGAAGGCTATGTGGAAATGACATGTACTAACATATGTCACTTTGTGTTGATGTAGATCTAGTTGTCAATTTGTCCATGTGGAGGACTGAAGAGTTGCCATGTGGCTGGCCTTGTTGTGCCAGATAAGGAAGGGGCTGTCGAGAGTTCAAAACTACTTTGATCATCGAGGATGAACTTATTTGACCATCAAGGATAAGGATCACCACTAGTTTCCATGGACATGTGATGAAGATTAGAAAAATTATGGTTGGGCATAGTTTTGGTAGGCATCATCAATGTGAGTGCCAAGAAGTTGCATACACTGGAAAATGAGGATGTCATGCTAGAGAGTTCAGTGAACTATCAAAAAAGTGAATACAGTTGGAGTAAAGAAAATGACTAGCGGGGATTAAGTATTATCCCACATGCATGGTGTGGGTGGGTTTTACAATGTTTAAAACCAACAATCCATTAGCATAAATCAAAGCACAGATTGCCCTTTGTTATACTCGATTAAAAATGTGGGGTGCTTGCCAGAATGACTAATGTAATGTGTGGTGCTCGCTAATGGAATGTTAAACCACCAGATTAAGGAATATGCTAAAAGCATAGAGAATATTTCATCTGCCAAATATCCTACGGGGGCTAGGATTTCACCACCTAGTTTTTGCAAAGAAAAAACTCTTTGCAGGCCTGTAGGCTAAAAAAATTCCTAAAAATTTGGAGAAAAACGCAAATGAGAATTGCAGAGAAATTAATACAGATTTGAAGAATAAATTTGCAGATCTAAAAAAGATCATATCGAACTTGCAAATCGGGCCTTCAAATGTCAGTTTGTAAAAAAAATTGCCTCAAATTTGACTATGGCCTAGGGTAGGCGAATTTATATTCAAATTTCATTGAATCAATGTTTTGGATGCAATGGTAAGGTCTTTTTGGCTCTACATGCTCCCAATGACTGTGATAGTCTAGATGTGAGTTGAGGTCCTTTGAGAGGTGAGGCAAAAAAATGGTCTCCAATGCCTATGTGAAGAGAAATTCCTTCAGATCTAATACTATGTAAGAATTTTCCTTAGGGAAAAATCACCCAAGATCGAGGAACTCAAGAAAAAGAATAGAATGGACCAAAGTATGATCAAAATAACAATATCAAAATGAATTGATGTAATGTCATGTACATACACACTAGGAGTGTCTGAATATAAATGCCTCTAGAATGCTTCTAGAATGTCTAGAAGTTAGCACACTGATAAGTCTTATAACAAGGCACATGTCCAGGAGGAGTGGATTATCCTCCATTAAGCACAAGATTTAGTGTTATGATGAGAGGATAAGCCTACGAAGGTGTAGCACACAAAATTATGTTGTATATACCATGTGTTGAATTAGTGTTGCTTACTCCAATGTTGTCAAATCACAACTCATATGAGTGCACAAACTCCTAAGTGTCAACCTAATAAATAATAAAATAATGCATTGACCTAACAAAACTTAAGTAAAGTGTAATAATTAAATACTTATTTAAACCAACAGAATTCAAAGATATAGAGGGGTGACAAACAAAGACTTTGATGTTATAAGGAATTAAAAAATTTTCCCTTACACACTTAGAAGAAAAAGATAGTTAAATTAGCTAACAGATCTTTGTCTCTAACTCTTGTTGTGCCTGAACCAATAATAGTTCAAGCTTTGACCACCACAAGAACTGTCACTCAAACTTATTTCAATATGTAACCTTTGAATATTGTATTACCACCTATGGTAGTGAACCATGGGAATAAGTAGTTGGCCCCCTAAACTTAGGGTCAAACTTCATAGCATTAACTAAAGGAGCAAGTAATGTCACACCAAAGTTTAGCAGTGATGGAAAGATTATAGTCAACATCAATTTGAGTATTTCCAATTCAACATGTGGAGTGTTGGATGTCCCTATAGAAGACATGGTCGTCATACTATTCATGCAAACCATTATTGACATTACAATTGACTGGTATTATCATCTCCCTTGAGCATATATAATCATCTAGAATGAGATGGTGATAGCCTTTGAGGAGAGATTTAAGACTCTCAGAGATGAACATACCTATCTACTTCAGTTGGCACAACTAAAGAAAGAGATACAAGAACCAATGAGAGAGTTTATAATGAATTTTAATAAAATCTTACAAAAAGTCCCTACTACATCAAGACCCAATGATGAGAACTAGAAAGGATTCTTTATAAATGCTACACCCCTAGATATTAGCTTCCACCTAAGGAGGGTTATAGTGGGTAATTTTACTACTGCATAGAGTTTGGAAAATGAACTCAAAGATGATCTGATTACTACTAGTAAATGGAGGAGAGAAGTTCAAACCTTAGGTACTCACCCCTCTACTTATTTCATGGATCCTATTTTAAAATGTTGGTAAATGATGTTCTAGCTTTAAAGAGGCAACAAAATTAGAACTTTTCTTCAAACCAAGCACCTTATCAAGATGTTGGTCATCAACAATTCATTTAGCCATAAAGGAAAATACCTCAATTGGTGAACACACAACCTCATCTGTTGATTGAACATGCATTGATTAAAGAAGTGATGTGCTCATTTCATTTGATGCCCAATCATGATGAAGAAATATGTCCTGACTTGTGAAGAGCTATTCAAATGCTCCTAACAAAAGATGAGCTTGGGGGAGCAATTATGGAAGAAGAGGCCAGTCAACCATGACTAAGTGAAAGTGGGTCATTAGCTTGAATATGAATCCAATTTAGATAAAGGAAGAGACATTTTTGTGACTTTGGATGACCCATCCTATAGAATCTTGACAAGGAACCAAAGGACCCTAAAATATTCATCTAGTTCTAGCACTCCTAATGTTACATACAAGGGAAAGGAGTAAAAATACCTATTTCACCTTCCAAGTAGAAAGGGGCAGAGGTAAAAATATTACCCAAGAGTATTTTAAGTTCATCTTCTTCTTCTAGCTTTGATATCATATAATTTTAAAAAAAAAATCAGCTATAGCTACATCAATCGCTGATTATTTAAAATCAAACTATTGTAAACTAGATAGGCTAGTCTAGTATGTCAAAGGGAGTTAGGTTCAATAGTCCCAACTAGCCATTTTTCAAAATTTATAGGGGAATATAAATTGTAAAGAGTCTCCTATGTTTTTCTCTCAAGATCTTGTTGTCCAACATGAAAATATTGAACCATCTTGTGCAATTAAGATTGTTGTCAAAAATGATAAACCCAACCCATTCTACATATCCTTACTGCTAAATGCTTGTGAGCTTAGTAATTTTATTGTAGAATCTAAAGACTCTAACAATATAATGGCATCATTCATAGCTAAGGCGCTAGGTTTGACACTTATAAAAACTTTTGGGAGATGTTACTCTATGAATGGAAACTAAGTACCTCTTATGGGTTAGGTGAAAGATTCCTAGGTTGTCTTGGCAACATGTCCTAACAAAAGGGCCAAGTTAACAATATTGGTGGTAGATATTTTGGCAAGCTATGGGATGTTTCTTAGTAGAATTTTTTGTAAATACATGGGTGGTGAAATCAAAATGGGCTAGTCTAAAGCTATTACCCTAGTTGGAAAGAAGAAGTTCAAATTAGAACCTAAACCCAAGAACAAATACATAGTCTTCCCCTCTAATGATACAAAATCTCAAATTGTTCATGAAGAATGTGAATTTTGAAACTATGTTATACTACTTGATAAAGATTCTAAATCCACAATAGAAAAATCAAAAGAAGAAATTATTAACTATGGAGTTTGATGGAAGTGCCTCAAATGTAGGTTCAAGGGTAAGAGTGGTGTTGATATCTCCATTTGGTGAGAGTTTCCCCTTTTCTTTTAAGCTGGAGTTCAAAAATACTAATAACACGGTGAAGCATGAAGGATTATTACTTGGATTAAGGGAAGCAAGGTTCAAAAGAATAAATTTATTGTGTGTTAAAGGAGATGTAGAACTAATAGTGAACCAAGTGAAAAATGTATACAGAGTAAGGAATGAGAAGCTTAAACACTATATGAACCTGTTGTGGGATAAAATGGAATTGTTTGAAGCTTTCTCTATTGAATCCAATCCCAATAGTAGGAATACTAGGGGCAATTCCTTATTACTGTCAAAATACTTAATTTTACCTCATCCAAACTTTCAACCAAATGTTTATAGAATTGATATGATCTATCGACCCAATGTTCCAAATAACATAGATTTGTGGCAAGTATTTAATGATGACAACCAAATTGAGAGCTTCTTATCCTGTGCAGAAGGTTTTCATGATCTATGCTTTGAAGGATCAAAGAAAGGGAATGAACAAAATAGTTATAGTTCAGATGAAGAGGATGGAGTGATTCAATTAAAAGGGAATAGAATACCCAAGTGGTTGGTTTCTCTAGAACATCTATTTTTCAATAAAGATGGAAGTTCAAATGTTGAATGACTTCCACACTCATAAATTTTCAAAGAATATGACAAGATTAATGTGGGTACTAAGCATGAACCTAGATGGATTATAGTAGGTCAGTCATGTTCTCCCTTTGAATCAAGAAAGATAAAGTAGCTATTTCTTGACTACAAAGATGTATTTTCATGGAGTTATGAAGATTTGAAAGACTTTAGGGATGGACGGTTTAGACACCACATTTTTTTGAAACTCAAGGTCGTGCCCTTCTGAACAAAATCTAAAGAATTATAATCCCAATGTCTCAGAAGCAATATGAAGAGAAGTAAAAAAGATGTTAAAGACATAAATTATCCATCTGATTCATCATTCCATGTGGATAGCTAATATTGTACCCATGAGGAAGAAGAATGGAGAAATAAGAATTTATGTAGATTTCAAAAATAAGAACTAAGCTGGTCTCAAAGATAATTATGTCTTACCAACCACAGAACACATGTTACATATAAAGGAAGGCTCAAAGATGATGTCAATGTTGGACAATTTTTTGGGATACAATTAGATAAGCATGGCATAGGAGGATCTATTAGAATTATAGATGAAGTAACTGAGAGGGGGGGGGGGGGTGTGAATCAATTACCACAAAAATAATTCACAGATCCCTTAGATCTCTTAAATACCTATTTACTACTGATACTCGGTAAACACTATAAGAATGTTGAATGTTGTAACTCAGTAGATTGACTGGTTACTGATCATCTAGTATTCATAATTATTAATATGCATGCAAAAGTTAAATTAAATGAACACAAGAGACAACAGATTTAACGTGGAAACCCAATATGGGAAAAACCACCAAGTAACTAGCTACCAATTTTCACTCTTCTAAAGTGAGCCCTATTAGGAGCCAACCCTATTAGGAGCCAACCCTATTAAAGGTTACAATACACACTGTTAGGTGTTACCCTATTAGAAGATTTAATCACCCTGTTAGGAGTGGCCTTGCTAGAGGTCTTTAGAACAATTCAACTGAACTGTCACCTTGTTAAAGGATTTATGAAATGGTTGTTAAACCAACTCTGTTAAGAGATTTGAAATCATTGTTACAATGATTAGAAAGTAACGATGAATTGACCTGAATAGGATGCACTAAATTTTTTGATTACATATCTCTATTCTCCACCATTAGATCCTCCTTGATCAAATCTAGCTTTGCTGCTCCTCAATGATCTCTGATCATCCTTCAAATTCACTTTTACAATAATCAGTCCTCCTTCACATTTGTATTACATCAAATCCATCACTTTCACTTAGAATTCATAGCTTGACTTCTCATATATACCATTTAGATTATAAAGTCAGCTCATTCATAAGTTACTTTTACCAATAAACCATACATCAATCGGCTACAAATATTGCTTTAAACAAATAAACATTATTTCATAAATCAATGAAATCCTTCATTGGCCGACCCTGCTCAGTAAATACTGGTTCCAAAAATAATTTCCTGAGTTAACCATCTTGACTTGGTTAAGATTGCAACATCTACAAAATCCTTTGGCTCTCGAGTTAACTCGGTAAGAACTAAATTCCTTCGCTGTGTGTGAGAACTCGGTAAGAACTATTTTTGCCATATTTCCCTTTGATGACTGAGTGAACTTGGTAACAACTAAATTTCTTTGTTTAACCTTGAAAGCTTGGTAACAATTGTCTACTTGGTACACACTATAAACCTTCTTTTCTAACCTTCTAAGTTCGGTAGGCTCTGTCTTTTGCTTTGTTGACCAGCTGAGCTCAGTAGACTCTATCTTTTTCCTTGCTAACCAACTGAGCTCGATAGACTCTATCTGATGACTAATATGACATTTGAGTAATATCAAAGAAAACACGCAATTGAAAAATTGTATCCAATAGGATCAACATAGAATTGCATTCATGACACCCTATGGAACTTATTCCTATAGCCAAATGTTCTTTCAAGCTGATAAATGTAGGAGCCACATTGCAATGGGAAATGAACTCCTCTTTTGGAACTTGAGAGATAGAATCATATTTGTGTACCTACATGATCTAACTATGTTCTTAAGAAGAAAAAAAATCACCTCAAAGATTTGAAGACTATTTTACAAAGGTGTCATGAACATAACATATCCTTGAATCCAAAGAAATCAATGTTTTATGTTGAAAAAGGAAAATTTTTGGGACACATTGTTTCTAGAGAGGTAATCAAAATTGACCTAGACAAGGTTAAAGTCATTTAGCAATTGAACCTTCATGCAAGTAGGAGTGGAGTAAAATATTTCTTTGGGTAGGTAAATTTGTTGAGGGCTCTTATACCGGATTTTTCAAAAATTACTAAACACATAATATATATGATGAAATAAAAATAGTATTTTAAATGGAACGATGAAGGTAAAAAGGCCTTTATTGATATAAAGTCTACAATTGAAAATGATCCCATGTTGATTAGTCCAGAATTAAAAAATATTTCATCATATATTACTATACCTCTTATCACACTCTATTAGGAATATTGACTTAGAAGAATGATAGGAAAGAAAAAGCTCTGATTAATTTCATGATTACTCCATTGAAGAAGCATGAGTTTAAATACACATTAATTGAGAAGCAAGAGTTTTAAATACATAGTTCAAGTATTAAATTCTACATTCACATTCAATAGTATATGTTTAGTAGACTACATTGAAAAGTATTTTGACTCAATAGGAGGTGGGAATTAATAAGAGAGCATCTTGGGTAGCCAAGATTCAGGCATATGATCTCACTATCAAGCCCACCAAATTGGTTTGTGAATGAAAGATCTGCAAATTAATAGCAGAAAGTAGGAGTTCATGTGGAGAAGAATATAGGGAAGAACCTCTAACATTGCTAGTGAGCTTCACATATCCTTTTATTTGACATATGGAGAATGCCTAAAAGACATTACTTCAGGGAGAAAAGAGACTTAAGGCTAAAAGAAAATAAGTATGTTATTTCTCAAGGAGTGTTATATAAAAAAGGTCTAGATGAGACCTTTTAAAGTTGTGTAGATAAAATTCAACAAAGGGAATTCTCAAAAAAATTCATAAAAAGCATGTAGGGGTCAATTTTTCTCCATTTTCATGGTTTTTAAAATCCCAAGGAACTATTTTTTATTGGTTGGGAATGTTTAAAGATGCCTACACTTATGAGGAGCTATGAAAAATGCAAATTATTTCAAGGAAATAATGGCTTGTTGCTTTACCCTTTAAGCCAGTGGTAGTAGATGAACCAATCAAATAATGGGGTATTGAATTTATCAATCTCATTCATCCACCCTCCAACGCAAGTCACAAATATATACTAATAGAAATAAATTATTTCATGAAGTGGATGTAAGCTATTGCCACTAAGAAGATTAATTACCATGTGGTGTGTGAGTTCTTGAAGGAGTATATCTTGATGTGCTTCAAATTTCCTCAAAAGATAGTAGTTGATAATGCCACTTATTTTTCTTCTCAAGAACTAACTATATTTTTCTATAATAACTCAAATTCCCTAGCTGATTCGTCAAACTATTTCCATTAAGGGAATGGTCAAGCTGAATCAAGCAATAAAAACATAGTGGCTATTATGAGGAACTTGGTGAATGCAAATGCTAAAAACTAGCACAAGAAACTTTATGAAGAATTGTGGGCTTATAGAACCAGTCCAAAAAGGGAAATTAGCATGGCACCATTTGAACTAGTATATGACATTGGTGCATAGGTTACATTGCCTCTCAAATTAGCAATAGAAAAATTACAGACAGTTGTGGAAAATGAACAATTCCAAAGCTCTCTCAAAAGAGGATTTTGTACCTAACAAAACTAAAAGAGGAAAGGGACAAGTTGACTAGTCATATTACAAAACACCAAATGAAGGTTAAAAAGATATTTGATAGGAGAGAAAGGCTAAGAAGAATCATGAAGGGTGATGAAGTTTTGTTGTGGGATAAACGTAGAGAACCTAAAGGATCTCATGGAAAATTTGAATCACTCTGGAAAGGGCCATTCATAATGCAGGAGGAATTTGGTTTGAATACATTCAAACTGATGTATCTAAATGGAGAGATCTTACAATTCACTTACAAAGGGAAAGATCTAAAAATTTTTAATTTTTAATCTAAGTCATGCTTTCTTTGTAGATATTTTTCTTTTCTATTTTATGTTGCTTTTCTTTTTCTTTTTCTTTTGGTTGCTCTGCCATGTTTATGCTCTCATTTTTCTACTTTCCCATGTCTTGTTTAAATTTAACTAGATTTTTGAGTCTTATGTGCTTCATTGAATCCTAGTCCCCAGTCAGAGCCAATGTTAGTTCAGTTATTTTTTAGAGTCACCTTGATTTTTTGTTCTTAATTTTATTTGGAACCTTTGGCTTTGAATCTCCCTCAATCTAAATTTTCCTAAGTACATATCCTAAAAAGTTGTCCTAAAGCTAGTCTCATCCCTTAGCCAATGTTTGGTTGAATAAAACCTTTTTATTTGGCAGGTCTTGAACCTTTAAACCTTATGCACCCTTGAATCTCTTTAAACTTTTGAACCTTTTTGAACCTTCTAAACCACTTTGAACCTAGCTCAAGTTGGTTCAAAATAATTTGGCATCATAAAGGCATTTTCTAAAAGGAAATTGGTGGAACCCAAGCATGCACATGGTAGTGACATATGAAGTTGGATAGAGTGAACACCAAGGTCATCCTAGACATGTCCTTAGATGATGTAAGTGGGAAAAGGTGAAGTGGTAGTAAATGAAGTAATCATGAGGGAGTGTGGCTCATGTAAAATCACTAATTTCTATGTGTGTGTAGGCAAGTATGCAATATAAGGACCAAAAACATAATGAGAGTAACCATGAGTTAAGGTAATTATGATTAGGTGATGCATGAGCATCCTAAGGTAATCAGAAATACTATATGTTGGGGCTTCTATCTCAAATTTGTGGAGTTATAGTTTGCATGGTTGGGGATGTGTTTAAGGCACATTGGGGAACCTTTGCATAAGTGCACATAATGATTAGATATATCATCTTGTAGTTAGATCCTTTTTTGTGACTATTGGTATCATGTTCCTAATTTATTGGAAAACTTTGGATATTATTTTTGTGATCTTTGATTTGAGGGAGTTGGAATGTGCACTCTTATATTTGTATCATTGGATGGCACATGGACATATTTCTAAGTGTGAAAACTCTTATGTGGTCTTTTGAGTTAGTTATGCATTGTAAACTTGGATCTTGTCCTAAGTATTTAGTTATTTTATGTATTTAATATTTTTTTTAAAGTTAACTTGTGGCTTGAGGGTTTATTTAATATGAGAGTGTTTATTTAATGTTACTTGTTAGGTTGACTTGTGGCTTGGTTTAGTATAAGTAGAGGATCTTGTGGATTCTAAGGTCATTATTCATTGAGCATGGAGAAGATGGAGTAGCTAAGAAGAGCAAAGTTTAGAAGAGCTAGTAGCTAAATGTGGGGTTGGAAAATAATGTCACTTGGTGGCTTGCAAACACAAATTTAGATTCTTCTTGGAGTTTCTACTAGATTATATTATGGGATAGCTAGAGTTTGGATGTTGTGAGATCTTGTAGAACTATTATTATAACTTGTTGATGTACTTGGTTGTTACCCAGAAAGCCTTACAACTAGGCATGTTGGATGTAAATCTTATGATTCTATTATGATAATTGGTATTATTTTGGATCTAAATCTCTTTGTTATTTTTTATATTCCACTATGTGGTTTTTTTTTGGGGGATAGATCATCTCCTTTAGGTATGCACCTACTTTGTATTGCATCAAGTGGGGTTTAGGTCATCTCCTTTGGAGATACACTTGCCTTGTATTGCATCAATTGGTATCAAAGCCAAGGTTGGATCTGGTTGACCTTGATCTTATCAGAACAAAGGTTTGATGTAGTTGATCTTGTGGATTTGTTTCTTTGAGGTTGCAAAGATTTTTGAAGATGCCTTTGAGAAGATTGGAACCTAAGGCGATTGATGATCTCTATGATGTTGTGGAGACCAAGATTTCAGAGAAGGTTAAAGCAGATTTTAGACTTGAGACGGAGTTGATGAAGAATGAGATCATGAGAGATATTGTTGATGTACCTAGGAATGTGAGTACTAAATATGTCTATGAGGAAGTTGCTAAAGACTTTGAGGTTTTTGGATCTAGTAGTGAAGATAGAGCTGACCGGGTGGAGAGAACTATGGACAACAGAGCTGGTCAGTTGGATAGATATAGAGCTTAATTGAAATTGAAGCATAAGATGGATATTTCTAATTTCTTAGGTACTTTGAATCCTAAAGACCTAATTGATTGGATTAGTGAATTGGAAGAGTAATTTGAGTTAGAGGATAATGGAACTCCACTCAAAGTGAGGTTGGCACAAACTAAGATGAAAGGACATGCTTCTTTATGGTGGAATGAATTACAAAGAGATAGAGAAGAAGAAGGTGAAATGAAGATCACTAGATGGAGGTTGATGGTTACAAAATTAAAGGCTAAGTTCATTCCTATTGATTATGAACTTGAATTATTTAAGAGATTTTAGAATCTAAAGTAGAAGGATATGACTATGAAGGATTACACTAAGGAGTTTTATAAGCTGACGATTTTTTCTAGACATAAAGAAATTTCTACAAAAAAGGTGGCTAGATATACTAAAGGCTTGAGATTCAATATTTAGGATGAGATTAGTATGTTGAAGATTGATTTAATTGATGATGCTTATTAATTAGTATGCTCTAAGGGTAGAAGAGAAGTTGAAGAGAAGACATCAAGGTAGTTGAAGATGAACCAAAACCTATTCAATAGAGGAAGAGAATAGACAAAGGTGCATTTAAAGTTACTTACTATAGATGTGGTGAAGGAAATAGATATTTTAAATATTCATATAAGGTTGGTGACAGAAGAATTATTGTGGTGAATAAGGCTAACCATTTGGTGAATGAACCCGAGCAAGATGGGGAGAACTTTCTTATTCAAAGAGTGTTTCTTGGAAAGAAGGTTTTGGAACCTTGTGAAATAAGGAATATGTTAAGGAATCACTATAAGTTTATAGATAAATATTGGATTATTGTGCATGATTATAGTACTAATAATTTGGTCACTAAAGAGATTGTTTAGAAACTTGGTTTGAAGACAATGAGACATCCTTGTCCTTATTGGATCATTTGGTTACAAGATGAAAATGCTTTGGAAGTGAAGGAGCAATGCCTTATTAAGTTTTAGATTGGATAATATGTTTATGTGATATTGTGGAAATAAGTAGTTGTCACATATTACTTGGAAGATCTTGCTAGTGTGATTGCAAAGTTGTTCATTATTGTGTCAAGAATGTGTTTACTATTGAGAAGGGTGTAAGGAAGCATTCCATGATTTCTTTGCAAACTACAAAACTTGGTAAGAGGAACCTACTTTTTTGGTCACCAAGTTCAATTGAAGGATTTTAAAAGTGTTAGAGATCATCATGGAAATAATACATGTTGCACACAAAATATAGTTGTGAAGATGACGATTACAGGAAAAAGTTTGCAAAACTAGGATAAAGGAAAGAAGGTACAATTTTGTGTGGTGGAGGAAGTGTATGAAGAACTAGTTTGATGTTTATATGTTGAACCCTAAAGATGTTCTTCTAGTTATTAATAACATATTTTCTTTGCATCTGGGGTCTCTAATGTAGGACCATCCTAGGGTAATCAAAAATCATGTATGCAGGGGCTTTGAGCTCAGATTTCTGGAGTTATGTTTTGTATAGTTGGGGATGTATTTAAGGCACATTGGGAAACCTTGTCCTAAGTGTGCATAATGACTGAAGATATTATCTTGTAGTTAGAGCCTTTTTGGTGACTGTTGGTAATGTGTTCCTAATTTATTGATAGACTTTGGACATTGTTTCTATGAGCTTCAATCTGAGGGATTTTTCATGTGCACTCTTATATTTGGATTGTTGGATGGAACATGGACCTATGTCTAAGTGTGCAAACTCTTATGTGGTCTTTTGAGTTAGTAATGCAATGTAAACTTGGGGCTTGTCCTAATTATTTAGTTATTTCATGTATTTAATGTTTTTTGCCAAGCTGACTTGTGGCTTCAGGGTGTATTTAATATGAGAGTTTTTATTTAATGTTACTTTCAAGGATGACTTGTGGATTGGATTAGTATAAGTAGAGGGTCTTTTGGAGTCTAGAGTCATCATTCATTGAGCATGGAGAAGATGGAGTAGCTAATAAGAGAGAAGTTCAATAGATATATTAGCTAAGTGTGGGCTTGGGAAAAAAGAAGGTTGCTTGGTGGCTTGCAAGCACAATTTTAGATTCTTCTTGGATTTTCTACTAGATTGTGGGCTTAGGCTAGCTAGAGTTTGGATCTTGTGAGATCTTGCAAAATTATTATTGTAACTTGTTGATGTATTTGGTCATAACCCAAAAGGCCTTGTAGTTGGGCATGTTGGGTGTAGATCTTATGATTCTATTATGAGAATTGGTGTTGTTTTGGATCTAAATCTATTTGTTATTGTTTATATTCTACTATGTGCTTATTTTTTGGTGGCTAGGTCATCTCCTTTGGGGATACACCTACCTTGTATTGTATCAATTGGGGGTTAGATAATCTCCTTTGGAGATACATCTACCTTTTACTACATCATTAGGTAAGAGGTAAAAAGTGAAAGGACATCCATTTATGGAAATTACTTTGAGTTGTCTTATCGTATAGGATTTCTATGTGAGAAAATCTCTTTAAATCTAACCCTCATAATTTACTTATGAGTTTTGTATTTTGAAAGAAGCTTATTTTAAGAGTGATCAGTTCATTCTCACCTTCAATATTAGCTATGGATAGTGCATGATAGGAGGTTCAAGAGGTTCAAAAAGGCTTATTACTATGAATTCAAGGTAATTCTTTCACAATTACTCCATTCAAGTTTTCATTTCTTAATGATTTTTCTTTGGGTATATTCAAGGTTGTGACTCCTTTTTAAGATTTGGAAAGTATGAAGTCTTCCCTTTATTTTTTGAGGAATGGTGTTAGTATGAATTGCAGAGGTCCTTTGCTAACTAATATAGATTTGAAGGAAGTTAATGTAGATGCTATCTATGATAAAGGTGCAATAAAATATAGCTTGTGAATTCATGGGTGAAATTATGGATAGTAGTTTAATGCAAGTTGTGGCCTTTCCCCAAGCTGCAATAAAACATGAACTAGTTTAGGAATGTGTCAACTATTATGACATCAGGTCACAATGTAGATGGTAAAATAATGCAAGTTTCTTGGTCTTGGTCACTAGAGATACACTGATGTTTGTGTTTAAAATACCCAATGAGACATTTTTCAATTTCACACTGACCCAATCCTATGCCAAGTTCAGTGAAAATCTTGACAAGGGCCACTCTATTATATTACATGATTGCACCAAAAACATTTATATGGGTGGTTCATAGCTCCCAAAGATTTTGAACAAAGATCACATGAAGTCTTATATTTATGATTTGGTAGTCTTGTTGCATAGACTCAAGGGTTCACCAAAGGCTTTTCTATTTGATGATTGCATGTTTCATTTCATTGACATCATACTAGAAGGAAAAAAATATCTAGATTGGGCTAAAATCATAGCTTCTTCAATGAGGGAACAATTCAAATCAACTCAAACCATTCAAAAAGATTAATTTATGCATTCCTACTTCATTTTGTGTTTGTCTTGTCCCCAATATCCCACCCCTATACCTATTGAACCTTGGGATAATAATATCATTATATACAATTATTTTCCTTCACTACAAAGAATTTGGGTTTTATCTAATTATAAGAAGGTTCATGATATTTTGCTAGGTAAACTATGTTTTTAACTAGTGGACAAGACAAAGGAAAGAGTCTCATTGGAATCCTGACAATTGAACCAAGTTTATGGTAGTTTTTTTATTCAATTCCCTAGGGTAACATATCTAATGGTAGGTGGTTTTGATTAAGAGCTCTAAAATTTTGGCAGAAATTTGCTAGCAACTTTCAATTATAACAAAGAGGTTCTTACCTAAAGATAAATGAGATAAATTGTTCCCTGTGAAGAGTGGTGAAATTTCATGCAAGAACATGGAAGATGCCATAAATATTGGAAGTGATTTGTGTTCTTTTTATTTCAAGACTTACCATTCTAGGAAAGATTTTGACAATAAAGATTTTTCCAGGAAATTTTTGGAGACTGGAGATCAATTCACACCCTTACCCCACCTAGAAGATTACTAAGAAGACTATTTGAGTGAAAGAGAAATTCAAAGAAGACATAATGCCAAGTTGGTATTGTCACAAGTCTCTACCTTCTAGTTGAAAGTAAACACCAAGGGAGTTCAAGAAGATAATTTTAAGGTTGTTGAATTTGAGTATCTGAAACAAAAATAACTTCCCCTACCTCCTATTGATTATTCAAAACTAGAGAAGGATGACAAAATGTAGAGAACTAGTAGCATAATTGAATGCACTAAAAGTTGTCTTCAATATAAATGAAATGGGGCACACTTCAAACTCAATATGAAGATGCAATTTAAGAAACTTCTTCCCCAGATGCTAACGTTATATTTCCCATTGGTCCTATAGGTAATAAAAAGAGTCTGAAGGCATTGGTTATTGAACCAACCCAAAATCAACATGTTGTGCAAAGAACAAGATTAAAAACTAGGTCCAAGAAATAGAACAAAATGACATCTCAGGAACAGACTCAAATAAATATTGATTCTTAAAAAGAATGTGATATGGGTTAAATGAACAATGAACATTAGGATCACATGACCTTGAACAATATTTCACAACTTTTGGATTCACAGAACATGCCAATGAAAGAATTGTCATGGACAAAACTTCCCCTATTAGTACCAAACTGGCTCAAACATTTGGTGAGTAAGAAGAAGGGTTGTGTACCAGTCTCTATTCTTATGAAGGATATGGAAAGAAAGTACATTGCTAAAACCCCAAATCCTATAAGGAGGAGTAATGTCACTCAACTAGTTATGGATGCTAAAATATGGGAGGTTATAATACATGTCACCTTATATAAGCCAAAAGATGCTTCTATAGGTCTAAGTGTTGGGGACTTTGAGATTAAAAAGGTGGGCCTAAGTGTACTAAATACGGAAACCAGTGAGCATTGGTTAGAGGAGTCTTCTTAACATATGTTGGCTCAGAAGCTGAAACAAGTGATCAACTTGATGGCCAAATACATGGAATCCTTATATGATTTTTAGGTTCTAATCATGGATTGGTGAATTTATGGATTTGGACACCATTTTCATCATTTATCATAACTATGAAATCAAATATGGGGTTGGACATAGTTGATTAGGGGCATAGCTCTCCCCTTCTTTAGGATAAAGTTGACATCACACGAAAGATGGCATTGCCAAATCACCAAACAATTTGTGGGTTTTGTAGATTTGGTAGTTTCAGGCCTAGATCTGAATTTTTTTGTTCATTTTGAGTAGTACACCATAAAAAAATCATATCCAAAGGTTATTTTTTAATCCCCATTATTGTTTTAACATATTTACTTATTATATCTACATTTTATTTCCCTGCTTTCATTACAATTATGGTTTTCAAGGATTTTTGCATGTTTGTGAACAAGTGAAGCCAAGACAAGATAAAAGAGATATGATAAAAAAATTTGGACAAGTGAAGGATATTGGTAAACTAAGTATATAATCAATACATTCAAATGATATTTTCAAATAGATGCAACCTTTAGCCTATTGGATTAGAATAGAGATCAAATAGACCAAGTTTAAGCTACCCTAATCATTAACCAAAACATGTTTCCAAGATAGTAAACCCGAGACACCAATCATACAAGATTTTATAGTGAACCAGGAAACACCAAGATAGCAATACAACACTTCTTACTAAACTAGGTGATATTTTAGGTTGATATAATATTCTAAAAATTGGGTGTGTGATGCTTCACAAAATAGCTAGACACCAAACTACAAAACTACCATACAATATTCTAGACTATTGTACAATATTTCTCAGTACTATTGGCAACTGAGAAAACTATAAGTACAAAATAACTAAATTTTAACTAAGAAACCTAATTCAAATTGTTTTTTTTTACAATTTGACAAGTTGAAGTTTTTTTACACAAGAAAACTCATTTGTGACAATAATTTGATACTTAAAAAACAAAAATTCAATAAGAAAATGTGATACATGCAATAGTCTTCAAGCAATCAGGCAAGGGAAAAAGAAACCTTGTATGATAGAAACACATGGGGAGGTCTCAAGAAAATGAAAATCTTGAAAATTTTATTGTCATGTGTATATTCAAATTATTTCCAAGGTTATTTGCACAAATGAAGACACATCAAGCAAGACCTACCTAAAGGATAAATATCTTACTCAATAACCTTTCTTGAAACTTGGTGCCCCCTTGCCACACACAATGTGTGTTGGAAATACAATATGGGAAGTAAAATCTAGGGGGGGTGTGGTGGGGTGGGGTGGGGTTGAATTAGTCCTTCAAATCTTTAACCATAAATTCATTCACCACACATCCATCTCACAATTTGCATGTAAACTACAATACCAAATTAAGCATATACATCCATATCATGAAAACAAATAAAAATTCACACATATGACACAAGATATGATTACGTAGAAACCCTCCAATGATAAGGTATAACTAGGGTGGGGATGACACCCAATCTTCACTACTCCAGTTGTAAAGCATATCCAATGAAGGTTACAATGTTTGATCATGAGATATGATCTACCCTGTGAAAGGTTTTCCCTATTAAAGGCTTACAAGATTGATAGATCTTACTTGGTTAAAGGATTTCAACACCTTGTTAGAAGTGTGCCTGGTTAAAGGACTTCAACTTACAATAAAGTGAGCACCCTGTTAAAGGATTTACAACAACCTATTAAGACTACTCTGTTAAGAGATTTAACTAATTCACCTCTTAGAATGTGTCAGCAATGATCGTGTAGTTAGCACTCTATTGCTAGATAATAGATCACCTCTTTGCATGTATCCTTGATCCTTCTTTAATTAGATGCATCACTTCTATCATCTAACTCTTTTCCTCTATTCTCCTCTAACTAGTTCTGCAATGTATCTCAATTCACAACTCCTTAGCCACCATGAATACTGTATTTGCACATGCAAAGTTCTCTCTTTGCTCATAACACATTCCTTTCAAAATTTAGGGTTTGTACTCCTTAAGAAGACCTAGGTGACTTAGGGTTAGGTATGAATCAATGATTGTGATTCATCCATCTAGCCACTCAATTCATCCCTTTAACTGATTGGTTGCATGTGTTTCATAGTAATTTGCAATTAACATTCATCCTTATCATCTAGGATTGCAAAACAATCCTTAAGTTGGATCCAAAAATGGTTTACATAATAGTTTGTGCCATTACAAACAACTATGTCAAAAAAAATTTACTTGGCATTTGAATTTCCTAATGCTAGGCATCAACTGCAACTTCAATGTTGTCACTCGGCATCTGAATTACTCGGTACATATTGAATGCTCAGCACTTAAGTGACTCAGCACTAACTATTTACTTGGCACTTATTGAGTAACTTACTCAACATGCACTATCTAAAATGTTATGCTTGACATGCATTAGTTGTTTGGCATGAACTAGATTCTAACTTTTAAATGACTTAAGTGTATAGACACTCATATGTAAAACCCAATCTAAGATCAACAAAGTGGTTTCCCACAATAGATATTGATTTTTATCATAGAGTGTTATTAGCACATCTAAAGGGACACATATGTTAATTCAAATTGTTGGGGGACCCAAATAATCCACTTAGTTCAATCCTACCCAAAGATATTGAGTGGCTAAAATAAGGTAGCTTCTGGCCTAAAGTTCTTAGTAAGGGTCTTTGTTCATAGCACCCCTCTTTCATCCAAAATAGAACTAGGGTCTCATAGCCACAAGAATATTCAAACTAGCAATCTCCCCATGGTCTCAATCTCATGGGAATCTAGACTAGATTGAATGAAGATATTATGTCCCTCTAAGACTTTAGTCTTTACCAAGGGCTATTGGAAAAGTGAAGTTCTCTTGTCCCCACTTGGGTCATTTCCATTGATATTTTTCCCTCGATGATAAGCCCTATAAAGGTAATGATCTCACTAAGAGATTAGACACAAAATGGATAACACAAGGAGGCCAAGATTTCAGATTTACCTCAAAGTGGAAAAGATCATACTCTCCTACTCCAAATACTTCTCCCAAACACACCAAGAAAAGTTAATTAAAGCCAATAAATTGTGATCTCTCCACTCACTTTCTTGATTCACACTAACGGGTCAAGATTTCTAATTTCCTTAGAAAGACAAGAGAATGCTTTCTTACCATCAATATGAAGCCTTAAAAATGAGTTATTAAATGCCTATAAAAATGAAATCTAACAACAACAAGAACAATGATATTCTTTTACTTTTTTGCTTTTTCTTTTCAATGTTATTCTTAATTCAAACACCTACAATACAAGGTAAGTACTTATAGTCAAAATAAAAGAAAATAACCTTACAAAACTACTTGTTAGGAGTTGTTAGAAACTAGAAGAGTTGAAATTAAATTAAATTTAAGTAAGCTAATCTATCAGCAATTGGAAGGAAACAGTCATAGTTTTGTACAATATTTCATAGTTCACCAAAACATCATACAATGTTTCTCTGTGAACCAAACAATATTTCATCCACAAGTGATAGAGAACACAATAATTGTATGACAAATCACCCTACTAGGGGTGATATTCTAGATAACTAGAAGATGATGTAATGTTACTAAGTGTCACCTTTAATATCTGAGATATGTGACCTAGTAGACCTATGAAATATTGTACGATATTACCTAGAGGAAAAAAATGACAAATCTGCAAGCTAAAAATCTGAGAAATGAGCAAGAAGTGGAGCTAGAAACTTGATTCAAGCTCCATGGTGGGTGCCAAAAATGGAATGGGGTACACTTTTATAAACTATTACACTTGAGAGAATCCATGAACTAGAGAGTCTCAAGAAGCGACTTATAGTTTCTTGCTTGTAACGTGTGAGGGAAATAAAAGAGATATTATGCTTGTGGCTCTAAAATGAACTAAGATATGTGACCCTTGCAAGGTTCACTACAAGATGGAAGATTCAATAGATTAAGAGAAATGAGATACTAATATCCAAGGGTTTCCAAGTAAAAATTCAATGCCAATGAGAGTAAACTAAGATGATGATGCAAGAGCTTAGTCTATGATGCAATGCAAGTACAAGAAGAGTAAATTTAATCTAAGTATAAGGAAGGTAAAAGAGAATCTAATAATGAAATATTACCAATCCCCTAATTAGGCTATGAAACTTAATCTCATTGAAATAAAGAAAATACTAAGCTAATATACAAACTAACTAAATGAGAATGCAAATATGAGTGTTCAAGTGCTCAAACATTAAATTAAAAGTTTACCAACATAACAATAACATTAAAGTGTAATATTATGAGAGAGTGAGGAGAGAGAATCCTTTAAAGAGATTTGGATGGTTAGATTTTAAGAGGTAAAATCAAGGGTGGAGAATTATTCTAATATTGATTTTGTGTACAAGATTTTCAAGAAGAAAAATCAATGGTTTTGTTTAAGAGGCAAAAGATGTGTGGAAGATATTAAGGGGAAAAATATATGGCACTCACCTTGGATAGTGTGCATTAAATGTGTAGACAAAAGTATTTTATTTTTATTTTTTAAATAAGGGGTTTTAGTCAATTAAAAGGGGACATTTCTTCTAATTAAATAAAGACTTAGGATAAGGTGATTAAACCATATGATAATTAAAGGTGGTCAAATGAATTATTAAATTGATTATTTGATCAAGGATAAATAGTTGATAAATTTACAAAATTTAATAAACATAAGATGTAGTCTAGCATAGAGATTTAAAATGTTGAAAAGGGTGCTTATAGTTTACTAGACCAATTTTGGGTGATTATAGCCATTGCCCCAAGCATACCTCTAAGGTACTCAAAAGTATTCTTATCCAAAGGTTTGGTAAAAATATATGTAATTTATTCCTTTATACTAATATATTTCAATCTGATTTCCTTCACTACTACTTTCTCTCTCAAAAAATGATATTTTATAACAATATGTTTTTGTTGGAAATATAAGGTAGGCTAGGTACTAAGAGGGGAGGATTGAATTAGGAACCAATAAATTTTTTAACTCACTTCACCAATTAATCCTTCATATATTATTATGATCTAATTGCATGCATGAAAGAATGAAAGCAATAAAACATTCATAACACTTTGACACAAGATATGGTGACCCAAAAACCTTCCAATTAGAAAGTAAAATTGGGGTGGGGATGATACCCACAAGCTTTAGTATGACAATATAAAGTTGGCCTATTAAGGCTTACAATTGATGACTTCTGATGATTTTCCCTATTAGGAGCAATAAGGACTACTAGGCCCACCTTGGTAAAGGATTTACAAACATATAGTGAATTATGCTCTCTATTAGGAGATTTAGAAAAAGATTGTTTAGTCCACCTAGTTAAAGGATTTGACTGATACACCTATTAGAATGAATTAGTGGTTGATCTCTAATCTTCAACTTTGATTTGCTGAATGAGATTCCTTGAATTGCAATGATCACCTTACTATGATAGATAAATCTTTTTTGTCCCTTATGCTTCTTGTAGCCTTCTTCAATTCACACTGATACACTTCATATTACTTCTTATTTTCACACTTGGATATGATACAATGAGTTACACATATATCAATCCAAATAATTATCTACTCAAGTTGACCACAATACAAAATTCATCATAATTCACAAAGTTGGCCAAACTATTGTAAGTTGGGTTTAGAAGAAAAAAATGGTGATGTTCTAACACTTAGAAACACTATTAATCCTCAAAAAGCTTTGGCACTCAATAGAAGTTGAAGCTCAGTCCATACTAATCACTTTGAATAGCATGAACTTGGCTAGTACTATGTGACTCGGTGAACACTAAGAAACTTGATAGATGTTGAATCACTCAGTTGACATTGCATGACTTGGTCAATACTAGATTCACTTTGTTAACTCTGTGAGCTCAATAGAAACTTTAGAACTTGGTTAACACTATAGATCTTGATTATCACTAAGATCTCCATCACTTCTACTAGATAACTTGGTAGACACTATTATGCTCAGGTTATACTGTAAACTATCTTAGGTGCTTAGTAGACAATATGAAGCTCAACGTGAACTACACTTTGACTATTGAGCTCAGTAGCAAATAAAAAACTTGGTTAACACTGTTGGATGAATGATAAACTAGGTAGAAATTATGGAGCTCAATAGAAATGTAACCAATTGACTAAGTGTCAAGTCAATAATAGAAAAATTGACCTTAATGTCAACAGTTTTTTCTTTGAATGTAAAACCAAATTCTTTGACATGTTTATTGTACTTTTCTTATCACAATGAATGATAAAAGTCTCAATTAATTCAATACCTATTTCCTTCAATATTTTCCTCATCCAAATGATTTGATTATGATTATTTGATCTTGCTCTTTACTCTAATTCTTTTGTATATTATGGTATGCAATCTTGTTTCTTACTTATCATGAAACTAATCTTCCTCCTAAGAAGAATGCACCACCACTGGTAGTTTTCTTATAATCCACATTACCTTCCCAATCTGCATCAATGTATGCATATAGAGTGAAATCATGTGATCTATCATACCATAGCACATACTCTAATGTACCCTTCAAACATATGAATACCCTCATTACTGCTTCTAACTATGTCTCTTTTGGATCTATTCAAAATCTTGCCACATTATCAACTACAATTTCTATATCTAGTATTATATGAGTTAGATATTTCAATCCTCCTATCATTGATATGTACCTTGTCTAATTTACACTAGGTTATTCATCTTTACTTGACAATTTGCAACATGTAACCATGGTTGTACCAATTGGCTTACAATTTTCCAATCCAAATCTTGTCAATAGATCCTTAAGATATTTAATCTAAGATATTAATATTACATCCTTACTCTTATTTATTTTCAGTCCCGATAAATATTTCATTTGACCAATCATACTCATCTCAAACCCATTTCTCATTTCTTGATAAAGTTTTTCACTTGCTTCATTATTTTGTCCAAAGATAATATTGTCAACAAATACTTCAATAATTAGTAATCCATATGAATTAGCTCATAATTACATTTTACCTTATGCATTAGCTTTCTTGAATCCTAAGCTTTCTAAGTGTTTGTTCAATCTTGCATACCATGCTCTAGATGATTGCTTTAGTCCATACAATATTTTTCTTAATCTATAAACCATATATTTATCTTTAGTTAATAAAAATCCATTAGGTTATTCAATGTAGAATTATTCTTCAAGTTCTCCATTCAAAAATACCATCTTAACATCCATCTTATATACCTTGAAATTATTGTTGGATACATAAGCCAAAAACATTTATACTACTTCATGTCTTGCAATGGGGAAAAATGTTTCTTCAAAGTCAATAACTTCATTTTGTGAGTATCCTTTACATAATAGATTTTCTTTGTTCCTTTATGCTTTACTTTGTTCATTCATTTTTTTCATGGATACTCATTTTGTTCCAATAACCTTCTTGTCTTTAAGCCTAGGGACTAGTTCTCAAGTCTTGTTCTTTTCAATATAATTAAGTTTTTCTCTCATAGCCTTCATACAATGTTCATCCTTGCATGCTTCACTAATTGTCTCAGGTTCAACTTGAGATATTCAACAAATTTCTTTTCCTACTTTGTTTCTTTTTATTACTTCCTTGTTTTTCTTCCAATGATTTGATTTTTATGATGATTTCTTACAATATACCTTGGTGCACTCTACTCAAGTGTCCCTTGTTCTATTATGATTTTAGTTCTTTGTCCTTTAGGTTCATCTCTAGGTTCCTCAATTTATAAATAATTATCTATCTCATACAATAGTTCCTATTATACTCTTTGACTTGTGTTATCTTCATTGTTAGAATCATAATCAAGAATCCTTTCTTGTATCTTGAATTTTCATCAACTCTCATATTATCACTTTCAACAATTGTTCTCAATCTTTGATTATAAAATCTATATGATTTTATTTTCAATGATTTACCAAGGAATATACCTTAACTACTTCTAGCATCAAACCTTCTTAATTCATCTTCTCTCTTGATATAACATTTTCTTCCAAAGATTTTAAGGGCTCCTTTGGTTGGAGGCATAAAAATTGGAAATTAGAATGGGGAATGGGAATGAGAAAGGACAATTCTAGTCCCATTTGGTTCACCTAGAATTTGATTGAGAAGGTGTTAATCTATTGTTTGGTTGTACAAAACTAGAATCAAGATAAGATTAAGTATATACATTGGAATTAACCATTTCTACAAAAAAACCATATTTTACTTGATAATAACATTTTTCATCTTGGTTTTCTCCATAAAATTGAAAGGGAGAATAATTCAATTTTCAAGTATCATGTTAAGGTTTCCAATCCACATTTTCCACTATCTTGATCAAAGGGGATTGGTCCTTTTCTATAGGTTTTCACTCTCATGCATAGCATCTTGTGACATCCCTGAGACTATAGGGTCAATTAAATTCTTCTTTTAATCCATCTCAAAAGTGGGAGGGATTAACCACCCTCTACACACATACGAGAATAGATGAATGACACTACAGTCTTCTTTGTGCATTGTAAAGAAGGTGCTCCAAGACTTAATCATAATCTAATCTAGTGGATTTTCTTCCTTTTGGTATGAGATCCTAGTTTTTCCTATTGGCATCTTGTATAATGGGGATGGACACACATTATTAGTTTCCTTTGTAATGTATCAACCTTTAGTTCTACATAACAAGGTGTTAGCATGAGTTTTGATGGTATTCATTTGGGGAGTATCCTAAGCATTGAAGAGCATATAGCATAATTAACATGTTGCATTCATGACTATGTTTGTCATTGATGACAACATAGTAGGTTTTTTGTGAAGACTGGTAGAATAGAAGAGAGATCGTGGTCATATAGGTAGATGTTTGATATTCAAGTGAAGCGTGATTAAGAGATGTTCAACATTATGTTATGATGACGAGGTTAAGTGTGCTTGACATAAGTCAAAGATGTACATAAGATATGTTTGATTTAAATATAGAAGTATAGAAACAAAGTACCTAATAAGCAGTTTATGATGATTGGATTGTATCTCCTAACTGAGATAGAATCATGATGTGCAAAGTCATACAATGATAGAGGATAGTTTGATGATGTCATCAGGAAGTGCACAAAGTCTAGAGTCACATGTGTGAGAAGTTGTAAAGACTATGAGCTGATAGTATTGTGTGATTGCAAAATAATTAATTATCTAAATCTGGTCCTATTATAATTAATTGAGAAAGCCTCAAGGCACACTTAAGGAATTTTTTTGAGGACATGGTATAAAAGAAAGACGTCTTTCTTGTTTGAGAAATGGAATGATGATTGAACAAGTGTGAAAAAGAGAAGAGTATATGGTAAATGTGAATAAGAAATCCAAGGGATTATTGGATGCAAAGTTTGTAATCTAGTATCGAGATCAAAAGAATAAAAGCAGAGTAGTCTGGTTGGCAGGACAAAAGAAGAAGAAATACAATTCATTTCTATTATTCTGAAAGGAATAATACAAAGATCATTTGGACAATGGATTCATTGGTCTTGCCCCTAAAGCTATTTGGAAAATGGGTCCATACCTTCTACAACTCCTAATAGGGTTGGAATCTCCTCATATGGATTCAAAGTCTCCTAATAGGTACTGATATTTATTGGATATTTTTATTGAATCTTAATAAGGTCCATTATCTAACTAGGGTTTTCCCTCTTATCAAGGGTTTTTCTAGTTGACACATCCAATATTATTGTCTATGAGTATCTTGTTATGGTTGTTGATTATATTTTTCATATGGTTAAGGATTTATAATGTTGATAATTGTGATAATAGTTAAATAACTAGTCCCCCCCTCTCATTTATATTGGTGGACTTTATATTATAACAATTGGTATCAAAGCCTCAGATCCTTGACAAGAAAGCTTAATAGCTTTGGGAGATCAATCATGAGTTACTTCAAAAAAGATAGAACTAAGTTTGATGGGGTTAACTATGATAGCCAGAAAGAAAAGATAAAGTTTTATTTGCTATTTATGGGTCCAAAATATTGGCTTTTGAAAAAAAGTAACAAGAATGTTATGGAAGAAAGCAAGCTTGAAGAGTGCAGTAAAGAAGAAAGAGATTTTTTTGTGTGCAATATGAGAGCTAGAGAAACCTTATTGAGAGCTCTTCCTAAGAATGAATAGAGTCAAGTAAAATCACTAGAAACATCTCATAATATTTTGCAAGCTTTAGAATCTACTTTTGAAGGAGATAAACACACACAAAGAATAAGATTACAAAATTTTACATGCTTATTTCAAGATTCTAAAATGTTGGAAGATAAATCTAAGAGAACCTATGTTGGTAGAATATTTGAGATTTTTTAAGGAATCAAATCATGTGGTGTATTTAACAAATAAGATGAATTTGTCTAGAAGATTTTCAAAACTTTGACACTGCCATTAAAGAAAATAGCATAAATGATTGAAGTACCAATACCTTGTACTAAGAAGTTTACTAAGGAGACTTTTCTTGGAAGATTGGAAGCAACAGAAGCAAGTTTGAGATACTCTGGAGAATAAACAAGATTGTAGACAAATTTTAGTGCCTTGAGCATTCATCCATGCTTATCTAGAAGTGCAATCACACATGGAGATTATGTTAGTAGCATCAGAACTAGATTTGAAGAGGATAGAAAGATTGAAGAAGGTATATAATTTCTTGTAAGAAGAGAACCAAATCATAAGAAAATATTTAAATGTTGGACTTGTAATGAATTTGTTCATTATGCATCTAAGTGCCCTACAAGAGGGAGAAAGTATAAAAGAAATTTTAGGCCTAGAAGACCTGGAGTTTTTTTTTATGCAAATGAAGATGATAAATTTGAGGAAAGAGTACAGAGTGAAAGTGATGATGAGCTAGGATTTGTAGCCATAAAAGAAGATAAGCTTGATAAAGATGAAATTAGAGAAGAAAAGGCTCTAGTTTCCAAAGTTGAAAAGAAATTTGATTGTATTATAGATATTGGATGTTCACGTAATATGACTAGTAATATGAACAAGTTTATTAAATTTAGAAATCATGATGGAGGTATTCTTAGGTTTGGAAACAATGCGGCCTATCACATCAAAGGGATAGGATCCATTACTCTTGATGGAAAGAATAACATTGATGATATTTAATTTGTTGATGTTTTAAAGCATAACTTGTTGATTGTTGGATAGTTGATGGATAAAGGTTATCAGTTTCAACTTATAGAGAAGACTTGTATTATCAAAAATAAGGATGTTATGATGATTGGAACAAGTACAAGATCTAGAGGTAATGTATTTCAATTGAATCCTACTAAGATGACATGCTTGGTTGTAAAAGTGGATAATAGTTGGTTATGGAATAACAAGTTTTGTCATATAAACTTTGATAACATAGTGAAGGTTAGTAGCACATTTGTAGTTAAAGATTTTCCTAAGATCATGAAGCCTACTAATGTTGTTTGTAAAAAATGTATTGTGGCTAAGTAGAAGAAGGTATCATTACCTAGCAATAAGTTTACTACTACAAAGAAGTTGGAAATTTTTCATATAGATTTGAGTGGCCCCACCAAAACAAGAGGATTATATGGAGAAAGGTACCTTATGATTTTTGTTGATGATTTAACTAGAATGATATGGGTAGCTTTTCTTAAAGAAAAATTGAAAGCATTTGAGAATTTTAAGGTATTTAATAATAGAGTTGAGAATGAATCTAATATTAAGATTAAATGTTTGAGATCAGATAGAGGTCTAGAATTTACATCTAGAGAGTTTAACATGTTTTGTGAAGAAAATGGAATTAAGAGATAGTTATCATCTCCTAAGACCCCTGAGTAGAATGGGTTAGAAGAAAGGAGAAACAACTCAGTACTAGAAGCAACAAGAGCAATGATGTTTAAGAATGATGTATCCAAGACATTTTGGAGAGAAGCGATCAGTACAATAGTATACACCATGAACAAAGTGCAAATTAGAAAAGGTACAAACAAGACTCCCTATGAATTATAGTTTGGTCATACACCTTCAGTAAAGTATTTCAAAAAAATTGAAAGTAAGTGTTACATAAAGAGAGATGATGATGTTGGTGAGTTTGATCCAAGAAGTAATGAAGGTATGTTCCTTGATTATTAATTGAAAAGTATAGCTTACAGTTATTTTAGTCATAGAACAAAGATAATTGTTGAATGTACAAATGTAAAAGTTGATGAAAAGTTTGGAATTAAGGAGAAAATGATGGATTACTACTCTAATGAGGAAGAAGACAATCCTAGAATTGTTAGAGAAAATATATAATTTTTCTTTGAGACTAACAAAGACTTGCAAAATGATATATAAATTGTTGAGCAAAGAGGTGAATGGAGATCTGAACCAAGAGTTGAGATAACAACTCCTACACCTAACAAGAACTTGGTAAAGAATCACCCTACAGAGTAGATAATTAGAAGCAAAGAAAAAGGAGTAATGACAAGAAATAGAGTCAATGAGGAATTGTGTTTAATTTCTCAAGTATAACACAAGAGTATAGATAAGGCATGCAAAGATGATCATTGGATTCAAGAAATGAAGGAAGAACTAGATAGATTGTGAAAAATGACATATGGGAATTGGTTCCTAGACCAAAGGAAAAAAAATGCTATAGGAACTGAATGGGTATTCAGAAACAAGATGAATGAACAAGGTGAAGTTGTGAGAAACAAAGCTAGGCTGGTATGCAAAGGTTATTCACAACAAGAAGGAATCGATTATGGAGAGACATATGCCCCTATAGCCAGAATGGAATTAGTAAGAATGTTTCTAGCTTATGCAGTAAATAAGAAGTTCAAAGTGTATTAGATGGATGTCAATTCAGCCTTTCTAAATGGAGAACTTGAAGAAGAGGTTTATAGTGAGCAGCCTGAAGGATTCCCTTTAACAAAAGACAAGGATATGGTATGAATATTAAAGAAAGATCTATATGATCTAAAGAAAGCACCTAGAACTTAGTATGCAAGGTTGGACAAGTATTTGGAAAAGATTGAATTTTCTAAAGGTATGAAAAATGCTAACTTATATTTAAAAGAAATTGAGAATGGTTTATTGATCATTGTGAAGAATGAATTTGAGATGAGCATGATTGGTGAAATGACTTTTTTCTTAGGTTTATAGATTGTGCAAAATAATGATGGTATTTTCATTTCACAAGATGAGTATTCGAAAGACTTGTTAAAAAGATTTGTCTTGGCAAGTTGAAATCTTGTTGGTACACCAATGATAACTAGTCACAAGTTATCTACAAAAGATAATACACCTATAGTTGAGAAGAAGAAGTACATATCAATGATTGTAGGTTTGCAATATCTAACTCGCACTAGACTAGATATAACAAATATAGTTGGGATTGTAGCTAGATTTCAAGCTAATCCTAACAAGTATCATTATGTAGTAGGAAAGAGGATATTTAGATATCTGAACGGAACATCTAGTCATGGGATATGGTATGACATATCAAGTGATTTCACTTTATGTTCTTATATTGATGAGAATTGGGCAAGCAATATGGATGACTAGAAAAAGCACTAGTGGTGAAGCATTTTTCTTAGGAGAAAGATTGGTTTCTTGGCTAACCAAGAAATAAGATTGCATTTCATAAAGTACACCAAAAGAAAAGTATGTAGCATAAACAAATAGTTGTAATCAAGTTATGGATGAAACATATGTTTTAGATTACGATAAAAGTAGGTTTTGAAGGGACCCTGAAACCCTTTAACAACTAGAGAAAAGATATAGCAATAAAACCACCAAGAAAGAAGTCCTAAAACCAACAACAAAATCAGGTTTTACAGGGACCTAAAACCACAAACATAGTCCAAAAAAAGGGAACCCAAGTTTTATAGGGACCGAGAACCACTAAAATAGTTTAGACCAAAAACTAGTTAACAGGACCAAAAACCAATACCAAGTACCACATCCAAAAAATATGACCAGAATAGGACAAAACCAAAGAACAAAAACCCAAGGAAACTATTGCAACTTTGTAATTATCTTGATAGCCTCTTTACCAATCACAATAGTATCCTGGATGGAATCAACAGCCGAAGTAGCATCATCTTTCAGGGCTTTCTTCCTCGAGCTCTGCCTTGTTCTTTTGCTTGGACCCTCAAGAGATATAATTTCTTTATTGACTCTTTTTCCAAGGCTCACAACAATAGCATAGATACTAGATGTGACCTATTCCATCCTTGTTCCACTTTCCTTGATAAGCATTCTGAGATTTTGCTCATAGTTTTTGAGTTTATTAGGAATATCTTCCATTTTCTCTTCCAAATGGCTGATTTTGGCACGGTCGCTATCTTGGATGTGTTGCAAAGTTTCCACTTTCTTCTTCAGCCCCATCAATTCATTATAAATACAAGAATCAACATGAAGAATGGAGTCAACTTTGAGCTTGGTAGAATGTTGGAAGGAGAGCTTGGTTTCCCTCTACGGAGAATCAGTGGTACCATCTGTAAACTCATGAGGAGGGGAGCCAACCATATCATGTTCCTCCCTATCCATATGTTCCTCCTCCCTAGTCTCAATAGGAATCTCATTCTGAACAAGCTCCTGCTTGTCATGACCTCTAGTCTCTATAGAAGGTAAGGTAGGTTTAACCATTTGATCCTCCTCTCTCACCTCAATAGGATTCATAATAAGAATATCTTTTTCTTTAATCCCTCCACCAGAAACAATCTGAATGTCCTCCTTCTTAGGGTTGCTCTATTATGAATTTCCTTCACTTATGTCTATCTCATTCCCTTTCTCAATTTTTCCTTTGGTCTCTAAATATCCTTCCAAATTTGAGCTAAAATCCCCAACATCCATACCATCCTCTTCCTCATAGATATCATTCTCTTAGCTAACAATATTCTCAAACTCAGAAACCTCTTCCACAACTTGTTTCTAAGTATTAGAGGGTTTACATTTGGATTCCTTTTCTTTTCCTTTTACACTGCTCTCCTTCTTAATGTTATTTAAGTGAGAATCCTTATGTTTTTTAGAAGGGGTAGAGGATATATATTTATTTTTACAATAACCCTTTATGAGAAGAATTAGACCTTCATGCAAAATAGGATGAGACTCCTTCTTCCTATGAGCATGCAAACTTTGAAGCAAAGAAAATTGCATATAGAAAGGGAAAGAAAGTCTATCCTTATGCCTGAAATGATTTAGAAAAACAAAATGAAATCATATATTGGGATAGAATTTTTAGAAATGGATGAAAAATATGTTGAAGGATATTGAGATAGAATTTTCAGAAACTGCTATCATATATTGTGATAACACAAGTATAGTGAGTATGTCTAAGAATCTAGTATTGTATTCTAAGACTAGGTATATATCTATTATCATGGTTTAAGACATAAGGTTATAGAGAAAGAAATCATATTGAAGTATGCCAGTACTAAAGATCAAATTATAGATATCTTTATGAAGTGTTTGCCTAAAGATACATTTGAGTACTTAAGAGGTATGCTTAGGGTTATGCCTCTAACTACTTTTCAGTAGATTATTGAGGGATTGCATCATTATATTGGTACAAATTACTATTGTTTGACTAAACTAAATTCAGATGCTTCTTGTATGGGTGAGTATCTAAGTTGAGTAGTCATCAAGGAATATTGGTATATAGTTTTGAATAGTTTCTTTGGATACTTGAGCTGATTGAAGACTTGGAAAAGATGATTGACATAATGAATCATTTTTCCATTGATGTCAAAGGGGGAGAGCATGTGCATGAAAAAAATCTCCTTAATATTATGGGGGAGAGATTGCATAGAGAAGAAACATGTATGGGGGATAAGATTCTCTAATGGAGGAAAGATTAAGGTATGGGGGAACAATTGAGATCTTCTATGAGGGAGAAGCTATGAGTTATTCAATGTGAAAAACTAATGTCAATCCTAAAGAGAGAGTTGAAGAACATAGCAGTGTCCTAGATGTTTTCAAATTTTACTAATATAGATGATTTGAAAAGAAGAAAACAATAATAGTTGTAGTGGAGTGTTGTTTTTGTATTCTTCAAACTTAGATGTTTTTCATCTATGTTTCCATCAATGCCAAGGGGGGGATTGTTAGCACGAATATCCTAAGCATTAGAGAGCATTGTAGCATAATTGACATGTTGCATTCATGACTATGTTTTTCATTGATGACAATATAATATGGTTTCTATGAAGATAGGTAGAATAGAAGAGAGAGATCATGGTTGTACAGAAAAAGGTTTGATGTTTAGGTGAAGTGTAGTTAAGGACATATTCTATATTGTGTCCTAATTACGAGGTTAAGTGTGTGTGGCATAAGTCAAAGATGTACAGAAGATATGTTTTATTTACAGAGAGCAGTACAGAATCATAGTACCTAATAAGTCATTTCCGATGATTGGATTACATCTCCTAGAAAATACAAAATTGTTATGTGCAAAGTCATATAGTGATAAAGGATAGTTTAATGATGGTGTCACGAAGTGTGGAGAAATTATAAAGACTATGAGCCAACAATATTGTGTGATTGTAAAATAATTTGATAATCTTAATGTGGTCCTATTATAATTAATTGGGAAAGCCTCAAGGCTAACTCAAGGAATTGTTTGAGGACATGATATAAAGGAAAGATTTTTTCCTTATACGAACAAGAGCAGAGTATTTGGTAAATGTGAGTAAGAAATTCAAGGGATTATTGGATGCAAAGTTTGTGATCCAGTATTTAGATCAAAAGAAGAGAAGGAGATAAGTTTGGTTGATAGGAAAGAAGAAGAGGAAGTACAATTCATTTTTATTATTTTGCAAGGAACAATACAAAGATCATTTGGACAATGGGTTCATTGGTCTTGCCCTTGAATCCATTTGGACTATGGGTCCATCTACCTTCTATAACTCCTAATAGGGTTGGAATCTCCTTATAGGGATTCAAAATCTCCTAATAAGGACTGATATGTACTAAATGTTTTTATTCACTCCTAATAGGGTCTATCCTCTAATAAGGAATATTTATATTATCACATCATTTTGTGGGTACCTTCCCCACCAAGGTTTTCTCTTTGATCAAGGGTTTTCCTAGTTAAAAAATCTAGTGTTATTGTTTATGAGTATCTTGTTATGGTTGTTTTCATATGGTTAAGGACTCATAAAGTTGATAATTTTTATATAGTCAGATATCTGATTCACCTCCCCCCCCCCCCCCCCCCCCTCTCTCAGTTATATTGTTACTATGTCAAAGGGTAATACATTTACTCTCTTTTAAAGTTAACATCCCTTGCATTCATCCTTTTAAGGTACTAATTTGTGATATTATGCAATCTAATCTAAATTTTAAGTGAAATATGTAATAGAGTTTATTTTAGTGACAATTCAACTCAAAATTAGTCTATCTTAATGCTTCATCAAGGAATTTTCTTATATTGGAATTCTTCTCTTTGGGATCTAACCACTTCAAGGAAAAAAAATTATCCACAAGAATTTAATTTTAAGAGTTCACTCTCTATATGAATTTTTAGGATAAATTGTTAGGGTCTTTACTAGTTTGTTTTGATTATTCTTGAATATTGAAAATATTTACTCATTTTTCTAACTCTCCAATGGAATTATCAGCCAATACATGCATGATTGCAAACTCTATAGCTACTCCTGGCCTTCTATTTAGGAAATTGCACCCACTTTCTTCTCAATTAATGTTTTCAAGAGAATATTTACTAGGAAATGTGAGACATGGGCTCTAAAATAGAGACTCGATTCTCTAGCAATTGGTGTATGCATTCTCGTCAAATCATTCTGTTACGAAGTCCATCTAGGACTCTTCCCAAAAATAGATTTTCTAGCGGTTATAAAGAAAAATAATGTCCAAAGCACCATCCCTATCTATTTTATGAATCATCTACATATCAACCACACTCTCTCCCTAATTCCCTAATTTAATACAACCCATAACATATTTCACTACAACACCCAAAAATGCTTTATCCCTTTCAATACAACTGGGGACCTAAAAATAGAATACAATTTGAGAAATTTATGTTGGGAATATGAATAGCCTATTCCAATAAATTTATTTATTTTTGGAATGGAAATAAGCTCAATTTAGGGTAAAAATGGGAATATGCATTCCTATTCCTGATTTTGATTTGACACCCCAAACGAAGAATAGAAAACAAATTCTAATTTTCTATTCCTATTCTAATTTTATTCCAGAAACCAAATCATTCCTAAAGTATTTCATAGTAGGAGTATGCCCAAACCAAATCTAAAAATTTATCTTACTAGTGCTTTGTCCAATATGTACTATTTTCATTGTATAATTGTAGTCTTAACTACTTCTCTCCAATAGATATATGATAACATTTCGTGAAAACCCATACTCTAGCAACCTTATTTACTAATATGTTCCTTCCTTTTTCTATCCCATTATGTTGTGGTGTCTTAGGTGCTAAAATTTGTCTTTTAATTCCATTATATTCAAAAAAGTTATTGAACTAATTTGATATGGATTGTCCGCCTCTATATGATCTCAAACATTTTATCTTCAACCCTAATTCATTTTTTACTCATCTTGAGTAATCTAAATTTCTCATAAGCTTTTTATTTCTCTTTAAGAAATGTTACCCATGTCATTCTTCTAAAATCATCAATGTAACTAATAAAGTACCTTTCACCATAAAATGCTCTTATTCTTGTAGGACCACATAGATATGTATGCACAATCTCCAATTTTCATGTTGTAGTGAATAAGTTTCTTGGAAAAGATTTCTTTCTCTATTTACCTATTACACATATCTTAAAAACCATGTTAGAAGGTTTCACAATCTTAATTAAATCCCTTATTGCATTAGTGTTATTGCTCTACACAATATTGTCAAAGTTTATGTGACAGAATCTCTTATGTCATAACCAACTCATCAATCTTAGCAACCAAACATGTCATCTTAGTTGGATTCAATTGAAATACATTACCTTTATTCCTTACACTTATTCCAATCAAGTTACCATCCTTCACTTTAATTATACATGTCTTCTTAGGGAATTGTAGAAGATATCCCTTATCAACAAGCTATCCAACACAAATGCAGGATATACCCTAAAAAAAAAAATGCAAGATATATCAAGGTACTTTGATCATCTTAGTAAGATAGGAAGGGTGGGGAGAACACTAGGTCAACACATTGATAGACTATCAAAGGTTATTGGTAATGTGAAAGAAGTAAAGAATTTGATGAAGCATGTGCCAGCTGTTGAAACCAAGAATAGGAATTTAGATCAATTAGGCAAAGATCTTCAAAAAAGGATGGATGGTATAGATACTAGAGTTAGTAACATGGATAAAATAGCCAAGAAACTGGCAAATCAAAACTACATTATTTTGAAAATTTTGGTGAACAACTTTGACACCCTATTGAACAAGTTAGAGTAGAGTAAAGGCCAAGACTCCCATGCAGTGAATGAGTACCAGGGCCTAAGAAAACACACAAGGGCTAATTCCAAGAATAATGAAGGAGCGTGATCAAAAAATTTGGATGACATGAAAGCTTCTATGGAAAATATTAACATCTTGGCAGACCAAGCAGTGCACCTTTTGAAGACTCTGTAGTTGTCCAGGGGTTATCTTTTTGCTTTCCTTTTGCTATCTTTTCATGCATAGTTGTATTCTGGCCTCTTGTTTTTTGGCTTTTTATATATGTTCCTTTTTGGCTTTGAGGCCTCCTATTCTTTGAACTTTTATGTTCTTGTTTCTCTAAAAACTTTGTTAAAGGTTTCAGGTCCTTTAAAACCTATTTACGTAATCAAAACAAGTTTTCCAACACTAAAAAGATTATGTTTCAATCCATCAAAAAAGTAGACATCCTTAGTGTTAGTTTTTGCATCAATTTTTATAGATCAATAAGGTACTTTTGACTTATCACTTCATTTAGAGTCTTAAGGGCTCTATCATTGAGGATTTCAGTATGCACCTATTGGAAAGTTGGCTAATATCAGTGTATAGGTATTGTAATTTATTGAAATTTTTTTTTCAAGAAAGGTCACTTATTACAAGGATAAATTTTTGGTATAATATGATGAAGAAATTTCCCAATTATAACTAGGAACAACTATCAACAATTCATATAGTTTTAGTCAACAAACTTCAAGAGAAGCAAATATATGGCCACAATTTTGATATATGGTAGAATCATGAGTATAAATGATATGTCTATATTTTCTTAAGATTGCATGTTAGTTGGAATGAGATTTTAGTGAATAACATAAGGTTATTATGTTATTTTAGATACATAATATATGGTAATGAATGGATAATTGGGCTAAGGAATTGAATTATCTTGAAAAGTAAAGAACTTAGTAATGTAGAGATTGTAGACACTTAAATCTGATTACACCATTTTAGTAATCTTATTTCATTACCTTCTAGGGAATTATTTATTAATTATCAAATATTTAATTAATTTATGTCAACCCCTAGTTAATTAATTTAATTAATTGACTATAGCCTAATTAATAATTTAATGGAAAACTCATAGCTTGATTATTAATTAATTCCTTTTCCTCTATTAAAATTGAATACATACATAAACCTATTCAAATTTGATTCCCTTTTCCTCCTTTGGTTTTATAAATCATTTAAATCAAATAAATTCTCAAACATGAACCAAACACCTAACTCAAAAGCTCAAACTAAAACCAACCCATTCACCCATACTAATCCATCCATTTGCCTAACTAACCTCACATAATTACCCAACCCAGTTTCCTTAATCTAACCCCTTCTCTTATCTCCTAATCCACTCCCATAATCCCACCTTAATCATTTGCAAAACTTGAAACATGGATTAAGAAATCTTAACCCACATCACAGTCCACCCTAATGTCACATCCCTCACATCCTCACCCAATGCATTTAATGCTCCTACAGAGCATTTAATGTTTTTTACACATTTCCTTACAATCCTGCATCCCTCATAACTCTACCTTGTCCCTTAAAATTCCACAAAATGGTCACATTCCTCCATCCTCTCACACTTACTCTCCCTTTGACAAGTGTCACCTCTCGGTTGGCTCTAAACAAGCACAATCACATTATTCCTTTTTAGGACATCCTAGCCCTTCTTCACCAAGTTCTCCATCTCACATCTTGTCCATCCATTTCATTACCCCTTGGCCTATAAATTGGCCCCTTCCCCTCTCACAATTCATCCACCTTGCATTGAAAATTTATAATGTTATTTTCAAAGTGTAAGAACTACCAAAATATCATTATAATAAAAAAATCCAATCAAACCTACATTGTTAAAACCTTCATTGACCTCCATACTTGATCATAATCCATCACTTAAAGCTTGAGCACACATACCTCCATCTATTAGACAAATATTCTTCACATTGGAGCTACTTGAAGGAGTAAGGTTTTCATCTCATTTGGTTTCTTATCAGTTTCATTGTGAATGTATTCTCACAGGTGTTAATTAGTTATTTATGTTGAATGTGTTGTTTAACCTTTGTATTCATTGACTCTAATAATCTTAGGTGATGCATTTTGGAAAGCCTCATGGGACTCCACTTTTGGTTCATTCTAATGTCCATTACTTGGTTTTTTATCATGTTAAACTAACCAAGTCATCTAATATTTTGTGTGTTTTGACCTTTGAGTTAGGTTTTCTAAAATTATTTGCAAGTTGTAGGGATAGATAAATTTGACACTTTCCTAGACATATTATTGATGTTTACATAGAAAACTTCAAAAAAAAAAGATTTTTGTGATCCCACAACTGCAAGATTGAAGGAAAATTCCTATGAGAATGCAATCCTGCAGTGGAAAGAATGTTGCCTCAATCTAATCCCCTTCTATCATGTGTCATTTTCTTTCACTTTTCTCACACTTCTCTCTTTAATTCTCATTTTATAGGAATTCTTGTATGACCCTACAAGAACATGAGTACAAACAACGACATCACTCTATATAAGCTTTTTGGCAAAAGTTAAAACCGCAATTTCACCAGTCAAACCTACAATCACATTTATCTATGGGAACTTTTCATGACCACGAGGGATCACTTTGTAAATAATTCATGTGTTGCCTATTATTTTATTATTTTCTCTATTTATTTCACTAGTTTTATGATAGCATTCCCACAATTGTTGAATTCATTCTCGTGTTGTGGGTTTTTCTGTTGAACCCTACGAGATCATAACCCTTCAATTAATCTCTCTATTTGGGAAGTGTGTAGGAGAGGAGCTTGGAGTACTTGTATTTTCTATTATATTTTAACTCATAATTTCAATTTGGGCTTAAAAATTCACTACATATAAGTCTTAAATGCAAAGGTTAAACATTAAACAATGAAAACTTTCACACTTCAATTTTGGGAACTTAAAAGCAACCAAATCAATCTTGAATGCTCTTTAAATTTCAAAAGTTTTGATCAAACATTTCAAATAGGGAATACAATTAAGTAATCAAATCTTGAATGATTAGAGTTAAAAAGAATCGATGCAATGAACACTTTCTTTTGGGCCTAAAATGAACATCACTCAAACACTTTATATTGGTGATTAAAAAGAACTCACTAAATTTTGAATGTCTTAAAGTTAAAATTCTCTTATTCCCATCTCTTTTCAATGCTTTCATGGTTGATTTATTAAGTTGACACTAATTTCTTATGTTGACATACATTGTCAAGTTGGAAAGAACTTTGCATGATAAAACAAGTGTCTTCAATCATAGATAGAAAACCTAAAGCTTGAAATTGGAATGAACCAAATATCTTATGTGTTTTAAGATGTGTTTCTTAACATGTATTTGAGATATCTTTATTTCTTGTTGTTAGGATTAACCACAAACAAAAATAACAATCACATGCAAATATAACCAATATCATTAAATAATAAATTGCACAAAGAGAACATGAGACACAAAGATTTAACATGGTTCACCCAATCCCTGGGCTACGTCCACCAACAACAAGTCTAATATTATTATTATCCAATGATTACAATTTACAAACCCTTATAGCTCAATTCCACCACAAGAAGCTATAATATCATCATAGATAATGAAATCCCTAACCCTGAGCCATTTTATACAAGCTTTTTCCACTTACAAAATTAGGGTTAGAATAAGTCATCCAATAGAAAAATAGTAGTTGATGCCTTTTACAATAGTAGTCATTTTTGGCTTCGAGGGAGTAGCAACCAAAAAAATGTCATAGGAGCATTGCCCCTTGACTTTACCATGTACTATGATAGGGAGCACACCTGTGGCACTACCCCCAAACCCTTGTTGAAATAATTTGGGGGTAAACTAGTGCCAAATAAACCTCTAATTTTTATTAGGCTCCACATCACAATAATCTCTTACTTGGAGACTTATCAAACTCCACAATAATAACTTCCTACTAGGATACTGAACATAGTATTGCTGAACCTATAGCTCCCACTCAAATATCAAACCATCATGGATTATGTTGTTCTTTTATTCCATTTAGTTTAGAGGACCGACTAAAGTTGAAGAGGAGTTTAGCTTCTCCCTTATTACTACCTTTCTAAATATAAGTGTTAGACTATCATCTATATGTATCTTCTCCATCTTTAACTTTCCATCATCCAAAACTAACCAAATATAATGGTACCATGATTGTATGTTTTTTGTCTTTCAATATTAAGATGAATGAAACTTTGGCTATCTATAAACAAATAATTATCCCTCTGTGGGTTTCCCAATTCTTCCATGAAGAACTAAAGCTATATAATCTCCTTGGTTGCCTCTATAGCAGCAACATACTCTACCTTTCTAGTAGATAAAGAATTAAATTTCTACAATTGAGAAATCCAACTCACTGCAGGACCCCAAAATGGGCACTACCCTCAAACCCTTGTAGAAATAATTTGGGGGGAAATTGTATCAAATATACCTTAGGTTCTGATTAGGCTCTACATCACAACACTTGCAAAGTAGAATCATTAAATATGCCATGCGTGTGCCAAAGTTATTAGCAAGACTATCTACAATAACCTAGGAGTGCTTCTAGAGAGTTTTATCCTCCAGGAAATGTGCATCCCCTTAGGAGACAAGCTCAAAATAGTAAAACCCTTTAGTTAGTATATAAATGAGAAGTAAGTTAAAATTTTTCTCAATCCACACAAGTTTGGGCACTACATATATGATGGTAAAGTTAAACTTTTTCTCAATCCACACAAGTTTGGGCACTACATATATGATGGTAGTCTGAGGTAGAGAAATGAGTTCCTATGGTTTTAGCATGGTTAGAATAGACTGTTAAGTAGGTTATGTGACTAACAACCATTTGGGAGGGCTCCATAGATTTTATTACAAACCAATTAGTATTCACCCTATTATCCTTGCTATGTTACTCATGATGCAAGAGAATATAAGGCTTCTCTAAAGTTACCTGACATATGTGTTTTCCCTAGTAGAGGCATAAGGCTACTTGGATTTCATCCCAAAGATTTGGTGTCCTCACAAAAGGGGGACTTCTATTTTTGATACCTTCAAGGATCATTGACATTTAGTATTGTTGATTGACTCTTGTATCGACATACCTCTTAGATTAAGAAGGAAATATCATAGTAGATCTAAAAAACATCAAGAAGGGCTCCTCCTAGCAAGCCTAATGAATAACATATTGAAGCCAATTTTACCTTAGGGATAAAGTGTGCTTGAACTATATTCTTTGTGACTAGACCATGTGAAAAAAAAATTCAAAATATACACATTGTTTATTATCAAATCCTTTTGCTAAAGAGATCACTTTTTTGTCTCTCTCAAAGTTGTCATGTCCTTTGAGGGACTCTTTTCTCACAAAATCCTATCTACTATTAGTGAGTCTTATTTTTTTTTCCAAAAGGTTGTTATCAAGTCCATTTGAAAAAATCCTAGGCCTACTTTGTTCTATTTTACCTTTTACTTCAACCAAAGTTATTGCTTCATCCACTAAGAAGATCATTTTTGCTCACTTAGAATCATTTACTATCCAAGAGTTCATGTTTTCTAACCTAAGTAAAAGGCATACTTAGCATAGTCACTACTTGAAACCAAAATTTGAGAAAACCTTATAGAAAATAAGTGGAAACCTTATGTCAAACCAACCAAAACCTAAGTTCAAAAAGGTCAAACTCAAACAACCGGCACTATATAGAGAAATAGAAGAAGAACACAAAAAATACACACCCAATCCAAGGCTTTCTAAACTTGAAAATTTTGAGAAAGAAGGTATTGAGGTAGTCCTACAAATATAGTGGGATCAAATAGTTCAAAAGATGACCTTAAGATATGGAGTGAATCATAGTCTCATCAGCTACACTAGCTACACTTAATTTGATTAGGTCCATCTTCTGCCTTACACACTTTGCACTTATCATATCATAGTGTTGTCCCTTTAGAGTTATCATATAGTTCATTATCCACCTTAGAAATTTTGTAGATTCATCATCCTTAGATCATGATTTAGAAACCCATCCCTATCCAAATCAAATCCTAGATCAATACCCTTCATCATCCTCATCATCTTTGAGCATTTGGTGTCACTTTGTTAGAGTCATCCATCCCACATCCTACATCCATCATACCATCATTATTTTCCCTTTGACTACACTTTTTCTAGGGTAGAATAATTTTTTATTTGTATCCCTCATCACCTTGATCTATAAGTTGGGCTCCACATTTGATCATCACATGCCTTCTGAAGGGTCATTAGGCTATCCTAAATACTAACATGCTCTCCACATCTTGATCTTACACATAGGACATCACATATTTTACTTTGAAATCATGTTTCTAATACTTTAGGTCCCTTGGACATCATATCCCTAGTAGTGATATCCTTCATCATCCCCTTTTGCATCACCACCTGCACACCTATTGCACATCTTTAGGACTTAGGAAATCCTTGCATCATAGGTTAAGAATTATCACATCTTTAGAAAACTTAAAAGACATATCCTTGTATATTGCACTCACTACAATACCATATTGAATCTCACCCTTAGAATCATTATCTTTTTGTGGCACCTACCACACATCACAACAAGAAAAAAAGGAAGAAGAAAGGCATGGATCCTAGTCTTAGTGGTGGTTTGGCTGGTACATAGCTAGACCAAATGGATTTTGTAATCACACATGGCCCACCTCTAGAGAATCTAAAAGATATGGTACCCTCACTATTAGACATAGATGCCTTTATAAATCAACCTGGGCATGCAACCCTTGTCAATGTCATCATAAATAGAAATAGAGAAACCATCATGGAAAATTTTCATAGAGATAAAATTGGTGCCTTTGACTTTGGGAGACCACCACCTTTGTGTTGGAAATATAAGAGGAGTAACTAAGAGGGAAGGGGTGAATTAGTAGCTACTAAAATAAATCCCAGATCCCTTAGATGTTAGTACAAAATACAAACTAAAAACTGAATATTGTTGATGCTTGGTAAACATGCATAAAATACTGAAACTTGATAATTACTGAATGTGCTCAATAAATTATTAACATAAAAAATTTAGATGTTATCTATGATTACCATTACTTTAACTTATTTGAAAACACATAAAAGAAAATAATGAACACATTTGACACTAGGATGTTAACATGGAAACCCAATTTGGGAAAAACCACCAATTGCAACTAGTTACTATTTTCACTCTTCTAAAGTGAGTCCTGTTAGGAGCCAACCCTATTAAAGGTTACAAAACACACTATTAGGTGTGACCCTATTAAATGATTTAATCACCCTTGTTAGAGGTCTTGAGACAATTCACTAGAACTACCACCTTGTTAGAGGATTTACAAATAGTTGTTAAGCCAACTCTATTAGGAGATTTAGATCATTGCTACAATGGTTAGAGAGTAACAATGAGATGACCTGATTTGAATGCAACTAAATTTTTTATTATAGATCTTTGTTCTAGTTTGTACTTGACCCTTCCTGATCAAATATAGATTTTCTGCTCCACAAAGATATTCTACTTATCCTTCAAATTTGTTTCCTCTCTTCATCTTCAATACATTCATAACATCTTCATACTTTTTCCTTTCAAATTCTAAACTTGACCTTGTATTTATATCTTTCATATTGTCAAGTTGGCTCAAATACAACTTAGAATAATTAATATTCATCACCTTTGTCAGCTAGAACCAATAGATAAATCAATTAAACTTAATATGCCAAAATAAGAAAATCATTCATTAGTCGACCCAGCTCAGTAGAAACTAACTCAAAAGAAATTTCCTGTATTAACCAATGGAAGCTTGGTTAACATTGCAAAGTCACAAAAATACTTTTGGCAATTGAGTGAGCTTGGTTAGCACTAGTTCCATCCAACTTTTCTTCATTAACTGAGTGAGCTCAATTAGCACTCATCTTCTGCAGTCTTTCCTTCAACACCTGAGTGAACTACCTTCTAAACTAGGCAACCACAAGAATGCTCAGTAGAAATAGAAAACTATCTTCACTACTCAAGTGATTTTGTCATATACTGACTAATAATGAGATGAAATTTGTGTAACATCAAAGAAAATGCACAATTAATCAATTGTATCGAACAATCTCCCTCTTTGGCAGATGACAACACAACATGTCATAGAAAAATAAAATTTTGGATTTATTCTTGAGAGCTCCCTCTATTAGTATGAGCTCTTCCTTTTAATAGATTCTCCCTCTGTCTACAACAAATTTTTCCAAGTTCATTCACATAACTTTTATCCCTCTTACAAAAAACTTCTCCTTCTTTGAAATGACAAAAATTTCTCAAAGATATGACAGTAAACTTCTCCCTCTTTGACAACACATGTCAAAGAAAACAACTTTTTTAATATCAATGTACCTTAAGTACTAATTCATTTTTAGTATGCCCTTATCAATTCTACACCAACTAATTGATCTTCAACTTAGCTCTTTTTGATGCTTCACTAAGCTTTATTTAGTGAGCTTCAAATAGGGGAATGACCCCTAACTTACCTCTTAGATAAAAAAATGCATCCTTGGGTAATGGTTTTGTGAATATGTCTGTAATCTATTCTTTTGTATTAACATATTCCAATTTGACTTCTTTATCTTGCACCAATTCTCTTAAGAAGTGATATTTTATAGCAATGTGATTTATTTTGGTATGCATCACTAGATTCTTTGATATGTTGATTGCATTGGTGTTATCACAATATATGACTATTGGATCCTTGATTTTTATCTTCATTCCTTCCAACAACTATTTGATCCAAACAATGTTAGAACAATTAACTGTTGTTGCTACATATTATGCCTCTGTTGTGGATTGAGATGTACAATTTTGCTTCTTGCTTGTCCAAGACACTAGTATTTTACCAAGAAAGAATGCTCCACTACTAGTGTTTTTTATGTCATCAATACTTCCTGCCCAATCAACATCAATAAATACTTTCAAGTCCAAATTACCTCCAAGTTTATACCATAAGCTATAGTCTTCAATATCTTTCAAATATCTCATGATTCTTTTGATTTCCATCATGTGATGTTCTCTAGGATTTGCTGAGAATCTTGCCACTATTCCAACTACTAGAGCAATATCAGGCCTTGTATGTACTACATACTAACAATTTTCTAATCATTGATCTCCATGTGGTCTAATCTACTTCTTTGGAATCATCATTCCTAGAAAGCTTATGTCTAGTAGACATAAGGGTTCCAATGTCTTGAATCTTCCATTCCAAACTTCTTTAGTATCTCCTTGATATACTTAGATTGATTAAAGTAGACACCATTTTTGTTCTTCTATATCTACAATCCAACAAAGAATTTTATCTCACTAAACATGAACATCTCAATCTCTTTACTCATTTCTTCTGAAAATGCTTTGCACAAGTCATCATTTCCTGTAAATAGAGTATCATCAACAAATATTTCTGCCAACAATCTTCTTGTCTGGTCCTTCCTTGATATACAGACTACTATTATCACTTTTTCTTTGAAAGCCAATCTATACCAAGTAATTATGAAGTCTTTCATACCAAGCTTTGGGAGCTTGCTTAAGACCATATAATTCTTTGTGTAATTTGCAAACCATGTCTCTTTTGCTAGGATCTACAAAACCTTCTGGTTATTCAATATAGACTTTCTCATCAAGAATGCAAATTTAACATCCATTTGATACACTTTAAATCCTCTATGTGTTGCATATGCTAGTAATGTTATAACACCTTCTAGTCTTTCTATAGGAGAAAAAGTCTCACCATAATCAATACCTTCTTCTTGAGAATAGCCTTTGCACACCAATCTTTCTTTGTTTCTTGAAACTTTTCCATCTTCATTCAACTTATTTTTGAATACCCACTATGTACCAATTACATTTTTATCTTTGGGTCTAGGAACAAGGGTCCAAGTTTTGTTCTTTTCTATCTATTTTATCTCTTTATTCATTGCATCAATCCAACTTTCATTACCCATAGCATTTTAAACATTTCTTGGTTCAAATTTAGCAAGTAAACATATACCTTTTAATTTTTTTCTTGTCATTGTTCTATCAAATTTGTCTCTAATGATCTAATTAGGTGCATGCTACCTTCTGACATATCTTGTTAACATAGGCTCTTTTGGATTTGAATGAGTTCCATTGTCTTCATTATGAACTTCAGTTTCAAGCTCAAGTCATTCTATCTGTGACTTGGGTCCATCACACTCGGTTTGAACTAGCTCGATAGCCTTTGATTGTGACTTGAGTCTTTTAGATCAAGACTTGGGTTGCACTGTCTAGAGCTCAGTAACTATTGAAGATTTTGGGCATATGGGAGATGAAGCCTCCTTTCTCTCAAATAGGTATGGAAAGGTATCAAGTTCATAGTAAACAAATCTTTTATATTCCTCTATCTCCTTGTTGCTTTCTTTTTCACTCTTTTCTGCAAACTCATCAATTCTAACATGTGCACTTTCTATAATTTTATGAGTAGACAAATTCAAACACTTGTATGCTTTACTTCTAAAGGAGTATCCTAGAAATATTCTTTCATCACATTTTACATCAAATTTGTTTTTTATCGACTCTTTCAAGATATAACATTTGCTGCCAAATACTTTCAAGTAACTTACATGAGGTTTGTAGCCATACCATAGTTGATAAGGAGTTTTGATTGAGTCTTTCTTCAACTGTACTATGTTCAAGGTATGAACTATAGTGTTGATAGCTTCCTTCTAGTATTTTTAGGTAACATTCTTTTCAATCATTAGGGTTCTTGCACAATCCATGATAGATCTATTTCTTCTTTTGGTTATACCATTCTGCTATGGTGTACCAGGGGTTGATACTTATCTTTTGATTCCTCTTTCAATACAGAAATTATTGAATTCATTGGAGATGAATTCATCACCTCTATCTGATCTTAAACATTTCAACCTCTTTCCAATTTCTTTTTCTACTCTTGCTAGATACCACTTGAATTTTTGAAAGGCTTCTGATTTTTTTTAGATACATTACATTCATCATTCTAGAATAGTCATCAACAAAAAGAATGAAAAACTTTTCTCCACTATAACTCTTTATTCCAGTAGGTCCACATAAGTCTATATGAACAATTTCTAAGACTTCTTCTCACTGATAGTTTTTTCTTTTGAAACTAGTTTTTCCCATCTTACCAATTTGGCAATTCTTGCATAAACCCATATCAAGCTTCTTCAGACTAGGAATGCCTTTTACTCTTCTATGTTTGCTTATCTTAACCAAATTATCAAAGTTTACATGACATAGCCTTTTGTGTCATAACCAACTTTCTTCTAATTGAGCAATAAAAAATGAACAATCATTAAGATCAAGATAAAATAGATTGCATTTTGTTTGCTTGCTAGATCCAACCAGATTTTCTTTTTCATCTAGTAGTTTGGCCTATCTATTCATGAATTCTACCTTGAATCCAATGTTATTCAACTATGCCACACTCAGTAGATTATTCTTTAGTCCTTCAACCCAATAGGCACTGTCAGATACAAGTTCTTTAGTCAATGAAATACATCCTTTTCCTTTTATGTTACAAGGTTCATTGTTTCCAATTCTCACACTACCTCCATCATAATATTCCATGTGCTCAAATTTTGTTTTGTCTCTAGTCATATGATATGAACAACCACTATCAATAATCCATATATCATTTTTCTAACATGAGAGATAAGTGTGATCTTATCTCCTTCATCATCAGATTCATATTTTACAACAATGTACACCATTTCATCTTCACTATTATCAGAATCTTTAGCTATAAAAAAATTTTTTTTACCTTTGTCCTTGTAGTTCTTGTAGTTCTTGCCTTTGTGCTTAATTCTTTTCTTTTCATCTTTGGTTTCCTTATTTGGACACCTTGCAACAATGTGACTAACTTCTTCAAAAGAAAAGCAGATCAGAGGAACTTTACCTTTGTACTGTCCTTTGCCTTTGGAATACTTCCTTGCAATTATGGCTTCAACAACTTCAAGATCACTGTCTAAAATTTCTTTTGATTCTTCTTCTTTACTTCCTAATTGACTGGACTTTGATTTCTTACCCTTTTCTTTTAGTGAGAGTTTAGCTTTAAAAGCATATTCAATGACCTTTGAACTAGAAACATAGTTATCAAAGTTATATGACTCAAAAACTAACAATCTTCAACCTAGAGCATCCAAAGATATTTTATTATTTGGATCACATCTCAACTCGTGAATATCAGACACTCTAATTGCATAAATAGGAAGAAGAGTTATAAGTACCTTGCTTACAACTATTTTCTCTTCAAATATCTCCTCTAGATGCTTTGATTGTAGTTACACTTGCCTTGATCCTTTCCACATATTTTTCAATGTTCTCATCTTCTCTCATTATCATCTAATTAAAATGACCTCTAAGACTTTCAGCCTTATCCCTTCTTACATTTTCATCTCCTCTGTATATATCCTTTAGTTTGATCCACATCTCATGAGCTATTTTATAATCTTTGATTTCATCAAATTTAGCATAACTAAGAGAAAATGCAATATCAATCATCATGATGTTATGATTCTTCTTTTCAAAAATATCTTCAAGACATGGATCCTAGTCTTAGTGGTGGTTTGGTTAGTACACAGCTAGACCCAATGGCTTTTTTAATCACACATGACCCACCTCCAAAGAATCTAGAAGATATGGTACCCTCACTATTAGACATAGAGGCCTTTATGAAACAACTTGGGCATGCAACCCTTGTCAATGTCATCATAAATAGAAATAGAGAAACCATCATGGAAAATTTTCATAGAGATAACATTGGTTCCTTTTACTTTTGGAGACCACCACCTTTGGACATAACAGACCCTACACATTCTTTGTTCAAAAAAAATTCACCACCCAATTGTCCCTATAATCCCAATGACCCCTTTTTCATACCTAGAGGAGGACATGAATCAATAATACAAAAAATCTTGGACTTAAATGTAACATTCACCCAACTCAATGCTCCCATCCCATAAAGAAAATGACACATCATTATATAACTATTATTCCACATAACCCCTCGAACACCCATTATCACATAGGCCATGACTAATTTCATCACTATTGTTGCAACTTTGTAAACCACATCCATCCCACTTTATATTGCAGGAGCCTCCACCTCCCAAGTTAGTGTGTCCACCTCATATATAGCCACTAGTTGTGCATCCAACCCATTCCAATAGAACATTCGATCAGTACCTCAGTTCACCATAGGGATGTCGCTAATAGGGCCTAATAATCAACCTCTCATCACCTCTAATTTTAGAATCAATCCATTTGCTTCCACTCAAATCACTACCACTTCATTTCCACTCGACCCTTGGAATTTTACACAATCACAAGGGTAGGCCACAAGCCTCTTGACTAGTAACCCATTCATGTCAACCTTCCAAGTGCAACAATGACCACTACTACCAACCAATACACTATCACCCACCACTAACTATTTTTCCATGCCACCTTTAGGGAACATCCAAATGATACCACATCAATAACAACTGACAATGGGGGTAGTTCCCTACATCAACTATTTGGCACCCTTCAACACCTAATTTTCCTATCAAGTAGGAGTGCATCCTACTTACATTAAAAAATGTGGCATCTCAAAAACATCACACTAGCATATCTACCACCACCACTACAAAAATAGCCATTACAATAGCAATATGTGCTAGCACCCATGCAGAACCATGCATCTGAAAAATGACCCCACGCCTACCCACCACAACAACAACCACAATATCAAAAAAATATTTGCCCAGGAAATGTAACAATAAGTCCAACCATCACCACAATAACCAATAAATCATGTCTAACTAGTAGGAAAATCCATGTGCCACACATAATAGTACACCCATCCAAAATCACCTGCTCCATTTGACACATATCTTCTACTAGGGGCACCAAGATTGGGGGTACCACCTATAACACCTATCAACTTTGAATGGGAAGAGATTAAGAGTTCTTTGAAGGAACTTGAAGATGGCATTGAATCTAAAACCTTCAAATTTGAAAATGTATGCCCATACCCATTTGACAAATCTCTAATAATGATACCCTTCCCCAAATACTTTGAGATCCCAAAGTTTGATCAATTCAAGGGGCAAGGAGATCTAATCACAAACATCAAATAATTTTATTTACATTTCTAGAGGTGGTCTACCATGACATATTTCTCATGCACCTCTTCCCCAAAGGTCTGGGAGGCCTAGCTCTAGAGTAGTTCTATCAAATACCCTATGGCATGGTACACACATTTGTTGATCTTTTAGAAGCCTTTGTGGTATGATACACCCATCTTGTCAAAACTAAGTTGCCCATGGTTGATTTAGTCCACACTAAATAGAAAGGAGGAAAAATCCTTGCTAATTACTTGCAAAGTTGGAAAACTCTCATGACATGAATCTCTTTCAATCTACCTAAATGTCACCTCATGAATATGTTTATTAATAGTGCACATCCTAAACTCACTCACCACATGGTCATGAATTGCCTAAAAATTTACAAAGACATCAAAGAGAAGGAAATGGGCCTTCAAAAAGGGCTCATTAATGATGGAATCATAAAGCTTTACAAAGAAAATACCCAAGAGTGAGGAAAATCTAACAACAAACCATATTAATAGAAAAAGAACAAGAACAAGAACATGGTAACAGATGGTGTCATTTATACACAACATGTCCATGTGGTTTATGTCATGTCCAGCACATCAAACTCCCCTTATAAATAGAATTTCCAAAAATAACCATCATATCATCAAAATGTGTGCTATTAACAAATATACCAACAAACTCTACAACAAAAATATCAACACAACATAAGTCTATATTCACCAAATGCCATCAAATCATACTAATGTCATCACCATAGTATCTGGACCAAAACCACAGGTTGGTAAAAAACCCTGAGTAAACACTCCTTTGGGGGAACCACTTGGTGTTATTTTTGACAAACTGGCTAAAGAGAATATCATCCACCACCCACAAACACAACTATTGGATCTAAGAAACCGAAGGCACCATGGTACAGAGAGAATGAGTTTTACAAATTTCATCATGTAAAGGGCATCTCACCATCAAATGTATGCAACTCAAGGATTATGTACAAGATCTCATCATTTGTAAGGAAATCATAGTGGGAGCACAAGCCTCTCCAAATGTAGGATTGTTGATCTACCAAAATGCATTCCCACTGCACAAGAAAAATAAGAATAGATGCACGGAACCTATACAGAACAACAATGCCAAAAATAAAAACAAAGCAAATAATGCCCAACCAAAGCAAGATGATAATTTTGGTAGATCACAAGACTACGCTTCATCATACCTTGACTATGGTAATTTTATTGGATGTATATCCTAGGTTGATCCCTCTATTAATGTGCTAAATGTCAAGGGCCCATATAGTCAATGTAGAGTTACAACATGATGGACCCAACTCAATATTGCAAAGCCACCTACATTTTCTCCTTCAAGGATGTAATACAATATTCTAGAACACCTTGGCAACATCCCAATCCAAATCTCCATCCTAGATCTCCTTCATACTATCTCCCTTCATAAGGAGATCCTTAATAATTCACTCCATGAATCTCATGTCCCCATTGATATCAATACCATAGAATTCAAAAACCTAATGGGACACCTCTCTACCTCATGTGCCCTATCTTTCAAACCCTTTGATGTCCCATAAGTTAAGCCAAACCACATCCTCCCACTCTGTATAGCCATCATGGTCTCTGACTCCATAGTCAAGAGGCTCATGATAGATAATGGGTTGACCTTTAACTTATGCACTTTGAGGTTCATTAAACAAGTAGGATACTCTTAGGTAAATATTGTAGATGAGGTCATCACTATAAAGTCCTATGATAACTTTGAAAGAACCATAGAAGGAACTATCTTATTACCCATCAGATTTGGGCCTAATACTCAAGAAATAGTGTGCGACGTAGTTAATCTTAACCTACCCTTCAACATCCTCCTTGGCTAACCATGGATCCTATTAAAATATATTCTCCACTGATATAACTAAGGATAGTTATGAATTATTTATCCAACTATTATCACAATTATCAACCTTAAACAAACTCAACTATATGAGAAATATAAACTAAAACCACAATAAGATACTCATACACAATAACACTAGATATGTTAACTAGGGAAACCCTTGATCATAGGGAAAACCCTGGTGGGGATGGTACCCACAATATGATGTAGTAATATAAATATTCCTTTTTAGAGTATAGACCCTATTAAGAGTCTATGAATACATTTAGTACATATGAGTCCCTATTAGGAGACTTTGAATCCCTATTAGGAGTTGTGCCAACCCTGTTAGGAGTTATGGAAGATAGCTAAACCCACTGCCCAAACAACTTCAAGGGAAAGACCAATGAACCCACTATTCAAATGATCTCTATATTATTCCTTGTAGAATAATAAAAATGAAATGTACTTCCTTCCTCTTCCTATGTTCTATCAACTGGACCTCTACTCCTTCTGATCTTGTAACCAAATCACAACACTCACATCCAATAATCCCTTGGATCACCTATACACATTCAGTAAGCACACTGCTCCTTTTTACATTTTGCACTTCAATAGATTTTCTACACACTTAAAAACAAGGAAGACATATTTCCTTTATACTATATCTTCATAATAATTCTTTGAGTTGGCCTTGAGGCTTTCCTAATTAGTTATAATAAGATAATTAATTAATTACAATTACAATTACAATAGCATTGTTGGATCATAGTCTATACAAAACTTCACATGTGTGATACTAGGGCTTGTGCATTTTTTGACATCATCAATAGACTATCATCTATCACTACCTGACTACACATCTCTTCATTGCATCTCAGATGTAAGATAGATAACAAACACTAGGAACTACTTTCCCAATGCTCTATCTCTAAACTTCTCTCTATAAATCAAGTATAAACTTCTGTATGTCTTTAACTTAGACTTTGTGTACTTGACCACATCATTAGTACACTATGTTGAACATGTCCATAACAACATGTCACTAGAAAATCAAGTTATTGTCTATACCATTAAGATCTATGTCTTCTACTCAACTAATCTTTATAGAAACCATGTTATGTTGACATCAGTAACAAACATAGTCATGGATGCAACATGTTAATACTCTCCAAATATTATAATACCCCCAAAATTAGTATCATTAGCATTCAAGCTAACAGTTTCCCCTTTTGACATTTATGGCAACATAGATGAAAGCCCATATAAGTTCCAAGAATACCAAATAGTGTTCTATTGTTGCTGCTCATGACCAACATCAATTGTCCATGTGCTAAAATGTCTCAATATAATAGGTACATACTCCTACTTCTTAGACATCAATTTTTTACTTCACACTAAACAATTCATAATACATCAAGTGCATATTCCTACTTCTTCTCATGAATCTTTCTAAATCTCTCTAGAGAGATTTCTCTCCCTTATGCATATTATCTCCCACATACTTAGGACTTGTTTTTCATGCATAATCTCTCCCTCATTCATATCAATGTCAAAGTACTTAATCTCAGTGTTACAATATACCAATTGTTAAATACCAATTGCTAATATGCTACTCCAAGTCTTCAACTAGTTCGAGTGTCCAAAGACACTATTCAAAACCAAATAACAAGAGTCCTCAAAAACTCTGCTTATCATAGATAGTCCCCCATACGAGAAGCATCAACATTTAGTCTAGGCTAACAATAGTGTCCTGTACCACTAGACTAATGCACTCTCTACATCAGCTACTCAGAAGTAGGTAGGAGCATAACCCCAAGCATATCAATGTCAAAGTACTTAATCTCAGTGTTACAATATACCAATTGTTAAATACCAATTGCTAATATGCTACTCCAAGTCTTCAACTAGTTCGAGTGTCCAAAGACACTATTCAAAACCAAATAACAAGAGTCCTCAAAAACTCTGCTTATCATAGATAGTCCCCCATACGGGAAGCATCAACATTTAGTCTAGGCTAACAATAGTGTCCTGTACCACTAGACTAATGCACTCTCTACATCAGCTACTCAGAAGTAGGTAGGAGCATAACCCCAAGCATACCTCTCAAGTACTCAAATGTATCTTTAAGAAAAGGCTTTGTAAAGATATCTGCAATATGATCTTTGGTACCCACATACTCCAATCTGATCCCTTTTTCTGCTACTTTCTCTCTTATCACATGATACTTAATAGATATATGCTTAGTCTTAGAATGTAATACAAGATTCTTAGACATACTCACTGTATTTGTGTTACCATAGTAAATGATAACAAGTTCTTCAAACTTAATTATGATATCCTTCAGCATCTTCTTCATCCGTATAACTTGATTACAATTATTTGTTGTTGCAACATACTCTGCCTTAGTTGTACTCTAAGAAATGAAATATTACTTCTTGCTTAGCCAAGAAACTAATCTTCCTCCAAGAAAGAATGCTCCACCATTGGTGCTCTTTCTATCATCCATACGACTTGCCCAATCCATAGTAGTATATGCACATAGAGTCAAATCACTCAATCTATCATACCAAATTCCATAGTTAGATGTCCCTTTTAAATATCTAAATATTCTCTTTACTACTGCAAAATGATACTCCTTAGGATTAGCTTGAAATCTAGCTACAATCCCAACTGCATTTTCTATATCTAGTCTAGTGTGAGTCAAATATTGCAAACCTCTAATCATTGATCTGTACTTCTTTTTATCTATTGCAGGTGTCTCATATTTTTTGAATAACTTGTGATTAGTTATCATAGGTGTACCAACAAGTTTACAACTTTCTAAACCAAACCTTTTCAACAAATCTTCCTAGTACTTAGCTTGTGAAATTAAAATACCATTATTGTTTTGTACAATCTGCAATCCTAGAAAAAACTTCATTTCTCCTATCATGCTCATTTCGAACTCACTCTTCATTTCTTTACAAAACTTATCACTTGTTTCATCATTACCTCCAAAAATGATGTCATCAACAAATATTACCATTATCAGTAAACTTTTCTCAACTTCTTTCAAATACAAGATACTATCTACCACACCTTTAGCAAATCCAAGCTTTTCCAAATAACTATCCAACATTGCATACCAAGTTCTAGGTGCTTGCTTAAGATCATATAGAGATTTATTTTGTCTATATACCATGTCTTTGTCTTCTAATAAAGTAAAACCTTCAGGATGCTCAATATATACCTATTCTTCAAGTTCTCCATTCAAAAAGGTTGATTTAACATCCATTTGATAAACCTTGAACTTCTTATTTGTTGCATAAGCTAGGAACATCCATACTACTTCCATTTTGGCTATAGGTGCATATGTCTCCTCATAGTCTATGCATTCTTGCTATGAATATCCCTGGCATATAAGTGTAGCTATGTTCCTCACAACTTTTCCTTGCTCATTCATCTTGTTTCTAAATACCCATTTGGTTCCTATCACATTCTTGTCTTTAGGTCTAGGAAATAACTTCCATGTATCATTCTTCACAATCTAATCTAATTCTTCCTTTATTTCTTGAATCTAGTGATCATCTTTACATGCTTCATATGTGCTCTTAGGTTCAACTTGAGATATCAAACATATCTCCACATTTACTTTGTTTCTTGTCATCACACCTTTGTCTTTGCTTCCAATTATCTGCTTAAGAGGGTGATTCTATGTTAGTTTCCTACTAGGGTTAGGAGTTGACATATCAACTTTTATCTCTTATCTAGGTTTATATCTCTTCTTTCCTCTTTTCTCAATAGTTAGCACATCATTCTAAAAATCATTGTCTTAATTCTATACTTAAAAAATATGTATGCCTTGCTTTTCAATGAATAGATGTAGTGCCTCTAATGTTTACAGTTTATAAATTGTCTATTTTTGTTTTGAGAGATACTTGATACTCTTTTATATATGTTTTGAGATGACCTAAGGGTCGAATGTTATAGTTTGATTTAGTGCCATAGATATTTTACTGCTATGTTATTCAGTTTATCATATTTTCATGTTGATGTCATTTTGAGATGATAGTAGATCTATGACAATATTTGATTATCTGGTATTTGGACATATTTTCTGAATATGTTATGTGATGGATTTTATGCTATGGTTATTTACTTCATTCTTATCTCTTTATGCTTTATGTGAATGTGAGTCATGTAAATAGATTAATTGGGTATTTAATGCATTATTGCTTCGGCTATAATATTATTATGCAATTACAATTGATCGTGTATTTTAGTGTGCATGATTTATATCCCTAGCAGTGGCACATGGAGTTAGTAATTCAGCTATTCATATTTTACCAATGTCATCCCTATATGGTCAACATATTCTTATTTAATTGTTTAAATTAAACCTTTTAGTGATTTTTAAATCTGAACTGATATGCATTATGTGATTAGACCAATAAGCATGTCTATACATTTAGAGGTTCACATTGTCATGAAAGTTGTTAAGTGATTTTCTATGATTTTGGGTTTTGGGCTTTAAATCTTCTTTAATTTAATTTTTGGTAGCTTTGCCCTAGGTGAATTCCTATTACAAGGAATAATATATTTTCATTTGGGTCGATTCAAAGTCTAGCTAGTCTAACTGGTTGTTTGCCGTAATTGACTATTCACATAAAAAGTGAATAAGTTTGGAAAGAGGAATTTAATTCCTCACTTTTCTAATTTATAGTTTGGAAATTGGAGAGCTTTTCTAAAATCCTCTTTCTGAAGGATTGGGTTTCTTCATTCTGAGAGCTATAAGTGTGGGATTTTTGCAAGATCAGTCTCATTAGATCCAGCTCAAGCAGACCTTGCTTTGTCATGACTTCCAAAAAATTCAACAGGCGATTTATTTTACTATGTTTTATTTTAGTTTTTGCCCCTTTTTTTGATAGGTAGGGCTTTCCAGTTTTCTTGTTTCTACTTCATTTTAGCTTCTATTTTTGGTAGTTGTTTGTCTGCAGGCTGAGAACTAGTGTTCCCCTCTATTTTTTTTTGCTGATTCTACTCGATTGGTCCATTATGAACATTTTTCCTATTTTGGGA
>CM053783.1:531641990-531644490 GCA_028749045.1 Cupressus sempervirens | reverse complement strand
TCAGCAGCGTGCTCTTTGATTCTTGTGTTGAAGGATCGACCAATTTCTCCAATGTAAGGGGTACCATAAGAGCACATGACTTTATAGACCCTAGATTCTGCAAACGTGTCCCTATGGTCCTTAGTCAGTGGGATGCAATGCCTCAAAGTGGATATGGGTTTGAATGCCATTCTAATGCCTTTTTTGTTGAGAATTTTTGAGATCTTGTGGGAGATCCTAGCAACATAGGGGATGGTGAAGAATGGGGAGGTATCGAGGATAGAAGGTGCACAGTTGGAAGACAAAAGATGGAGAGATTTGGCCAAGTGGAATGCTTTCACAATTTGTTTGCTAGAGTATCCATTCCACTTGAGAACTTGATGGAGATACTTAAGTTCTTGGTCAAGGTTATCATCATCACAAATCCTATGGGCTCTCAAGGCCAAGGCTTTGAGGATATCGACCTTTTGACCAGGGTGGTGGTGAGAGGAAGCATTAAGATAAAGGTCAGTGTGTGTAGCTTTGCGAAAAAATCGACGGCCAAATGACTTGTCAAGTTTTTTTAGGATTAACACATCAAGGAAAGGTAAGCAATTGTCAGATTCAATCTCCTTGGTGAAAGAGATTGAAGGAGCTACATTGTTGAGATGTGCATGAAACTCTTCCAATTTTTCTGGACCATGGGGCCAGTAGATATTGGTGTCATCTATGTATCGCTTCCACCACTTGGGCTTGAGGGGGAAAGAGTGTAATGCAATTTAATCAAATTCCTCCATGTAGAGGTTCACGATTATAGGTGACAGTGGGGAACCCATTGCCACCCCATCAACTTGTTCTTAAATGACACCAAGGAAGGAGAAGAAAGTGGATTGCAAGTACAACTCCACTTGACAAACCACCTCATCAGTAACCTTACGCTTGACAATCTTAATGGCATCAGGAATGGGGACCTTATTGAAGAGGGAGACGACATCAAAGCTAACCAAGATGTCATTACTATCATATCTATCATCCTTAATGAATTGAACAAAATGGTTAGAGTATTTGACAAAGGACTCAGAATTGCCAAAATGCATGGATAATAATTTGGCCAGATAGGTTGCTAACTTGTAAGTCGGAGAACCTATAGTGTCCACTATAGGTTGCAACAGAATGTTGGCTTTGTGGATTTTCGGGACCCCATAAATTCGAGGGGTAAGCTCCTTAGAGGATAAAAGACATTTTTTTATAGCATCATCAAAAGAGGAATTGCTAATAACTGCTTCAAGACCTTTTTTATGATTTTGGCACAGGGGTTGTGGGGAACAACCCTGTAGCTACTAGTGTTTAAGAGAAGATTAAGCATCATAGAAATATAGTCACACTTGTTCATAACTACTGTGGCATTTCCTTTATCAGCCTTAGAGATAACTAGATCATGGGTGCGAATAAGCTTTTTGAAGGCTTTTATCTTGGCTTTAGGGATGTTACACTTAGGAAGCTTAGCCTTCCTAAGAGCCACAACACAATCTTGTCTCACTTCCTTAGCAATGTTGGAAGGGAGAGAGTAAAGAACATTCTCAATGTCAGCAAGAAAATTGACATGAGGGATGGCTTGCGAAGAAAGAGAAAAATTAAGGCCACGCTTAAGAAAGTTAAAAGTGAGAGGGTCAATGGTGGCATTAGATATGTTGACCACTAATTTAGCCTCCCAATTTTTCATCACATTGGCCTTGGCTGAAGAAGGGGTTTTAGAATGCAAGGTTCTCACAATAGAAGAGGGAAGAGGACAAAGACTTGAGGATCGAGAAGGAAGCAAAGCGGTGGAAGGAGAGCAAGAGGAGAGAGGTTGGTCATGCCATGATGGAGATCATGACATAGACTTGGGGAGAAGGTTTAAGCTTCCACTACAAGCCACTTGCTTGGATTATGGGGGTAGATAGGGTGCACTTCCCATCGAGCTACCATCTAGGCGGTCTGAATGGTCTACAATGGAGGGCAGGGCTCGATGGTCTGAAGGCTTATTGCAAGTGCTTGTATAAGCTGACCTAAATGTCAACTTACAATTAATATTAACACCAACTTTAGATGGAAGAGATTGAGAGCATGTACCTGGCAGAGAGTGGTATCCGTTGAGAATTGACCGTTGCCATTTCGTCGACTCACGCAGGCCACTGGAGAGATTTGATTTCACATGGTCCCCATCAACTGTATCACTGTTTACCGTGTGGAGGGTAGGTGCAAGCTAAGAGTAGCACAAAGGTGATAAGGAGGTGGTCTGCGAGGTGGTGCAGTTGGGATGCAACTAGATTGGAGCAGGAGAGCACCAAGGGTCAACTAAGGAGGTAGTAATGTGAGGCACGTCTTGTTGGGAATCCAACATGCTGATACGCTCGAGAGTCCATGACCTTGGCTAGTTATCATGAAGCTAAGGAAGGGAGGGGGCCACGGGGGGAAAAGAGACTTGATCAGGAGAGTGAAGACCCCCCAAAACTCAAAGTCGGCAAATAAGTGGTCAGCTGATGTTGAAGAGCAACGGATC